>CM049916.1:0-382594 GCA_027474245.1 Spheniscus humboldti | reverse complement strand
CTGCGGCGCAGGTCCCGAGAGCGAGCGAGGCACGAACGTCGGCCCCCTGAGCTGGCTGGCAAGGCCGGAGCCCCAGTGTGTGTGGGGCTGTGGAAGGGCTGCCAGGGCAAGGCGAGGGCCAGCAACACCTGGGAGGCATGGCACCTTTGGTGTGGGAGCAGTCGCTGGACGTTTGCAATTTGGAGCTGGGCTGCGGCGCAGGTCCCGAGAGCGAGCGAGGCACGAACGTCGGCCCCCTGAGCTGGCTGGCAAGGCCGGAGCCCCAGTGTGTGTGGGGCTGTGGAAGGGCTGCCAGGGCAAGGTGAGGGCCAGCAACACCTGGGAGGCCTGGCACTTTTCGTGTGGGAGCAGTCGCTGGACGTTTGCAATTTGGAGCTGGGCTGCGGCGCAGGTCCCGAGAGCGAGCGAGGCACGAACGTCGGCCCCCTGAGCTGGCTGGCAAGGCCGGAGCCCAGTGTGTGTGGGGCTGTGAAGGGCTGCCAGGGCAAGGCGAGGGCCAGCAACACCTGGGAGGCCTGGCACTTTTCGTGTGGGAGCAGTCGCTGGACGTTTGCAATTTGGAGCTGGGCTGCGGCGCAGGTCCCGAGAGCGAGCGAGGCACGAACGTCGGCCCCCTGAGCTGGCTGGCAAGGCCGGAGCCCCAGTGTGTGTGGGGCTGTGGAAGGGCTGCCAGGGAAGGCGAGGGCCAGCAACACCTGGGAGGCCTGGCACTTTTCGTGTGGGAGCAGTCGCTGGACGTTTGCAATTTGGAGCTGGGCTGCGGCGCAGGTCCCGAGAGCGAGCGAGGCACGAACGTCGGCCCCCTGAGCTGGCTGGCAAGGCCGGAGCCCCAGTGTGTGTGGGGCTGTGGAAGGGCTGCCGAGGGCAAGGGGAGGGCCAGCAACACCTGGGAGGCCTGGCACTTTTCGTGTGGGAGCAGTCGCTGGACGTTTGCAATTTGGAGCTGGGCTGCGGCGCAGGTCCCGAGAGCGAGCGAGGCACGAACGTCGGCCCCCTGAGCTGGCTGGCAAGGCCGGAGCCCCAGTGTGTGTGGGGCTGTGGAAGGGCTGCCAGGGCAAGGCGAGGGCCAGCAACACCTGGCAGGCCTGGCACCTTTGGTGTGCGAGCAGTCGCTGGACGTTTGCAATTTGGAGCTGGGCTGCGGCGCAGGTCCCGAGAGCGAGCGAGGCACGAACGTCGGCCCCCTGAGCTGGCTGGCAAGGCCGGAGCCCCAGTGTGTGTGGGGCTGTGGAAGGGCTGCCAGGGCAAGGTGAGGGCCAGCAACACCTGGAGGCCTGGCACTTTTCGTGTGGGAGCAGTCGCTGGACGTTTGCAATTTGGAGCTGGGCTGCGGCGCAGGTCCCGAGAGCGAGCGAGGCACGAACGTCGGCCCCCTGAGCTGGCTGGCAAGGCCGGAGCCCCAGTGTGTGTGGGACTGTGGAAGGGCTGCCAGGCAAGGCGAGGGCCAGCAACACCTGGGAGGCCTGGCACTTTTCGTGTGGGAGCAGTCGCTGGACGTTTGCAATTTGGAGCTGGGCTGCGGCGCAGGTCCCGAGAGCGAGCGAGGCACGAACGTCGGCCCCCTGAGCTGGCTGGCAAGGCCGGAGCCCCAGTGTGTGTGGGGCTGTGGAAGGGCTGCCAGGGCAAGGCGAGGGCCAGCAACACCTGGGAGGCATGGCACCTTTGGTGTGGGAGCAGTCGCTGGACGTTTGCAATTTGGAGCTGGGCTGCGGCGCAGGTCCCGAGAGCGAGCGAGGCACGAACGTCGGCCCCCTGAGCTGGCTGGCAAGGCCGGAGCCCCAGTGTGTGTGGGGCTGTGGAAGGGCTGCCAGGGCAAGGTGAGGGCCAGCAACACCTGGGAGGCCTGGCACTTTTCGTGTGGGAGCAGTCGCTGGACGTTTGCAATTTGGAGCTGGGCTGCGGCGCAGGTCCCGAGAGCGAGCGAGGCACGAACGTCGGCCCCCTGAGCTGGCTGGCAAGGCCGGAGCCCAGTGTGTGTGGGGCTGTGAAAGGGCTGCCAGGGCAAGGCGAGGGCCAGCAACACCTGGGAGGCCTGGCACTTTTCGTGTGGGAGCAGTCGCTGGACGTTTGCAATTTGGAGCTGGGCTGCGGCGCAGGTCCCGAGAGCGAGCGAGGCACGAACGTCGGCCCCCTGAGCTGGCTGGCAAGGCCGGAGCCCCAGTGTGTGTGGGGCTGTGGAAGGGCTGCCAGGGGAAGGCGAGGGCCAGCAACACCTGGGAGGCCTGGCACTTTTCGTGTGGGAGCAGTCGCTGGACGTTTGCAATTTGGAGCTGGGCTGCGGCGCAGGTCCCGAGAGCGAGCGAGGCACGAACGTCGGCCCCCTGAGCTGGCTGGCAAGGCCGGAGCCCCAGTGTGTGTGGGGCTGTGGAAGGGCTGCCAGGGCAAGGCGAGGGCCAGCAACACCTGGGAGGCCTGGCACCTTTGGTGTGCGAGCAGTCGCTGGACGTTTGCAATTTGGAGCTGGGCTGCGGCGCAGGTCCCGAGAGCGAGCGAGGCACGAACGTCGGCCCCCTGAGCTGGCTGGCAAGGCCGGAGCCCCAGTGTGTGTGGGGCTGTGGAAGGGCTGCCAGGGCAAGGCGAGGGCCAGCAACACCTGGGAGGCCTGGCACTTTTCGTGTGGAGCAGTCGCTGGACGTTTGCAATTTGGAGCTGGGCTGCGGCGCAGGTCCCGAGAGCGAGCGAGGCACGAACGTCGGCCCCCTGAGCTGGCTGGCAAGGCCGGAGCCCAGTGTGTGTGGGGCTGTGAAAGGGCTGCCAGGGCAAGGCGAGGGCCAGCAACACCTGGGAGGCATGGCACCTTTGGTGTGGAGCAGTCGCTGGACGTTTGCAATTTGGAGCTGGGCTGCGGCGCAGGTCCCGAGAGCGAGCGAGGCACGAACGTCGGCCCCCTGAGCTGGCTGGCAAGGCCGGAGCCCCAGTGTGTGTGGGACTGTGGAAGGGCTGCCAGGGCAAGGCGAGGGCCAGCAACACCTGGGAGGCCTGGCACTTTTCGTGTGGGAGCAGTCGCTGGACGTTTGCAATTTGGAGCTGGGCTGCGGCGCAGGTCCCGAGAGCGAGCGAGGCACGAACGTCGGCCCCCTGAGCTGGCTGGCAAGGCCGGAGCCCCAGTGTGTGTGGGCTGTGAAAGGGCTGCCAGGGCAAGGCGAGGGCCAGCAACACCTGGGAGGCCTGGCACTTTTCGTGTGGGAGCAGTCGCTGGACGTTTGCAATTTGGAGCTGGGCTGCGGCGCAGGTCCCGAGAGCGAGCGAGGCACGAACGTCGGCCCCCTGAGCTGGCTGGCAAGGCCGGAGCCCCAGTGTGTGTGGGGCTGTGGAAGGGCTGCCAGGGCAAGGTGAGGGCCAGCAACACCTGGGAGGCCTGGCACTTTTCGTGTGGGAGCAGTCGCTGGACGTTTGCAATTTGGAGCTGGGCTGCGGCGCAGGTCCCGAGAGCGAGCGAGGCACGAACGTCGGCCCCCTGAGCTGGCTGGCAAGGCCGGAGCCCAGTGTGTGTGGGGCTGTGAAAGGGCTGCGAGGGCAAGGGGAGGGCCAGCAACACCTGGGAGGCCTGGCACTTTTCGTGTGGGAGCAGTCGCTGGACGTTTGCAATTTGGAGCTGGGCTGCGGCGCAGGTCCCGAGAGCGAGCGAGGCACGAACGTCGGCCCCCTGAGCTGGCTGGCAAGGCCGGAGCCCCAGTGTGTGTGGGGCTGTGGAAGGGCTGCCAGGGCAAGGCGAGGGCCAGCAACACCTGGCAGGCCTGGCACCTTTGGTGTGCGAGCAGTCGCTGGACGTTTGCAATTTGGAGCTGGGCTGCGGCGCAGGTCCCGAGAGCGAGCGAGGCACGAACGTCGGCCCCCTGAGCTGGCTGGCAAGGCCGGAGCCCCAGTGTGTGTGGGGCTGTGGAAGGGCTGCCAGGGCAAGGCGAGGGCCAGCAACACCTGGGAGGCCTGGCACTTTTCGTGTGGGAGCAGTCGCTGGACGTTTGCAATTTGGAGCTGGGCTGCGGCGCAGGTCCCGAGAGCGAGCGAGGCACGAACGTCGGCCCCCTGAGCTGGCTGGCAAGGCCGGAGCCCCAGTGTGTGTGGGGCTGTGAAAGGGCTGCCAGGGCAAGGCGAGGGCCAGCAACACCTGGGAGGCCTGGCACCTTTGGTGTGGGAGCAGTCGCTGGACGTTTGCAATTTGGAGCTGGGCTGCGGCGCAGGTCCCGAGAGCGAGCGAGGCACGAACGTCGGCCCCCTGAGCTGGCTGGCAAGGCCGGAGCCCCAGTGTGTGTGGGGCTGTGGAAGGGCTGCCAGGGCAAGGCGAGGGCCAGCAACACCTGGGAGGCCTGGCACCTTTGGTGTGGGAGCAGTCGCTGGACGTTTGCAATTTGGAGCTGGGCTGCGGCGCAGCGCAGGTCCCGAGAGCGAGCGAGGCACGAACGTCGGCCCCCTGAGCTAGCTGGCAAGGCCGGAGCCCCAGTGTGTGTGGGACTGTGGAAGGGCTGCCAGGGCAAGGCGAGGGCCAGCAACACCTGGGAGGCCTGGCACCTTTGGTGTGGGAGCAGTCGCTGGACGTTTGCAATTTCGAGCTGGGCTGCGGCGCCGGTCCCGAGAGCGAGCGAGGCACGAACGTCGGCCCCCTGAGCTGGCTGGCAAGGCCGGAGCCCCAGTGTGTGTGGGGCTGTGGAAGGGCTGCCAGGGCAAGGCGAGGGCCAGCAACACCTGGGAGGCCTGGCACCTTTGGTGTGGGAGCAGTCGCTGGACGTTTGCAATTTGGAGCTGGGCTGCGGCGCAGGTCCCGAGAGCGAGCGAGGCACGAACGTCGGCCCCCTGAGCTGGCTGGCAAGGCCGGAGCCCCAGTGTGTGTGGGGCTGTGAAAGGGCTGCCAGGGCAAGGCGAGGGCCAGCAACACCTGGGAGGCCTGGCACCTTTGGTGTGGGAGCAGTCGCTGGACGTTTGGAATTTGGAGCTGGGCTGCGGCGCAGGTCCCGAGAGCGAGCGAGGCACGAACGTCGGCTCCCTGAGCTGGCTGGCAAGGCCGGAGCCCCAGTGTGTGTGGGGCTGTGGAAGGGCTGCCAGGGCAAGGCGAGGGCCAGCAACACCTGGGAGGCCTGGCACTTTTCGTGTGGGAGCAGTCGCTGGACGTTTGCAATTTGGAGCTGGGCTGCGGCGCAGGTCCCGAGAGCGAGCGAGGCACGAACGTCGGTCCCCTGAGCTGGCTGGCAAGGCCGGAGCCCCAGTGTGTGTGGGGCTGTGGAAGGGCTGCCAGGGCAAGGCGAGGGCCAGCAACACCTGGGAGGCCTGGCACCTTTGGTGTGGGAGCAGTCGCTGGACGTTTGCAATTTGGAGCTGGGCTGCAGCGCAGGTCCCGAGAGCGAGCGAGGCACGAACGTCGGCCCCCTGAGCTGGCTGGCAAGGCCGGAGCCCCAGTGTGTGTGGGGCTGTGGAAGGGCTGCCAGGGCAAGGCGAGGGCCAGCAACACCTGGGAGGCCTGGCACTTTTCGTGTGGGAGTAGTCGCTGGACGTTTGCAATTTGGAGCTGGGCTGCGGCGCAGGTCCCGAGAGCAAGCGAGGCACGAACGTCTGCCCCCTGAGCTGGCTGGCAAGGCCGGAGCCCCAGTGTGTGTGGGGCTGTGGAAGGGCTGCCAGGGCAAGGCGAGGGCCAGCAACACCTGGGAGGCCTGGCACCTTTGGTGTGGGAGCAGTCGCTGGACGTTTGCAATTTGGAGCTGGGCTGCGGCGCAGGTCCCGAGAGCGAGCGAGGCACGAACGTCGGCCCCCTGAGCTGGCTGGCAAGGCCGGAGCCCCAGTGTGTGTGGGGCTGTGGAAGGGCTGCCAGGGCAAGGCGAGGGCCAGCAACACCTGGGAGGCCTGGCACTTTTCGTGTGGGAGCAGTCGCTGGACGTTTGCAATTTGGAGCTGGGCTGCGGCGCAGGTCCCGAGAGCGAGCGAGGCACGAACGTCGGCCCCCTGAGCTGGCTGGCAAGGCCGGAGCCCCAGTGTGTGTGGACTGTGGAAGGGCTGCCAGGGCAAGGCGAGGGCCAGCAACACCTGGGAGGCCTGGCACCTTTGGTGTGGGAGCAGTCGCTGGACGTTTGCAATTTCGAGCTGGGCTGCGGCGCCGGTCCCGAGAGCGAGCGAGGCACGAACGTCGGCCCCCTGAGCTGGCTGGCAAGGCCGGAGCCCCAGTGTGTGTGGGGCTGTGAAAGGGCTGCCAGGGCAAGGCGAGGGCCAGCAACACCTGGGAGGCCTGGCACTTTTCGTGTGGGAGCAGTCGCTGGACGTTTGCAATTTGGAGCTGGGCTGCGGCGCAGGTCCCGAGAGCGAGCGAGGCACGAACGTCGGTCCCCTGAGCTGGCTGGCAAGGCCGGAGCCCCAGTGTGTGTGGGGCTGTGAAAGGGCTGCCAGGGCAAGGCGAGGGCCAGCAACACCTGGGAGGCCTGGCACTTTTCGTGTGGGAGCAGTCGCTGGACGTTTGCAATTTGGAGCTGGGCTGCGGCGCAGGTCCCGAGAGCGAGCGAGGCACGAACGTCGGCCCCCTGAGCTGGCTGGCAAGGCGGAGCCCCAGTGTGTGTGGGGCTGTGGAAGGGCTGCCAGGGGAAGGGGAGGGCCAGCAACACCTGGGAGGCCTGGCACCTTTGGTGTGGGAGCAGTCGCTGGACGTTTGCAATTTGGAGCTGGGCTGCGGCGCAGGTCCCGAGAGCGAGCGAGGCACGAACGTCGGCCCCCTGAGCTAGCTGGCAAGGCCGGAGCCCCAGTGTGTGTGGGGCTGTGGAAGGGCTGCCAGGGCAAGGCGAGGGCCAGCAACACCTGGGAGGCCTGACACCTTTGGTGTGGGAGCAGTCGCTGGACGTTTGCAATTTCGAGCTGGGCTGCGGCGCAGGTCCCGAGAGCGAGCGAGGCACGAACGTCGGCCTCCTGAGCTGGCTGGCAAGGCCGGAGCCCCAGTGTGTGTGGGGCTGTGGAAGGGCTGCCAGGGCAAGGCGAGGGCCAGCAACACCTGGGAGGCCTGGCACCTTTGGTGTGGGAGCAGTCGCTGGACGTTTGCAATTTGGAGCTGGGCTGCGGCGCAGGTCCCGAGAGCGAGCGAGGCACGAACGTCGGCCCCCTGAGCTGGCTGGCAAGGCCGGAGCCCCAGTGTGTGTGGGACTGTGGAAGGGCTGCCAGGGCAAGGCGAGGGCCAGCAACACCTGGGAGGCCTGGCACTTTTCGTGTGGGAGCAGTCGCTGGACGTTTGCAATTTGGAGCTGGGCTGCGGCGCAGGTCCCGAGAGCGAGCGAGGCACGAACGTCGGCCCCCTGAGCTGGCTGGCAAGGCCGGAGCCCCAGTGTGTGTGGGGCTGTGAAAGGGCTGCCAGGGCAAGGCGAGGGCCAGCAACACCTGGGAGGCCTGGCACTTTTCGTGTGGGAGCAGTCGCTGGACGTTTGCAATTTGGAGCTGGGCTGCGGCGCAGGTCCCGAGAGCGAGCGAGGCACGAACGTCGGCCCCCTGAGCTGGCTGGCAAGGCCGGAGCCCCAGTGTGTGTGGGGCTGTGAAAGGGCTGCCAGGGCAAGGCGAGGGCCAGCAACACCTGGGAGGCCTGGCACTTTTCGTGTGGGAGCAGTCGCTGGACGTTTGCAATTTGGAGCTGGGCTGCGGCGCAGGTCCCGAGAGCGAGCGAGGCACGAACGTCGGCCCCCTGAGCTGGCTGGCAAGGCCGGAGCCCCAGTGTGTGTGGGGCTGTGGAAGGGCTGCCAGGGCAAGGTGAGGGCCAGCAACACCTGGGAGGCCTGGCACTTTTCGTGTGGGAGCAGTCGCTGGACGTTTGCAATTTGGAGCTGGGCTGCGGCGCAGGTCCCGAGAGCGAGCGAGGCACGAACGTCGGCCCCCTGAGCTGGCTGGCAAGGCCGGAGCCCCAGTGTGTGTGGGGCTGTGAAAGGGCTGCGAGGGCAAGGGGAGGGCCAGCAACACCTGGGAGGCCTGGCACTTTTCGTGTGGGAGCAGTCGCTGGACGTTTGCAATTTGGAGCTGGGCTGCGGCGCAGGTCCCGAGAGCGAGCGAGGCACGAACGTCGGCCCCCTGAGCTGGCTGGCAAGGCCGGAGCCCCAGTGTGTGTGGGGCTGTGGAAGGGCTGCCAGGGCAAGGCGAGGGCCAGCAACACCTGGCAGGCCTGGCACCTTTGGTGTGCGAGCAGTCGCTGGACGTTTGCAATTTGGAGCTGGGCTGCGGCGCAGGTCCCGAGAGCGAGCGAGGCACGAACGTCGGCCCCCTGAGCTGGCTGGCAAGGCCGGAGCCCCAGTGTGTGTGGGGCTGTGGAAGGGCTGCCAGGGCAAGGCGAGGGCCAGCAACACCTGGGAGGCCTGGCACTTTTCGTGTGGGAGCAGTCGCTGGACGTTTGCAATTTGGAGCTGGGCTGCGGCGCAGGTCCCGAGAGCGAGCGAGGCACGAACGTCGGCCCCCTGAGCTGGCTGGCAAGGCCGGAGCCCCAGTGTGTGTGGGGCTGTGAAAGGGCTGCCAGGGCAAGGCGAGGGCCAGCAACACCTGGGAGGCCTGGCACCTTTGGTGTGGGAGCAGTCGCTGGACGTTTGCAATTTGGAGCTGGGCTGCGGCGCAGGTCCCGAGAGCGAGCGAGGCACGAACGTCGGCCCCCTGAGCTGGCTGGCAAGGCCGGAGCCCCAGTGTGTGTGGGGCTGTGGAAGGGCTGCCAGGGCAAGGCGAGGGCCAGCAACACCTGGGAGGCCTGGCACCTTTGGTGTGGGAGCAGTCGCTGGACGTTTGCAATTTGGAGCTGGGCTGCGGCGCAGGTCCCGAGAGCGAGCGAGGCACGAACGTCGGCCCCCTGAGCTAGCTGGCAAGGCCGGAGCCCCAGTGTGTGTGGGACTGTGGAAGGGCTGCCAGGGCAAGGCGAGGGCCAGCAACACCTGGGAGGCCTGGCACCTTTGGTGTGGGAGCAGTCGCTGGACGTTTGCAATTTCGAGCTGGGCTGCGGCGCCGGTCCCGAGAGCGAGCGAGGCACGAACGTCGGCCCCCTGAGCTGGCTGGCAAGGCCGGAGCCCCAGTGTGTGTGGGGCTGTGGAAGGGCTGCCAGGGCAAGGCGAGGGCCAGCAACACCTGGGAGGCCTGGCACCTTTGGTGTGGGAGCAGTCGCTGGACGTTTGCAATTTGGAGCTGGGCTGCGGCGCAGGTCCCGAGAGCGAGCGAGGCACGAACGTCGGCCCCCTGAGCTGGCTGGCAAGGCCGGAGCCCCAGTGTGTGTGGGGCTGTGAAAGGGCTGCCAGGGCAAGGCGAGGGCCAGCAACACCTGGGAGGCCTGGCACCTTTGGTGTGGGAGCAGTCGCTGGACGTTTGGAATTTGGAGCTGGGCTGCGGCGCAGGTCCCGAGAGCGAGCGAGGCACGAACGTCGGCTCCCTGAGCTGGCTGGCAAGGCCGGAGCCCCAGTGTGTGTGGGGCTGTGGAAGGGCTGCCAGGGCAAGGCGAGGGCCAGCAACACCTGGGAGGCCTGGCACTTTTCGTGTGGGAGCAGTCGCTGGACGTTTGCAATTTGGAGCTGGGCTGCGGCGCAGGTCCCGAGAGCGAGCGAGGCACGAACGTCGGTCCCCTGAGCTGGCTGGCAAGGCCGGAGCCCCAGTGTGTGTGGGGCTGTGGAAGGGCTGCCAGGGCAAGGCGAGGGCCAGCAACACCTGGGAGGCCTGGCACCTTTGGTGTGGGAGCAGTCGCTGGACGTTTGCAATTTGGAGCTGGGCTGCAGCGCAGGTCCCGAGAGCGAGCGAGGCACGAACGTCGGCCCCCTGAGCTGGCTGGCAAGGCCGGAGCCCCAGTGTGTGTGGGGCTGTGGAAGGGCTGCCAGGGCAAGGCGAGGGCCAGCAACACCTGGGAGGCCTGGCACTTTTCGTGTGGGAGCAGTCGCTGGACGTTTGCAATTTGGAGCTGGGCTGCGGCGCAGGTCCCGAGAGCAAGCGAGGCACGAACGTCTGCCCCCTGAGCTGGCTGGCAAGGCCGGAGCCCCAGTGTGTGTGGGGCTGTGGAAGGGCTGCCAGGGCAAGGCGAGGGCCAGCAACACCTGGGAGGCCTGGCACCTTTGGTGTGGGAGCAGTCGCTGGACGTTTGCAATTTGGAGCTGGGCTGCGGCGCAGGTCCCGAGAGCGAGCGAGGCACGAACGTCGGCCCCCTGAGCTGGCTGGCAAGGCCGGAGCCCCAGTGTGTGTGGGGCTGTGGAAGGGCTGCCAGGGGAAGGCGAGGGCCAGCAACACCTGGGAGGCCTGGCACTTTTCGTGTGGGAGCAGTCGCTGGACGTTTGCAATTTGGAGCTGGGCTGCGGCGCAGGTCCCGAGAGCGAGCGAGGCACGAACGTCGGCCCCCTGAGCTGGCTGGCAAGGCCGGAGCCCCAGTGTGTGTGGGACTGTGGAAGGGCTGCCAGGGCAAGGCGAGGGCCAGCAACACCTGGGAGGCCTGGCACCTTTGGTGTGGGAGCAGTCGCTGGACGTTTGCAATTTCGAGCTGGGCTGCGGCGCCGGTCCCGAGAGCGAGCGAGGCACGAACGTCGGCCCCCTGAGCTGGCTGGCAAGGCCGGAGCCCCAGTGTGTGTGGGGCTGTGAAAGGGCTGCCAGGGCAAGGCGAGGGCCAGCAACACCTGGGAGGCCTGGCACTTTTCGTGTGGGAGCAGTCGCTGGACGTTTGCAATTTGGAGCTGGGCTGCGGCGCAGGTCCCGAGAGCGAGCGAGGCACGAACGTCGGTCCCCTGAGCTGGCTGGCAAGGCCGGAGCCCCAGTGTGTGTGGGGCTGTGAAAGGGCTGCCAGGGCAAGGCGAGGGCCAGCAACACCTGGGAGGCCTGGCACTTTTCGTGTGGGAGCAGTCGCTGGACGTTTGCAATTTGGAGCTGGGCTGCGGCGCAGGTCCCGAGAGCGAGCGAGGCACGAACGTCGGCCCCCTGAGCTGGCTGGCAAGGCCGGAGCCCCAGTGTGTGTGGGGCTGTGGAAGGGCTGCCAGGGGAAGGGGAGGGCCAGCAACACCTGGGAGGCCTGGCACCTTTGGTGTGGGAGCAGTCGCTGGACGTTTGCAATTTGGAGCTGGGCTGCGGCGCAGGTCCCGAGAGCGAGCGAGGCACGAACGTCGGCCCCCTGAGCTAGCTGGCAAGGCCGGAGCCCCAGTGTGTGTGGGGCTGTGGAAGGGCTGCCAGGGCAAGGCGAGGGCCAGCAACACCTGGGAGGCCTGGCACCTTTGGTGTGGGAGCAGTCGCTGGACGTTTGCAATTTCGAGCTGGGCTGCGGCGCAGGTCCCGAGAGCGAGCGAGGCACGAACGTCGGCCTCCTGAGCTGGCTGGCAAGGCCGGAGCCCCAGTGTGTGTGGGGCTGTGGAAGGGCTGCCAGGGCAAGGCGAGGGCCAGCAACACCTGGGAGGCCTGCCACCTTTGGTGTGGGAGCAGTCGCTGGACGTTTGCAATTTGGAGCTGGGCTGCGGCGCAGGTCCCGAGAGCGAGCGAGGCACGAACGTCGGCCCCCTGAGCTGGCTGGCAAGGCCGGAGCCCCAGTGTGTGTGGGACTGTGGAAGGGCTGCCAGGGCAAGGCGAGGGCCAGCAACACCTGGGAGGCCTGGCACTTTTCGTGTGGGAGCAGTCGCTGGACGTTTGCAATTTGGAGCTGGGCTGCGGCGCAGGTCCCGAGAGCGAGCGAGGCACGAACGTCGGCCCCCTGAGCTGGCTGGCAAGGCCGGAGCCCCAGTGTGTGTGGGGCTGTGAAAGGGCTGCCAGGGCAAGGCGAGGGCCAGCAACACCTGGGAGGCCTGGCACCTTTGGTGTGGGAGCAGTCGCTGGACGTTTGCAATTTGGAGCTGGGCTGCGGCGCAGGTCCCGAGAGCGAGCGAGGCACGAACGTCGGCCCCCTGAGCTGGCTGGCAAGGCCGGAGCCCCAGTGTGTGTGGGGCTGTGGAAGGGCTGCCAGGGCAAGGCGAGGGCCAGCAACACCTGGGAGGCCTGGCACCTTTGGTGTGGGAGCAGTCGCTGGACGTTTGCAATTTGGAGCTGGGCTGCGGCGCAGGTCCCGAGAGCGAGCGAGGCACGAACGTCGGCCCCCTGAGCTAGCTGGCAAGGCCGGAGCCCCAGTGTGTGTGGGACTGTGGAAGGGCTGCCAGGGCAAGGCGAGGGCCAGCAACACCTGGGAGGCCTGGCACCTTTGGTGTGGGAGCAGTCGCTGGACGTTTGCAATTTCGAGCTGGGCTGCGGCGCCGGTCCCGAGAGCGAGCGAGGCACGAACGTCGGCCCCCTGAGCTGGCTGGCAAGGCCGGAGCCCCAGTGTGTGTGGGGCTGTGGAAGGGCTGCCAGGGCAAGGCGAGGGCCAGCAACACCTGGGAGGCCTGGCACCTTTGGTGTGGGAGCAGTCGCTGGACGTTTGCAATTTGGAGCTGGGCTGCGGCGCAGGTCCCGAGAGCGAGCGAGGCACGAACGTCGGCCCCCTGAGCTGGCTGGCAAGGCCGGAGCCCCAGTGTGTGTGGGGCTGTGGAAGGGCTGCCAGGGCAAGGCGAGGGCCAGCAACACCTGGGAGGCCTGGCACTTTTCGTGTGGGAGCAGTCGCTGGACGTTTGCAATTTGGAGCTGGGCTGCGGCGCAGGTCCCGAGAGCGAGCGAGGCATGAACGTCGGTCCCCTGAGCTGGCTGGCAAGGCCGGAGCCCCAGTGTGTGTGGGGCTGTGGAAGGGCTGCCAGGGCAAGGCGAGGGCCAGCAACACCTGGGAGGCCTGGCACCTTTGGTGTGGGAGCAGTCGCTGGACGTTTGCAATTTGGAGCTGGGCTGCAGCGCAGGTCCCGAGAGCGAGCGAGGCACGAACGTCGGCCCCCTGAGCTGGCTGGCAAGGCCGGAGCCCCAGTGTGTGTGGGGCTGTGGAAGGGCTGCCAGGGCAAGGCGAGGGCCAGCAACACCTGGGAGGCCTGGCACCTTTGGTGTGGGAGCAGTCGCTGGACGTTTGCAATTTCGAGCTGGGCTGCGGCGCCGGTCCCGAGAGCGAGCGAGGCACGAACGTCGGCCCCCTGAGCTGGCTGGCAAGGCCGGAGCCCCAGTGTGTGTGGGGCTGTGGAAGGGCTGCCAGGGCAAGGCGAGGGCCAGCAACACCTGGGAGGCCTGGCACTTTTCGTGTGGGAGCAGTCGCTGGACGTTTGCAATTTCGAGCTGGGCTGCGGCGCAGGTCCCGAGAGCGAGCGAGGCACGAACGTCGGCCCCCTGAGCTGGCTGGCAAGGCCGGAGCCCCAGTGTGTGTGGGGCTGTGGAAGGGCTGCCAGGGCAAGGCGAGGGCCAGCAACACCTGGGAGGCCTGGCACTTTTCGTGTGGGAGCAGTCGCTGGACGTTTGCAATTTGGAGCTGGGCTGCGGCGCAGGTCCCGAGAGCGAGCGAGGCACGAACGTCGGCCCCCTGAGCTGGCTGGCAAGGCCGGAGCCCCAGTGTGTGTGGGGCTGTGGAAGGGCTGCCAGGGCAAGGTGAGGGCCAGCAACACCTGGGAGGCCTGGCACTTTTCGTGTGGGAGCAGTCGCTGGACGTTTGCAATTTCGAGCTGGGCTGCGGCGCAGGTCCCGAGAGCGAGCGAGGCACAAACGTCGGCCCCCTGAGCTGGCTGGCAAGGCCGGAGCCCTGTGTGTGTGGGGCTGTGAAAGGGCTGCGAGGGCAAGGGGAGGGCCAGCAACACCTGGGAGGCCTGGCACTTTTCGTGTGGGAGCAGTCGCTGGACGTTTGCAATTTCGAGCTGGGCTGCGGCGCCGGTCCCGAGAGCGAGCGAGGCACGAACGTCGGCCCCCTGAGCTGGCTGGCAAGGCCGGAGCCCCAGTGTGTGTGGGGCTGTGGAAGGGCTGCCAGGGCAAGGCGAGGGCCAGCAACACCTGGGAGGCCTGGCACCTTTGGTGTGGGAGCAGTCGCTGGACGTTTGCAATTTGGAGCTGGGCTGCGGCGCAGGTCCCGAGAGCGAGCGAGGCACGAACGTCGGCCCCCTGAGCTGGCTGGCAAGGCCGGAGCCCCAGTGTGTGTGGGGCTGTGGAAGGGCTGCCAGGGCAAGGCGAGGGCCAGCAACACCTGGGAGGCCTGGCACTTTTCGTGTGGGAGCAGTCGCTGGACGTTTGCAATTTCGAGCTGGGCTGCGGCGCAGGTCCCGAGAGCGAGCGAGGCACGAACGTCGGCCCCCTGAGCTGGCTGGCAAGGCCGGAGCGCCAGTGTGTGTGGGGCTGTGAAAGGGCTGCCAGGGCAAGGCGAGGGCCAGCAACACCTGGGAGGCCTGGCACCTTTGGTGTGGGAGCAGTCGCTGGACGTTTGCAATTTGGAGCTGGGCTGCGGCGCAGGTCCCGAGAGCGAGCGAGGCACGAACGTCGGCTCCCTGAGCTGGCTGGCAAGGCCGGAGCCCCAGTGTGTGTGGGGCTGTGGAAGGGCTGCCAGGGGAAGGCGAGGGCCAGCAACACCTGGGAGGCCTGGCACCTTTGGTGTGGGAGCAGTCGCTGGACGTTTGCAATTTGGAGCTGGGCTGCGGCGCAGGTCCCGAGAGCGAGCGAGGCACGAACGTCGGCCCCCTGAGCTGGCTGGCAAGGCCGGAGCCCCAGTGTGTGTGGGGCTGTGGAAGGGCTGCCAGGGCAAGGCGAGGGCCAGCAACACCTGGGAGGCCTGGCACTTTTCGTGTGGGAGCAGTCGCTGGACGTTTGCAATTTGGAGCTGGGCTGCGGCGCAGGTCCCGAGAGCAAGCGAGGCACGAATGTCGGCCCCCTGAGCTGGCTGGCAAGGCCGGAGCCCCAGTGTGTGTGGGGCTGTGGAAGGGCTGCCAGGGCAAGGCGAGGGCCAGCAACACCTGGGAGGCCTGGCACCTTTGGTGTGGGAGCAGTCGCTGGACGTTTGCAATTTGGAGCTGGGCTGCGGCGCAGGTCCCGAGAGCGAGCGAGGCACGAACGTCGGCCCCCTGAGCTGGCTGGCAAGGCCGGAGCCCCAGTGTGTGTGGGGCTGTGGAAGGGCTGCCAGGGGAAGGCGAGGGCCAGCAACACCTGGGAGGCCTGGCACCTTTGGTGTGGGAGCAGTCGCTGGACGTTTGCAATTTGGAGCTGGGCTGCGGCGCAGGTCCCGAGAGCTAGCGAGGCACGAACGTCGGCCCCCTGAGCTGGCTGGCAAGGCCGGAGCCCCAGTGTGTGTGGGGCTGTGGAAGGGCTGCCAGGGCAAGGCGAGGGCCAGCAACACCTGGCAGGCCTGGCACCTTTGGTGTGGGAGCAGTCGCTGGACGTTTGCAATTTGGAGCTGGGCTGCGGCGCAGGTCCCGAGAGCGAGCGAGGCACGAACGTCGGCCCCCTGAGCTGGCTGGCAAGGCCGGAGCCCCAGTGTGTGTGGGGCTGTGGAAGGGCTGCCAGGGCAAGGCGAGGGCCAGCAACACCTGGGAGGCCTGGCACCTTTGGTGTGGGAGCAGTCGCTGGACGTTTGCAATTTCGAGCTGGGCTGCGGCGCCGGTCCCGAGAGCGAGCGAGGCACGAACGTCGGCCCCCTGAGCTGGCTGGCAAGGCCGGAGCCCCAGTGTGTGTGGGGCTGTGGAAGGGCTGCCAGGGCAAGGCGAGGGCCAGCAACACCTGGGAGGCCTGGCACTTTTCGTGTGGGAGCAGTCGCTGGACGTTTGCAATTTCGAGCTGGGCTGCGGCGCAGGTCCCGAGAGCGAGCGAGGCACGAACGTCGGCCCCCTGAGCTGGCTGGCAAGGCCGGAGCCCCAGTGTGTGTGGGGCTGTGGAAGGGCTGCCAGGGCAAGGCGAGGGCCAGCAACACCTGGGAGGCCTGGCACCTTTGGTGTGGGAGCAGTCGCTGGACGTTTGCAATTTGGAGCTGGGCTGCGGCGCAGGTCCCGAGAGCGAGCGAGGCACGAACGTCGGCCCCCTGAGCTGGCTGGCAAGGCCGGAGCCCCAGTGTGTGTGGGGCTGTGGAAGGGCTGCCAGGGCAAGGCGAGGGCCAGCAACACCTGGGAGGCCTGGCACTTTTCGTGTGGGAGCAATCGCTGGACGTTTGCAATTTGGAGCTGGGCTGCGGCGCAGGTCCCGAGAGCGAGCGAGGCACGAACGTCGGCCCCCTGAGCTGGCTGGCAAGGCCGGAGCGCCAGTGTGTGTGGGGCTGTGAAAGGGCTGCCAGGGCAAGGCGAGGGCCAGCAACACCTGGGAGGCCTGGCACCTTTGGTGTGGGAGCAGTCGCTGGACGTTTGCAATTTGGAGCTGGGCTGCGGCGCAGGTCCCGAGAGCGAGCGAGGCACGAACGTCGGCTCCCTGAGCTGGCTGGCAAGGCCGGAGCCCCAGTGTGTGTGGGGCTGTGGAAGGGCTGCCAGGGCAAGGCGAGGGCCAGCAACACCTGGGAGGCCTGGCACTTTTCGTGTGGGAGCAGTCGCTGGACGTTTGCAATTTGGAGCTGGGCTGCGGCGCAGGTCCCGAGAGCGAGCGAGGCATGAACGTCGGTCCCCTGAGCTGGCTGGCAAGGCCGGAGCCCCAGTGTGTGTGGGGCTGTGGAAGGGCTGCCAGGGCAAGGCGAGGGCCAGCAACACCTGGGAGGCCTGGCACCTTTGGTGTGGGAGCAGTCGCTGGACGTTTGCAATTTGGAGCTGGGCTGCAGCGCAGGTCCCGAGAGCGAGCGAGGCACGAACGTCGGCCCCCTGAGCTGGCTGGCAAGGCCGGAGCCCCAGTGTGTGTGGGGCTGTGGAAGGGCTGCCAGGGCAAGGCGAGGGCCAGCAACACCTGGGAGGCCTGGCACTTTTCGTGTGGGAGCAGTCGCTGGACGTTTGCAATTTGGAGCTGGGCTGCGGCGCAGGTCCCGAGAGCAAGCGAGGCACGAACGTCGGCCCCCTGAGCTGGCTGGCAAGGCCGGAGCCCCAGTGTGTGTGGGGCTGTGGAAGGGCTGCCAGGGCAAGGCGAGGGCCAGCAACACCTGGGAGGCCTGGCACCTTTGGTGTGGGAGCAGTCGCTGGACGTTTGCAATTTGGAGCTGGGCTGCGGCGCAGGTCCCGAGAGCGAGCGAGGCACGAACGTCGGCCCCCTGAGCTGGCTGGCAAGGCCGGAGCCCCAGTGTGTGTGGGGCTGTGGAAGGGCTGCCAGGGGAAGGCGAGGGCCAGCAACACCTGGGAGGCCTGGCACCTTTGGTGTGGGAGCAGTCGCTGGACGTTTGCAATTTGGAGCTGGGCTGCGGCGCAGGTCCCGAGAGCTAGCGAGACACGAACGTCGGCCCCCTGAGCTGGCTGGCAAGGCCGGAGCCCCAGTGTGTGTGGGACTGTGGAAGGGCTGCCAGGGCAAGGCGAGGGCCAGCAACACCTGGGAGGCCTGGCACCTTTGGTGTGGGAGCAGTCGCTGGACGTTTGCAATTTGGAGCTGGGCTGCGGCGCTGGTCCCGAGAGCGAGCGAGGCACGAACGTCGGCCCCCTGAGCTGGCTGGCAAGGCCGGAGCCCCAGTGTGTGTGGGGCTGTGGAAGGGCTGCCAGGGCAAGGCGAGGGCCAGCAACACCTGGGAGGCCTGGCACCTTTGGTGTGGGAGCAGTCGCTGGACGTTTGCAATTTCGAGCTGGGCTGCGGCGCCGGTCCCGAGAGCGAGCGAGGCACGAACGTCGGCCCCCTGAGCTGGCTGGCAAGGCCGGAGCCCCAGTGTGTGTGGGGCTGTGGAAGGGCTGCCAGGGCAAGGCGAGGGCCAGCAACACCTGGGAGGCCTGGCACTTTTCGTGTGGGAGCAGTCGCTGGACGTTTGCAATTTGGAGCTGGGCTGCGGCGCAGGTCCCGAGAGCGAGCGAGGCACGAACGTCGGCCCCCTGAGCTGGCTGGCAAGGCCGGAGCCCCAGTGTGTGTGGGGCTGTGGAAGGGCTGCCAGGGCAAGGCGAGGGCCAGCAACACCTGGGAGGCCTGGCACCTTTGGTGTGGGAGCAGTCGCTGGACGTTTGCAATTTGGAGCTGGGCTGCGGCGCAGGTCCCGAGAGCGAGCGAGGCACGAACGTCGGCCCCCTGAGCTGGCTGGCAAGGCCGGAGCCCCAGTGTGTGTGGGGCTGTGGAAGGGCTGCCAGGGCAAGGTGAGGGCCAGCAACACCTGGGAGGCCTGGCACTTTTCGTGTGGGAGCAGTTGCTGGATGTTTGCAATTTGGAGCTGGGCTGCGGCGCAGGTCCCGAGAGCGAGCGAGGCACAAACGTCGGCTCCCTGAGCTGGCTGGCAAGGCCGGAGCCCTGTGTGTGTGGGGCTGTGAAAGGGCTGCGAGGGCAAGGGGAGGGCCAGCAACACCTGGGAGGCCTGGCACTTTTCGTGTGGGAGCAGTCGCTGGACGTTTGCAATTTCGAGCTGGGCTGCGGCGCCGGTCCCGAGAGCGAGCGAGGCACGAACGTCGGCCCCCTGAGCTGGCTGGCAAGGCCGGAGCCCCAGTGTGTGTGGGGCTGTGGAAGGGCTGCCAGGGCAAGGCGAGGGCCAGCAACACCTGGGAGGCCTGGCACCTTTGGTGTGGGAGCAGTCGCTGGACGTTTGCAATTTGGAGCTGGGCTGCGGCGCAGGTCCCGAGAGCGAGCGAGGCACGAACGTCGGCCCCCTGAGCTGGCTGGCAAGGCCGGAGCCCCAGTGTGTGTGGGGCTGTGGAAGGGCTGCCAGGGCAAGGCGAGGGCCAGCAACACCTGGGAGGCCTGGCACTTTTCGTGTGGGAGCAGTCGCTGGACGTTTGCAATTTGGAGCTGGGCTGCGGCGCAGGTCCCGAGAGCGAGCGAGGCACGAACGTCGGCCCCCTGAGCTGGCTGGCAAGGCCGGAGCCCCAGTGTGTGTGGGGCTGTGGAAGGGCTGCCAGGGCAAGGCGAGGGCCAGCAACACCTGGGAGGCCTGGCACCTTTGGTGTGGGAGCAGTCGCTGGACGTTTGCAATTTGGAGCTGGGCTGCAGCGCAGGTCCCGAGAGCGAGCGAGGCACGAACGTCGGCCCCCTGAGCTGGCTGGCAAGGCCGGAGCCCCAGTGTGTGTGGGGCTGTGGAAGGGCTGCCAGGGCAAGGCGAGGGCCAGCAACACCTGGGAGGCCTGGCACCTTTGGTGTGGGAGCAGTCGCTGGACGTTTGCAATTTGGAGCTGGGCTGCGGCGCAGGTCCCGAGAGCTAGCGAGGCACGAACGTCGGCCCCCTGAGCTGGCTGGCAAGGCCGGAGCCCCAGTGTGTGTGGGACTGTGGAAGGGCTGCCAGGGGAAGGCGAGGGCCAGCAACACCTGGGAGGCCTGGCACCTTTGGTGTGGGAGCAGTCGCTGGACGTTTGCAATTTGGAGCTGGGCTGCGGCGCCGGTCCCGAGAGCGAGCGAGGCACGAACGTCGGCCCCCTGAGCTGGCTGGCAAGGCCGGAGCCCCAGTGTGTGTGGGGCTGTGGAAGGGCTGCCAGGGCAAGGCGAGGGCCAGCAACACCTGGGAGGCCTGGCACCTTTGGTGTGGGAGCAGTCGCTGGACGTTTGCAATTTCGAGCTGGGCTGCGGCGCCGGTCCCGAGAGCGAGCGAGGCACGAACGTCGGCCCCCTGAGCTGGCTGGCAAGGCCGGAGCCCCAGTGTGTGTGGGGCTGTGGAAGGGCTGCCAGGGCAAGGCGAGGGCCAGAAACACCTGGGAGGCCTGGCACTTTTCGTGTGGGAGCAGTCGCTGGACGTTTGCAATTTCGAGCTGGGCTGCGGCGCAGGTCCCGAGAGCGAGCGAGGCACGAACGTCGGCCCCCTGAGCTGGCTGGCAAGGCCGGAGCCCCAGTGTGTGTGGGGCTGTGGAAGGGCTGCCAGGGCAAGGCGAGGGCCAGCAACACCTGGGAGGCCTGGCACTTTTCGTGTGGGAGCAGTCGCTGGACGTTTGCAATTTGGAGCTGGGCTGCGGCGCAGGTCCCGAGAGCGAGCGAGGCACGAACGTCGGCCCCCTGAGCTGGCTGGCAAGGCCGGAGCCCCAGTGTGTGTGGGGCTGTGGAAGGGCTGCCAGGGCAAGGTGAGGGCCAGCAACACCTGGGAGGCCTGGCACTTTTCGTGTGGGAGCAGTCGCTGGACGTTTGCAATTTGGAGCTGGGCTGCGGCGCAGGTCCCGAGAGCGAGCGAGGCACAAACGTCGGCTCCCTGAGCTGGCTGGCAAGGCCGGAGCCCTGTGTGTGTGGGGCTGTGAAAGGGCTGCGAGGGCAAGGGGAGGGCCAGCAACACCTGGGAGGCCTGGCACTTTTCGTGTGGGAGCAGTCGCTGGACGTTTGCAATTTGGAGCTGGGCTGCAGCGCAGGTCCCGAGAGCGAGCGAGGCACGAACGTCGGCCCCCTGAGCTGGCTGGCAAGGCCGGAGCCCCAGTGTGTGTGGGGCTGTGGAAGGGCTGCCAGGGCAAGGCGAGGGCCAGCAACACCTGGGAGGCCTGGCACCTTTGGTGTGGGAGCAGTCGCTGGACGTTTGCAATTTGGAGCTGGGCTGCGGCGCAGGTCCCGAGAGCGAGCGAGGCACGAACGTCGGCTCCCTGAGCTGGCTGGCAAGGCCGGAGCCCCAGTGTGTGTGGGGCTGTGGAAGGGCTGCCAGGGCAAGGCGAGGGCCAGCAACACCTGGGAGGCCTGGCACTTTTCGTGTGGGAGCAGTCACTGGACGTTTGCAATTTGGAGCTGGGCTGCGGCGCAGGTCCCGAGAGCGAGCGAGGCACGAACGTCGGTCCCCTGAGCTGGCTGGCAAGGCCGGACCCCAGTGTGTGTGGGGCTGTGGAAGGGCTGCCAGGGCAAGGCGAGGGCCAGCAACACCTGGGAGGCCTGGCACTTTTCGTGTGGGAGCAGTCGCTGGACGTTTGCAATTTCGAGCTGGGCTGCGGCGCCGGTCCCGAGAGCGAGCGAGGCACGAACGTCGGCCCCCTGAGCTGGCTGGCAAGGCCGGAGCGCCAGTGTGTGTGGGGCTGTGGAAGGGCTGCCAGGGCAAGGCGAGGGCCAGCAACACCTGGGAGGCCTGGCACCTTTGGTGTGGGAGCAGTCGCTGGACGTTTGCAATTTGGAGCTGGGCTGCGGCGCAGGTCCCGAGAGCGAGCGAGGCACGAACGTCGGCCCCCTGAGCTGGCTGGCAAGGCCGGAGCCCCAGTGTGTGTGGGGCTGTGGAAGGGCTGCCAGGGCAAGGCGAGGGCCAGCAACACCTGGGAGGCCTGGCACTTTTCGTGTGGGAGCAGTCGCTGGACGTTTGCAATTTGGAGCTGGGCTGCGGCGCAGGTCCCGAGAGCGAGCGAGGCACGAACGTCGGCCCCCTGAGCTGGCTGGCAAGGCCGGAGCCCCAGTGTGTGTGGGGCTGTGGAAGGGCTGCCAGGGCAAGGCGAGGGCCAGCAACACCTGGGAGGCCTGGCACCTTTGGTGTGGGAGCAGTCGCTGGACGTTTGCAATTTCGAGCTGGGCTGCGGCGCCGGTCCCGAGAGCGAGCGAGGCACGAACGTCGGCCCCCTGAGCTGGCTGGCAAGGCCGGAGCGCCAGTGTGTGTGGGGCTGTGAAAGGGCTGCGAGGGCAAGGGGAGGGCCAGCAACACCTGGGAGGCCTGGCACCTTTGGTGTGGGAGCAGTCGCTGGACGTTTGCAATTTGGAGCTGGGCTGCGGCGCCGGTCCCGAGAGCGAGCGAGGCACGAACGTCGGCCCCCTGAGCTGGCTGGCAAGGCCGGAGCGCCAGTGTGTGTGGGGCTGTGGAAGGGCTGCCAGGGCAAGGCGAGGGCCAGCAACACCTGGGAGGCCTGGCACCTTTGGTGTGGGAGCAGTCGCTGGACGTTTGCAATTTGGAGCTGGGCTGCGGCGCAGGTCCCGAGAGCGAGCGAGGCACGAACGTCGGCCCCCTGAGCTGGCTGGCAAGGCCGGAGCCCCAGTGTGTGTGGGGCTGTGGAAGGGCTGCCAGGGCAAGGCGAGGGCCAGCAACACCTGGGAGGCCTGGCACTTTTCGTGTGGGAGCAGTCGCTGGACGTTTGCAATTTGGAGCTGGGCTGCGGCGCAGGTCCCGAGAGCGAGCGAGGCACGAACGTCGGCCCCCTGAGCTGGCTGGCAAGGCCGGAGCCCCAGTGTGTGTGGGGCTGTGGAAGGGCTGCCAGGGCAAGGCGAGGGCCAGCAACACCTGGGAGGCCTGGCACCTTTGGTGTGGGAGCAGTCGCTGGACGTTTGCAATTTGGAGCTGGGCTGCGGCGCAGGTCCCGAGAGCGAGCGAGGCACGAACGTCGGCCCCCTGAGCTGGCTGGCAAGGCCGGAGCCCCAGTGTGTGTGGGGCTGTGGAAGGGCTGCCAGGGCAAGGCGAGGGCCAGCAACACCTGGGAGGCCTGGCACCTTTGGTGTGGGAGCAGTCGCTGGACGTTTGCAATTTGGAGCTGGGCTGCGGCGCAGGTCCCGAGAGCTAGCGAGGCACGAACGTCGGCCCCCTGAGCTGGCTGGCAAGGCCGGAGCCCCAGTGTGTGTGGGACTGTGGAAGGGCTGCCAGGGGAAGGCGAGGGCCAGCAACACCTGGGAGGCCTGGCACCTTTGGTGTGGGAGCAGTCGCTGGACGTTTGCAATTTGGAGCTGGGCTGCGGCGCCGGTCCCGAGAGCGAGCGAGGCACGAACGTCGGCCCCCTGAGCTGGCTGGCAAGGCCGGAGCCCCAGTGTGTGTGGGGCTGTGGAAGGGCTGCCAGGGCAAGGCGAGGGCCAGCAACACCTGGGAGGCCTGGCACCTTTGGTGTGGGAGCAGTCGCTGGACGTTTGCAATTTCGAGCTGGGCTGCGGCGCCGGTCCCGAGAGCGAGCGAGGCACGAACGTCGGCCCCCTGAGCTGGCTGGCAAGGCCGGAGCCCCAGTGTGTGTGGGGCTGTGGAAGGGCTGCCAGGGCAAGGCGAGGGCCAGAAACACCTGGGAGGCCTGGCACTTTTCGTGTGGGAGCAGTCGCTGGACGTTTGCAATTTCGAGCTGGGCTGCGGCGCAGGTCCCGAGAGCGAGCGAGGCACGAACGTCGGCCCCCTGAGCTGGCTGGCAAGGCCGGAGCCCCAGTGTGTGTGGGGCTGTGGAAGGGCTGCCAGGGCAAGGCGAGGGCCAGCAACACCTGGGAGGCCTGGCACTTTTCGTGTGGGAGCAGTCGCTGGACGTTTGCAATTTGGAGCTGGGCTGCGGCGCAGGTCCCGAGAGCGAGCGAGGCACGAACGTCGGCCCCCTGAGCTGGCTGGCAAGGCCGGAGCCCCAGTGTGTGTGGGGCTGTGGAAGGGCTGCCAGGGCAAGGTGAGGGCCAGCAACACCTGGGAGGCCTGGCACTTTTCGTGTGGGAGCAGTCGCTGGACGTTTGCAATTTGGAGCTGGGCTGCGGCGCAGGTCCCGAGAGCGAGCGAGGCACAAACGTCGGCTCCCTGAGCTGGCTGGCAAGGCCGGAGCCCTGTGTGTGTGGGGCTGTGAAAGGGCTGCGAGGGCAAGGGGAGGGCCAGCAACACCTGGGAGGCCTGGCACTTTTCGTGTGGGAGCAGTCGCTGGACGTTTGCAATTTGGAGCTGGGCTGCAGCGCAGGTCCCGAGAGCGAGCGAGGCACGAACGTCGGCCCCCTGAGCTGGCTGGCAAGGCCGGAGCCCCAGTGTGTGTGGGGCTGTGGAAGGGCTGCCAGGGCAAGGCGAGGGCCAGCAACACCTGGGAGGCCTGGCACCTTTGGTGTGGGAGCAGTCGCTGGACGTTTGCAATTTGGAGCTGGGCTGCGGCGCAGGTCCCGAGAGCGAGCGAGGCACGAACGTCGGCTCCCTGAGCTGGCTGGCAAGGCCGGAGCCCCAGTGTGTGTGGGGCTGTGGAAGGGCTGCCAGGGCAAGGCGAGGGCCAGCAACACCTGGGAGGCCTGGCACTTTTCGTGTGGGAGCAGTCGCTGGACGTTTGCAATTTGGAGCTGGGCTGCGGCGCAGGTCCCGAGAGCGAGCGAGGCACGAACGTCGGTCCCCTGAGCTGGCTGGCAAGGCCGGACCACAGTGTGTGTGGGGCTGTGGAAGGGCTGCCAGGGCAAGGCGAGGGCCAGCAACACCTGGGAGGCCTGGCACTTTTCGTGTGGGAGCAGTCGCTGGACGTTTGCAATTTCGAGCTGGGCTGCGGCGCCGGTCCCGAGAGCGAGCGAGGCACGAACGTCGGCCCCCTGAGCTGGCTGGCAAGGCCGGAGCGCCAGTGTGTGTGGGGCTGTGAAAGGGCTGCCAGGGCAAGGCGAGGGCCAGCAACACCTGGGAGGCCTGGCACCTTTGGTGTGGGAGCAGTCGCTGGACGTTTGCAATTTGGAGCTGGGCTGCGGCGCAGGTCCCGAGAGCGAGCGAGGCACGAACGTCGGCTCCCTGAGCTGGCTGGCAAGGCCGGAGCCCCAGTGTGTGTGGGGCTGTGGAAGGGCTGCCAGGGCAAGGCGAGGGCCAGCAACACCTGGGAGGCCTGGCACCTTTGGTGTGGGAGCAGTCGCTGGACGTTTGCAATTTGGAGCTGGGCTGCGGCGCAGGTCCCGAGAGCGAGCGAGGCACGAACGTCGGCCCCCTGAGCTGGCTGGCAAGGCCGGAGCCCCAGTGTGTGTGGGGCTGTGGAAGGGCTGCCAGGGCAAGGCGAGGGCCAGCAACACCTGGGAGGCCTGGCACTTTTCGTGTGGGAGCAGTCGCTGGACGTTTGCAATTTGGAGCTGGGCTGCGGCGCAGGTCCCGAGAGCAAGCGAGGCACGAACGTCGGCCCCCTGAGCTGGCTGGCAAGGCCGGAGCCCCAGTGTGTGTGGGGCTGTGGAAGGGCTGCCAGGGCAAGGCGAGGGCCAGCAACACCTGGGAGGCCTGGCACCTTTGGTGTGGGAGCAGTCGCTGGACGTTTGCAATTTGGAGCTGGGCTGCGGCGCAGGTCCCGAGAGCGAGCGAGGCACGAACGTCGGCCCCCTGAGCTGGCTGGCAAGGCCGGAGCCCCAGTGTGTGTGGGGCTGTGGAAGGGCTGCCAGGGCAAGGCGAGGGCCAGCAACACCTGGGAGGCCTGGCACCTTTGGTGTGGGAGCAGTCGCTGGACGTTTGCAATTTGGAGCTGGGCTGCGGCGCAGGTCCCGAGAGCTAGCGAGGCACGAACGTCGGCCCCCTGAGCTGGCTGGCAAGGCCGGAGCCCCAGTGTGTGTGGGACTGTGGAAGGGCTGCCAGGGGAAGGCGAGGGCCAGCAACACCTGGGAGGCCTGGCACCTTTGGTGTGGGAGCAGTCGCTGGACGTTTGCAATTTGGAGCTGGGCTGCGGCGCCGGTCCCGAGAGCGAGCGAGGCACGAACGTCGGCCCCCTGAGCTGGCTGGCAAGGCCGGAGCCCCAGTGTGTGTGGGGCTGTGGAAGGGCTGCCAGGGCAAGGCGAGGGCCAGCAACACCTGGGAGGCCTGGCACCTTTGGTGTGGGAGCAGTCGCTGGACGTTTGCAATTTCGAGCTGGGCTGCGGCGCCGGTCCCGAGAGCGAGCGAGGCACGAACGTCGGCCCCCTGAGCTGGCTGGCAAGGCCGGAGCCCCAGTGTGTGTGGGGCTGTGGAAGGGCTGCCAGGGCAAGGCGAGGGCCAGAAACACCTGGGAGGCCTGGCACTTTTCGTGTGGGAGCAGTCGCTGGACGTTTGCAATTTCGAGCTGGGCTGCGGCGCAGGTCCCGAGAGCGAGCGAGGCACGAACGTCGGCCCCCTGAGCTGGCTGGCAAGGCCGGAGCCCCAGTGTGTGTGGGGCTGTGGAAGGGCTGCCAGGGCAAGGCGAGGGCCAGCAACACCTGGGAGGCCTGGCACTTTTCGTGTGGGAGCAGTCGCTGGACGTTTGCAATTTGGAGCTGGGCTGCGGCGCAGGTCCCGAGAGCGAGCGAGGCACGAACGTCGGCCCCCTGAGCTGGCTGGCAAGGCCGGAGCCCCAGTGTGTGTGGGGCTGTGGAAGGGCTGCCAGGGCAAGGTGAGGGCCAGCAACACCTGGGAGGCCTGGCACTTTTCGTGTGGGAGCAGTCGCTGGACGTTTGCAATTTGGAGCTGGGCTGCGGCGCAGGTCCCGAGAGCGAGCGAGGCACAAACGTCGGCTCCCTGAGCTGGCTGGCAAGGCCGGAGCCCTGTGTGTGTGGGGCTGTGAAAGGGCTGCCAGGGCAAGGGGAGGGCCAGCAACACCTGGGAGGCCTGGCACTTTTCGTGTGGGAGCAGTCGCTGGACGTTTGCAATTTGGAGCTGGGCTGCAGCGCAGGTCCCGAGAGCGAGCGAGGCACGAACGTCGGCCCCCTGAGCTGGCTGGCAAGGCCGGAGCCCCAGTGTGTGTGGGGCTGTGGAAGGGCTGCCAGGGCAAGGCGAGGGCCAGCAACACCTGGGAGGCCTGGCACCTTTGGTGTGGGAGCAGTCGCTGGACGTTTGCAATTTGGAGCTGGGCTGCGGCGCAGGTCCCGAGAGCGAGCGAGGCACGAACGTCGGCTCCCTGAGCTGGCTGGCAAGGCCGGAGCCCCAGTGTGTGTGGGGCTGTGGAAGGGCTGCCAGGGCAAGGCGAGGGCCAGCAACACCTGGGAGGCCTGGCACTTTTCGTGTGGGAGCAGTCGCTGGACGTTTGCAATTTGGAGCTGGGCTGCGGCGCAGGTCCCGAGAGCGAGCGAGGCACGAACGTCGGTCCCCTGAGCTGGCTGGCAAGGCCGGACCCCAGTGTGTGTGGGGCTGTGGAAGGGCTGCCAGGGCAAGGCGAGGGCCAGCAACACCTGGGAGGCCTGGCACTTTTCGTGTGGGAGCAGTCGCTGGACGTTTGCAATTTCGAGCTGGGCTGCGGCGCCGGTCCCGAGAGCGAGCGAGGCACGAACGTCGGCCCCCTGAGCTGGCTGGCAAGGCCGGAGCGCCAGTGTGTGTGGGGCTGTGAAAGGGCTGCCAGGGCAAGGCGAGGGCCAGCAACACCTGGGAGGCCTGGCACCTTTGGTGTGGGAGCAGTCGCTGGACGTTTGCAATTTGGAGCTGGGCTGCGGCGCAGGTCCCGAGAGCGAGCGAGGCACGAACGTCGGCTCCCTGAGCTGGCTGGCAAGGCCGGAGCCCCAGTGTGTGTGGGGCTGTGGAAGGGCTGCCAGGGCAAGGCGAGGGCCAGCAACACCTGGGAGGCCTGGCACCTTTGGTGTGGGAGCAGTCGCTGGACGTTTGCAATTTGGAGCTGGGCTGCGGCGCAGGTCCCGAGAGCGAGCGAGGCACGAACGTCGGCCCCCTGAGCTGGCTGGCAAGGCCGGAGCCCCAGTGTGTGTGGGGCTGTGGAAGGGCTGCCAGGGCAAGGCGAGGGCCAGCAACACCTGGGAGGCCTGGCACTTTTCGTGTGGGAGCAGTCGCTGGACGTTTGCAATTTGGAGCTGGGCTGCGGCGCAGGTCCCGAGAGCAAGCGAGGCACGAACGTCGGCCCCCTGAGCTGGCTGGCAAGGCCGGAGCCCCAGTGTGTGTGGGGCTGTGGAAGGGCTGCCAGGGCAAGGCGAGGGCCAGCAACACCTGGGAGGCCTGGCACCTTTGGTGTGGGAGCAGTCGCTGGACGTTTGCAATTTGGAGCTGGGCTGCGGCGCAGGTCCCGAGAGCGAGCGAGGCACGAACGTCGGCCCCCTGAGCTGGCTGGCAAGGCCGGAGCCCCAGTGTGTGTGGGGCTGTGGAAGGGCTGCCAGGGGAAGGCGAGGGCCAGCAACACCTGGGAGGCCTGGCACTTTTCGTGTGGGAGCAGTCGCTGGACGTTTGCAATTTGGAGCTGGGCTGCGGCGCAGGTCCCGAGAGCGAGCGAGGCATGAACGTCGGTCCCCTGAGCTGGCTGGCAAGGCCGGAGCCCCAGTGTGTGTGGGGCTGTGGAAGGGCTGCCAGGGCAAGGCGAGGGCCAGCAACACCTGGGAGGCCTGGCACCTTTGGTGTGGGAGCAGTCGCTGGACGTTTGCAATTTGGAGCTGGGCTGCAGCGCAGGTCCCGAGAGCGAGCGAGGCACGAACGTCGGCCCCCTGAGCTGGCTGGCAAGGCCGGAGCCCCAGTGTGTGTGGGGCTGTGGAAGGGCTGCCAGGGGAAGGCGAGGGCCAGCAACACCTGGGAGGCCTGGCACCTTTGGTGTGGGAGCAGTCGCTGGACGTTTGCAATTTGGAGCTGGGCTGCGGCGCAGGTCCCGAGAGCTAGCGAGGCACGAACGTCGGCCCCCTGAGCTGGCTGGCAAGGCCGGAGCCCCAGTGTGTGTGGGACTGTGGAAGGGCTGCCAGGGGAAGGCGAGGGCCAGCAACACCTGGGAGGCCTGGCACCTTTGGTGTGGGAGCAGTCGCTGGACGTTTGCAATTTGGAGCTGGGCTGCGGCGCCGGTCCCGAGAGCGAGCGAGGCACGAACGTCGGCCCCCTGAGCTGGCTGGCAAGGCCGGAGCCCCAGTGTGTGTGGGGCTGTGGAAGGGCTGCCAGGGCAAGGCGAGGGCCAGCAACACCTGGGAGGCCTGGCACCTTTGGTGTGGGAGCAGTCGCTGGACGTTTGCAATTTCGAGCTGGGCTGCGGCGCCGGTCCCGAGAGCGAGCGAGGCACGAACGTCGGCCCCCTGAGCTGGCTGGCAAGGCCGGAGCCCCAGTGTGTGTGGGGCTGTGGAAGGGCTGCCAGGGCAAGGCGAGGGCCAGAAACACCTGGGAGGCCTGGCACTTTTCGTGTGGGAGCAGTCGCTGGACGTTTGCAATTTCGAGCTGGGCTGCGGCGCAGGTCCCGAGAGCGAGCGAGGCACGAACGTCGGCCCCCTGAGCTGGCTGGCAAGGCCGGAGCCCCAGTGTGTGTGGGGCTGTGGAAGGGCTGCCAGGGCAAGGCGAGGGCCAGCAACACCTGGGAGGCCTGGCACTTTTCGTGTGGGAGCAGTCGCTGGACGTTTGCAATTTGGAGCTGGGCTGCGGCGCAGGTCCCGAGAGCGAGCGAGGCACGAACGTCGGCCCCCTGAGCTGGCTGGCAAGGCCGGAGCCCCAGTGTGTGTGGGGCTGTGGAAGGGCTGCCAGGGCAAGGTGAGGGCCAGCAACACCTGGGAGGCCTGGCACTTTTCGTGTGGGAGCAGTCGCTGGACGTTTGCAATTTGGAGCTGGGCTGCGGCGCAGGTCCCGAGAGCGAGCGAGGCACAAATGTCGGCTCCCTGAGCTGGCTGGCAAGGCCGGAGCCCTGTGTGTGTGGGGCTGTGGAAGGGCTGCCAGGGCAAGGCGAGGGCCAGCAACACCTGGGAGGCCTGGCACCTTTGGTGTGGGAGCAGTCGCTGGACGTTTGCAATTTGGAGCTGGGCTGCGGCGCAGGTCCCGAGAGCGAGCGAGGCACGAACGTCGGCTCCCTGAGCTGGCTGGCAAGGCCGGAGCCCCAGTGTGTGTGGGGCTGTGGAAGGGCTGCCAGGGCAAGGCGAGGGCCAGCAACACCTGGGAGGCCTGGCACTTTTCGTGTGGGAGCAGTCGCTGGACGTTTGCAATTTGGAGCTGGGCTGCGGCGCAGGTCCCGAGAGCGAGCGAGGCACGAACGTCGGTCCCCTGAGCTGGCTGGCAAGGCCGGACCCCAGTGTGTGTGGGGCTGTGGAAGGGCTGCCAGGGCAAGGCGAGGGCCAGCAACACCTGGGAGGCCTGGCACTTTTCGTGTGGGAGCAGTCGCTGGACGTTTGCAATTTGGAGCTGGGCTGCGGCGCAGGTCCCGAGAGTGAGCGAGGCACGAACGTCGGCCCCCTGAGCTGGCTGGCAAGGCCGGAGCCCCAGTGTGTGTGGGGCTGTGGAAGGGCTGCCAGGGCAAGGCGAGGGCCAGCAACACCTGGGAGGCCTGGCACTTTTCGTGTGGGAGCAGTCGCTGGACGTTTGCAATTTCGAGCTGGGCTGCGGCGCAGGTCCCGAGAGCGAGCGAGGCACGAACGTCGGTCCCCTGAGCTGGCTGGCAAGGCCGGAGCCCCAGTGTGTGTGGGGCTGTGAAAGGGCTGCCAGGGCAAGGCGAGGGCCAGCAACACCTGGGAGGCCTGGCACCTTTGGTGTGGGAGCAGTCGCTGGACGTTTGCAATTTGGAGCTGGGCTGCGGCGCAGGTCCCGAGAGCGAGCGAGGCACGAACGTCGGCCCCCTGAGCTGGCTGGCAAGGCCGGAGCCCCAGTGTGTGTGGGGCTGTGGAAGGGCTGCCAGGGGAAGGCGAGGGCCAGCAACACCTGGGAGGCCTGGCACCTTTGGTGTGGGAGCAGTCGCTGGACGTTTGCAATTTGGAGCTGGGCTGCGGCGCAGGTCCCGAGAGCGAGCGAGGCACGAACGTCGGCCTCCTGAGCTAGCTGGCAAGGCCGGAGCCCCAGTGTGTGTGGGACTGTGGAAGGGCTGCCAGGGCAAGGCGAGGGCCAGCAACACCTGGGAGGCCTGGCACCTTTGGTGTGGGAGCAGTCGCTGGACGTTTGCAATTTCGAGCTGGGCTGCGGCGCCGGTCCCGAGAGCGAGCGAGGCACGAACGTCGGCCTCCTGAGCTGGCTGGCAAGGCCGGAGCCCCAGTGTGTGTGGGGCTGTGGAAGGGCTGCCAGGGCAAGGCGAGGGCCAGCAACACCTGGGAGGCCTGGCACCTTTGGTGTGGGAGCAGTCGCTGGACGTTTGCAATTTGGAGCTGGGCTGCGGCGCAGGTCCCGAGAGCGAGCGAGGCACGAACGTCGGCCCCCTGAGCTGGCTGGCAAGGCCGGAGCCCCAGTGTGTGTGGGGCTGTGGAAGGGCTGCCAGGGCAAGGCGAGGGCCAGCAACACCTGGGAGGCCTGGCACTTTTCGTGTGGGAGCAGTCGCTGGACGTTTGCAATTTGGAGCTGGGCTGCGGCGCAGGTCCCGAGAGCGAGCGAGGCACGAACGTCGGCCCCCTGAGCTGGCTGGCAAGGCCGGACCCCAGTGTGTGTGGGGCTGTGGAAGGGCTGCCAGGGCAAGGCGAGGGCCAGCAACACCTGGGAGGCCTGGCACCTTTGGTGTGGGAGCAGTCGCTGGACGTTTGCAATTTGGAGCTGGGCTGCAGCGCAGGTCCCGAGAGCGAGCGAGGCACGAACGTCGGCCCCCTGAGCTGGCTGGCAAGGCCGGAGCCCCAGTGTGTGTGGGGCTGTGGAAGGGCTGCCAGGGCAAGGCGAGGGCCAGCAACACCTGGGAGGCCTGGCACTTTTCGTGTGGGAGCAGTCGCTGGACGTTTGCAATTTGGAGCTGGGCTGCGGCGCAGGTCCCGAGAGCGAGCGAGGCACGAACGTCGGCCCCCTGAGCTGGCTGGCAAGGCCGGAGCCCCAGTGTGTGTGGGGCTGTGAAAGGGCTGCCAGGGCAAGGCGAGGGCCAGCAACACCTGGGAGGCCTGGCACCTTTGGTGTGGGAGCAGTCGCTGGACGTTTGCAATTTGGAGCTGGGCTGCGGCGCAGGTCCCGAGAGCGAGCGAGGCACGAACGTCGGCCCCCTGAGCTGGCTGGCAAGGCCGGAGCCCCAGTGTGTGTGGGGCTGTGGAAGGGCTGCCAGGGCAAGGCGAGGGCCAGCAACACCTGGGAGGCCTGGCACCTTTGGTGTGGGAGCAGTCGCTGGACGTTTGCAATTTGGAGCTGGGCTGCGGCGCAGGTCCCGAGAGCTAGCGAGGCACGAACGTCGGCCCCCTGAGCTGGCTGGCAAGGCCGGAGCCCCAGTGTGTGTGGGACTGTGGAAGGGCTGCCAGGGCAAGGCGAGGGCCAGCAACACCTGGGAGGCCTGGCACCTTTGGTGTGGGAGCAGTCGCTGGACGTTTGCAATTTCGAGCTGGGCTGCGGCGCCGGTCCCGAGAGCGAGCGAGGCACGAACGTCGGCCTCCTGAGCTGGCTGGCAAGGCCGGAGCCCCAGTGTGTGTGGGGCTGTGGAAGGGCTGCCAGGGCAAGGCGAGGGCCAGCAACACCTGGGAGGCCTGGCACCTTTGGTGTGGGAGCAGTCGCTGGACGTTTGGAATTTGGAGCTGGGCTGCGGCGCAGGTCCCGAGAGCGAGCGAGGCACGAACGTCGGCCCCCTGAGCTGGCTGGCAAGGCCGGAGCCCCAGTGTGTGTGGGACTGTGGAAGGGCTGCCAGGGCAAGGCGAGGGCCAGCAACACCTGGGAGGCCTGGCACTTTTCGTGTGGGAGCAGTCGCTGGACGTTTGCAATTTCGAGCTGGGCTGCGGCGCAGGTCCCGAGAGCGAGCGAGGCACGAACGTTGGCCCCCTGAGCTGGCTGGCAAGGCCGGAGCCCCAGTGTGTGTGGGGCTGTGGAAGGGCTGCCAGGGCAAGGCGAGGGCCAGCAACACCTGGGAGGCATGGCACCTTTGGTGTGGGAGCAGTCGCTGGACGTTTGCAATTTCGAGCTGGGCTGCGGCGCAGGTCCCGAGAGCGAGCGAGGCACGAACGTCGGCCCCCTGAGCTGGCTGGCAAGGCCGGAGCCCCAGTGTGTGTGGGGCTGTGGAAGGGCTGCCAGGGCAAGGCGAGGGCCAGCAACACCTGGGAGGCCTGGCACTTTTCGTGTGGGAGCAGTCGCTGGACGTTTGCAATTTGGAGCTGGGCTGCGGCGCAGGTCCCGAGAGCGAGCGAGGCACGAACGTCGGCCCCCTGAGCTGGCTGGCAAGGCCGGACCCCAGTGTGTGTGGGGCTGTGGAAGGGCTGCCAGGGCAAGGCGAGGGCCAGCAACACCTGGGAGGCCTGGCACCTTTGGTGTGGGAGCAGTCGCTGGACGTTTGCAATTTGGAGCTGGGCTGCGGCGCAGGTCCCGAGAGCGAGCGAGGCACGAACGTCGGCCCCCTGAGCTGGCTGGCAAGGCCGGAGCCCCAGTGTGTGTGGGGCTGTGGAAGGGCTGCCAGGGCAAGGCGAGGGCCAGCAACACCTGGGAGGCCTGGCACCTTTGGTGTGGGAGCAGTCGCTGGACGTTTGCAATTTGGAGCTGGGCTGCGGCGCAGGTCCCGAGAGCTAGCGAGGCACGAACGTCGGCCCCCTGAGATGGCTGGCAAGGCCGGAGCCCCAGTGTGTGTGGGGCTGTGGAAGGGCTGCCAGGGCAAGGCGAGGGCCAGCAACACCTGGGAGGCCTGGCACCTTTGGTGTGGGAGCAGTCGCTGGACGTTTGCAATTTGGAGCTGGGCTGCGGCGCAGGTCCCGAGAGCGAGCGAGGCACGAACGTCGGCCCCCTGAGCTGGCTGGCAAGGCCGGAGCCCCAGTGTGTGTGGGACTGTGGAAGGGCTGCCAGGGCAAGGCGAGGGCCAGCAACACCTGGGAGGCCTGGCACTTTTCGTGTGGGAGCAGTCGCTGGACGTTTGCAATTTCGAGCTGGGCTGCGGCGCAGGTCCCGAGAGCGAGCGAGGCACGAACGTTGGCCCCCTGAACTGGCTGGCAAGGCCGGAGCCCCAGTGTGTGTGGGGCTGTGAAAGGGCTGCCAGGGCAAGGCGAGGGCCAGCAACACCTGGCAGGCCTGGCACCTTTGGTGTGGGAGCAGTCGCTGGACGTTTGCAATTTCGAGCTGGGCTGCGGCGCAGGTCCCGAGAGCGAGCGAGGCACGAACGTCGGCCCCCTGAGCTGGCTGGCAAGGCCGGAGCCCCAGTGTGTGTGGGGCTGTGGAAGGGCTGCCAGGGCAAGGCGAGGGCCAGCAACACCTGGGAGGCCTGGCACTTTTCGTGTGGGAGCAGTCGCTGGACGTTTGCAATTTGGAGCTGGGCTGCGGCGCAGGTCCCGAGAGCGAGCGAGGCACGAACGTCGGCCCCCTGAGCTGGCTGGCAAGGCCGGACCCCAGTGTGTGTGGGGCTGTGGAAGGGCTGCCAGGGCAAGGCGAGGGCCAGCAACACCTGGGAGGCCTGGCACCTTTGGTGTGGGAGCAGTCGCTGGACGTTTGCAATTTGGAGCTGGGCTGCGGCGCAGGTCCCGAGAGCGAGCGAGGCACGAACGTCGGCAGCCTGAGCTGGCTGGCAAGGCCGGAGCCCCAGTGTGTGTGGGGCTGTGGAAGGGCTGCCAGGGCAAGGCGAGGGCCAGCAACACCTGGGAGGCCTGGCACCTTTGGTGTGGGAGCAGTCGCTGGACGTTTGCAATTTGGAGCTGGGCTGCGGTGCAGGTCCCGAGAGCTAGCGAGGCACGAACGTCGGCCCCCTGAGATGGCTGGCAAGGCCGGAGCCCCAGTGTGTGTGGGGCTGTGGAAGGGCTGCCAGGGCAAGGCGAGGGCCAGCAACACCTGGGAGGCCTGGCACCTTTGGTGTGGGAGCAGTCGCTGGACGTTTGCAATTTGGAGCTGGGCTGCGGCGCAGGTCCCGAGAGCGAGCGAGGCACGAATGTCGGCCCCCTGAGCTGGCTGGCAAGGCCGGAGCCCCAGTGTGTGTGGGGCTGTGGAAGGGCTGCCAGGGCAAGGCGAGGGCCAGCAACACCTGGGAGGCCTGGCACCTTTGGTGTGGGAGCAGTTGCTGGACGTTTGCAATTTGGAGCTGGGCTGCGGCGCAGGTCCCGAGAGCGAGCGAGGCACGAACGTCGGCCCCCTGAGCTGGCTGGCAAGGCCGGAGCCCCAGTGTGTGTGGGGCTGTGGAAGGGCTGCCAGGGCAAGGCGAGGGCCAGCAACACCTGGGAGGCCTGGCACCTTTGGTGTGGGAGCAGTCGCTGGACGTTTGCAATTTGGAGCTGGGCTGCGGCGCAGGTCCCGAGAGCGAGCGAGGCACGAACGTCGGCCCCCTGAGCTGGCTGGCAAGGCCGGAGCCCCAGTGTGTGTGGGGCTGTGGAAGGGCTGCCAGGGCAAGGCGAGGGCCAGCAACACCTGGGAGGCCTGGCACTTTTCGTGTGGGAGCAGTCGCTGGACGTTTGCAATTTGGAGCTGGGCTGCGGCGCAGGTCCCGAGAGCGAGCGAGGCACGAACGTCGGCCCCCTGAGCTGGCTGGCAAGGCCGGACCCCAGTGTGTGTGGGGCTGTGGAAGGGCTGCCAGGGCAAGGCGAGGGCCAGCAACACCTGGGAGGCCTGGCACCTTTGGTGTGGGAGCAGTCGCTGGACGTTTGCAATTTGGAGCTGGGCTGCGGCGCAGGTCCCGAGAGCGAGCGAGGCACGAACGTCGGCCCCCTGAGCTGGCTGGCAAGGCCGGAGCCCCAGTGTGTGTGGGGCTGTGGAAGGGCTGCCAGGGCAAGGCGAGGGCCAGCAACACCTGGGAGGCCTGGCACCTTTGGTGTGGGAGCAGTCGCTGGACGTTTGCAATTTGGAGCTGGGCTGCGGCGCAGGTCCCGAGAGCTAGCGAGGCACGAACGTCGGCCCCCTGAGATGGCTGGCAAGGCCGGAGCCCCAGTGTGTGTGGGGCTGTGGAAGGGCTGCCAGGGCAAGGCGAGGGCCAGCAACACCTGGGAGGCCTGGCACCTTTGGTGTGGGAGCAGTCGCTGGACGTTTGCAATTTGGAGCTGGGCTGCGGCGCAGGTCCCGAGAGCGAGCGAGGCACGAATGTCGGCCCCCTGAGCTGGCTGGCAAGGCCGGAGCCCCAGTGTGTGTGGGGCTGAGGAAGGGCTGCCAGGGCAAGGCGAGGGCCAGCAACACCTGGGAGGCCTGGCACCTTTGGTGTGGGAGCAGTTGCTGGACGTTTGCAATTTGGAGCTGGGCTGCGGCGCAGGTCCCGAGAGCGAGCGAGGCACGAACGTCGGCCCCCTGAGCTGGCTGGCAAGGCCGGAGCCCCAGTGTGTGTGGGGCTGTGGAAGGGCTGCCAGGGCAAGGCGAGGGCCAGCAACACCTGGGAGGCCTGGCACCTTTGGTGTGGGAGCAGTCGCTGGACGTTTGCAATTTGGAGCTGGGCTGCGGCGCAGGTCCCGAGAGCTAGCGAGGCACGAACGTCGGCCCCCTGAGCTGGCTGGCAAGGCCGGAGCCCCAGTGTGTGTGGGACTGTGGAAGGGCTGCCAGGGCAAGGCGAGGGCCAGCAACACCTGGGAGGCCTGGCACCTTTGGTGTGGGAGCAGTCGCTGGACGTTTGCAATTTGGAGCTGGGCTGCGGCGCAGGTCCCGAGAGCGAGCGAGGCACGAACGTCGGCCTCCTGAGCTGGCTGGCAAGGCCGGAGCCCCAGTGTGTGTGGGGCTGTGGAAGGGCTGCCAGGGCAAGGCGAGGGCCAGCAACACCTGGGAGGCCTGGCACCTTTGGTGTGGGAGCAGTCGCTGGACGTTTGCAATTTGGAGCTGGGCTCCGGCGCAGGTCCCGAGAGCGAGCGAGGCACGAACGTCGGCCCCCTGAGCTGGCTGGCAAGGCCGGAGCCCCAGTGTGTGTGGGACTGTGGAAGGGCTGCCAGGGCAAGGCGAGGGCCAGCAACACCTGGGAGGCCTGGCACTTTTCGTGTGGGAGCAGTCGCTGGACGTTTGCAATTTCGAGCTGGGCTGCGGCGCAGGTCCCGAGAGCGAGCGAGGCACGAACGTTGGCCCCCTGAGCTGGCTGGCAAGGCCGGAGCCCCAGTGTGTGTGGGGCTGTGAAAGGGCTGCGAGGGCAAGGGGAGGGCCAGCAACACCTGGGAGGCATGGCACCTTTGGTGTGGGAGCAGTCGCTGGACGTTTGCAATTTGGAGCTGGGCTGCGGCGCAGGTCCCGAGAGCGAGCGAGGCACGAACGTCGGCCCCCTGAGCTGGCTGGCAAGGCCGGAGCCCCAGTGTGTGTGGGGCTGTGGAAGGGCTGCCAGGGCAAGGCGAGGGCCAGCAACACCTGGGAGGCCTGGCACTTTTCGTGTGGGAGCAGTCGCTGGACGTTTGCAATTTGGAGCTGGGCTGCGGCGCAGGTCCCGAGAGCGAGCGAGGCACGAACGTCGGCCCCCTGAGCTGGCTGGCAAGGCCGGACCCCAGTGTGTGTGGGGCTGTGGAAGGGCTGCCAGGGCAAGGCGAGGGCCAGCAACACCTGGGAGGCCTGGCACCTTTGGTGTGGGAGCAGTCGCTGGACGTTTGCAATTTGGAGCTGGGCTGCGGCGCAGGTCCCGAGAGCGAGCGAGGCACGAACGTCGGCCCCCTGAGCTGGCTGGCAAGGCCGGAGCCCCAGTGTGTGTGGGGCTGTGGAAGGGCTGCCAGGGCAAGGCGAGGGCCAGCAACACCTGGGAGGCCTGGCACCTTTGGTGTGGGAGCAGTCGCTGGACGTTTGCAATTTGGAGCTGGGCTGCGGCGCAGGTCCCGAGAGCGAGCGAGGCACGAACGTCGGCCCCCTGAGATGGCTGGCAAGGCCGGAGCCCCAGTGTGTGTGGGGCTGTGGAAGGGCTGCCAGGGCAAGGCGAGGGCCAGCAACACCTGGGAGGCCTGGCACCTTTGGTGTGGGAGCAGTCGCTGGACGTTTGCAATTTGGAGCTGGGCTGCGGCGCAGGTCCCGAGAGCGAGCGAGGCACGAACGTCGGCCCCCTGAGCTGGCTGGCAAGGCCGGAGCCCCAGTGTGTGTGGGACTGTGGAAGGGCTGCCAGGGCAAGGCGAGGGCCAGCAACACCTGGGAGGCCTGGCACTTTTCGTGTGGGAGCAGTCGCTGGACGTTTGCAATTTCGAGCTGGGCTGCGGCGCAGGTCCCGAGAGCGAGCGAGGCACGAACGTTGGCCCCCTGAGCTGGCTGGCAAGGCCGGAGCCCCAGTGTGTGTGGGGCTGTGAAAGGGCTGCCAGGGCAAGGCGAGGGCCAGCAACACCTGGGAGGCATGGCACCTTTGGTGTGGGAGCAGTCGCTGGACGTTTGCAATTTCGAGCTGGGCTGCGGCGCAGGTCCCGAGAGCGAGCGAGGCACGAACGTCGGCCCCCTGAGCTGGCTGGCAAGGCCGGACCCCAGTGTGTGTGGGGCTGTGGAAGGGCTGCCAGGGCAAGGCGAGGGCCAGCAACACCTGGGAGGCCTGGCACCTTTGGTGTGGGAGCAGTCGCTGGACGTTTGCAATTTGGAGCTGGGCTGCGGCGCAGGTCCCGAGAGCGAGCGAGGCACGAACGTCGGCCCCCTGAGCTGGCTGGCAAGGCCGGAGCCCCAGTGTGTGTGGGGCTGTGGAAGGGCTGCCAGGGCAAGGCGAGGGCCAGCAACACCTGGGAGGCCTGGCACCTTTGGTGTGGGAGCAGTCGCTGGACGTTTGCAATTTGGAGCTGGGCTGCGGCGCAGGTGCCGAGAGCGAGCGAGGCACGAACGTCGGCCCCCTGAGCTGGCTGGCAAGGCCGGACCCCAGTGTGTGTGGGGCTGTGGAAGGGCTGCCAGGGCAAGGCGAGGGCCAGCAACACCTGGGAGGCCTGGCACCTTTGGTGTGGGAGCAGTCGCTGGACGTTTGCAATTTGGAGCTGGGCTGCGGCGCAGGTCCCGAGAGCGAGCGAGGCACGAACGTCGGCCCCCTGAGCTGGCTGGCAAGGCCGGAGCCCCAGTGTGTGTGGGGCTGTGGAAGGGCTGCCAGGGCAAGGCGAGGGCCAGCAACACCTGGGAGGCCTGGCACCTTTGGTGTGGGAGCAGTCGCTGGACGTTTGCAATTTGGAGCTGGGCTGCGGCGCAGGTCCCGAGAGCGAGCGAGGCACGAACGTCGGCCCCCTGAGCTGGCTGGCAAGGCCGGAGCCCCAGTGTGTGTGGGGCTGTGGAAGGGCTGCCAGGGCAAGGCGAGGGCCAGCAACACCTGGGAGGCCTGGCACTTTTCGTGTGGGAGCAGTCGCTGGACGTTTGCAATTTGGAGCTGGGCTGCGGCGCAGGTCCCGAGAGCGAGCGAGGCACGAACGTCGGCCCCCTGAGCTGGCTGGCAAGGCCGGACCCCAGTGTGTGTGGGGCTGTGGAAGGGCTGCCAGGGCAAGGCGAGGGCCAGCAACACCTGGGAGGCCTGGCACCTTTGGTGTGGGAGCAGTCGCTGGACGTTTGCAATTTGGAGCTGGGCTGCGGCGCAGGTCCCGAGAGCGAGCGAGGCACGAACGTCGGCCCCCTGAGCTGGCTGGCAAGGCCGGAGCCCCAGTGTGTGTGGGGCTGTGGAAGGGCTGCCAGGGCAAGGCGAGGGCCAGCAACACCTGGGAGGCCTGGCACCTTTGGTGTGGGAGCAGTCGCTGGACGTTTGCAATTTGGAGCTGGGCTGCGGCGCAGGTCCCGAGAGCTAGCGAGGCACGAACGTCGGCCCCCTGAGATGGCTGGCAAGGCCGGAGCCCCAGTGTGTGTGGGGCTGTGGAAGGGCTGCCAGGGCAAGGCGAGGGCCAGCAACACCTGGGAGGCCTGGCACCTTTGGTGTGGGAGCAGTCGCTGGACGTTTGCAATTTGGAGCTGGGCTGCGGCGCAGGTCCCGAGAGCGAGCGAGGCACGAACGTCGGCCCCCTGAGCTGGCTGGCAAGGCCGGAGCCCCAGTGTGTGTGGGACTGTGGAAGGGCTGCCAGGGCAAGGCGAGGGCCAGCAACACCTGGGAGGCCTGGCACTTTTCGTGTGGGAGCAGTCGCTGGACGTTTGCAATTTCGAGCTGGGCTGCGGCGCAGGTCCCGAGAGCGAGCGAGGCACGAACGTTGGCCCCCTGAGCTGGCTGGCAAGGCCGGAGCCCCAGTGTGTGTGGGGCTGTGAAAGGGCTGCCAGGGCAAGGCGAGGGCCAGCAACACCTGGGAGGCATGGCACCTTTGGTGTGGGAGCAGTCGCTGGACGTTTGCAATTTCGAGCTGGGCTGCGGCGCAGGTCCCGAGAGCGAGCGAGGCACGAACGTCGGCCCCCTGAGCTGGCTGGCAAGGCCGGACCCCAGTGTGTGTGGGGCTGTGGAAGGGCTGCCAGGGCAAGGCGAGGGCCAGCAACACCTGGGAGGCCTGGCACCTTTGGTGTGGGAGCAGTCGCTGGACGTTTGCAATTTGGAGCTGGGCTGCGGCGCAGGTCCCGAGAGCGAGCGAGGCACGAACGTCGGCCCCCTGAGCTGGCTGGCAAGGCCGGAGCCCCAGTGTGTGTGGGGCTGTGGAAGGGCTGCCAGGGCAAGGCGAGGGCCAGCAACACCTGGGAGGCCTGGCACCTTTGGTGTGGGAGCAGTCGCTGGACGTTTGCAATTTGGAGCTGGGCTGCGGCGCAGGTGCCGAGAGCGAGCGAGGCACGAACGTCGGCCCCCTGAGCTGGCTGGCAAGGCCGGACCCCAGTGTGTGTGGGGCTGTGGAAGGGCTGCCAGGGCAAGGCGAGGGCCAGCAACACCTGGGAGGCCTGGCACCTTTGGTGTGGGAGCAGTCGCTGGACGTTTGCAATTTGGAGCTGGGCTGCGGCGCAGGTCCCGAGAGCGAGCGAGGCACGAACGTCGGCCCCCTGAGCTGGCTGGCAAGGCCGGAGCCCCAGTGTGTGTGGGGCTGTGGAAGGGCTGCCAGGGCAAGGCGAGGGCCAGCAACACCTGGGAGGCCTGGCACCTTTGGTGTGGGAGCAGTCGCTGGACGTTTGCAATTTGGAGCTGGGCTGCGGCGCAGGTCCCGAGAGCTAGCGAGGCACGAACGTCGGCCCCCTGAGATGGCTGGCAAGGCCGGAGCCCCAGTGTGTGTGGGGCTGTGGAAGGGCTGCCAGGGCAAGGCGAGGGCCAGCAACACCTGGGAGGCCTGGCACTTTTCGTGTGGGAGCAGTCGCTGGACGTTTGCAATTTCGAGTTGGGCTGGGGCGCAGGTCCCGAGAGCGAGCGAGGCACGAACGTCGGCCCCCTGAGCTGGCTGGCAAGGCCGGAGCCCCAGTGTTTGTGGGGCTGTGAAAGGGCTGCCAGGGCAAGGCGAGGGCCAGCAACACCTGGGAGGCCTGGCACCTTTGGTGTGGAAGCAGTCGCTGGATGTTTGCAATTTGGAGCTGGGCTGCGGCGCAGGTCCCGAGAGCGAGCGAGGCACGAACGTCGGCCCCCTGAGCTGGCTGGCAAGGCCGGAGCACCAGTGTGTGTGGGGCTGTGGAAGGGCTGCCAGGGGAAGGCGAGGGCCAGCAACACCTGGGAGGCCTGGCACCTTTGGTGTGGGAGCAGTCGCTGGACGTTTGCAATTTGGAGCTGGGCTGCGGCGCAGGTCCCGAGAGCGAGCGAGGCACGAACGTCGGCCCCCTGAGCTGGCTGGCAAGGCCGGAGCCCCAGTGTGTGTGGGACTGTGGAAGGGCTGCGAGGGCAAGGCGAGGGCCAGCAACACCTGGGAGGCCTGGCACCTTTGGTGTGGGAGCAGTCGCTGGACGTTTGCAATTTGGAGCTGGGCTGCGGCGCAGGTCCCGAGAGCTAGCGAGGCACGAACGTCGGCCCCCTGAGCTGGCTGGCAAGGCCGGAGCCCCAGTGTGTGTGGGACTGTGGAAGGGCTGCCAGGGCAAGGCGAGGGCCAGCAACACCTGGGAGGCCTGGCACCTTTGGTGTGGGAGCAGTCGCTGGACGTTTGCAATTTCGAGCTGGGCTGCGGCGCAGGTCCCGAGAGCGAGCGAGGCACGAACGTCGGCCCCCTGAGCTGGCTGGCAAGGCCGGAGCCCCAGTGTGTGTGGGGCTGTGGAAGGGCTGCCAGGGCAAGGCGAGGGCCAGCAACACCTGGGAGGCCTGGCACTTTTCGTGTGGGAGCAGTCGCTGGACGTTTGCAATTTGGAGCTGGGCTGCGGCGCAGGTCCCGAGAGCGAGCGAGGCACGAACGTCGGCCCCCTGAGCTGGCTGGCAAGGCCGGAGCCCCAGTGTGTGTGGGGCTGTGGAAGGGCTGCCAGGGCAAGGCGAAGGCCAGCAACACCTGGGAGGCCTGGCACTTTTCGTGTGGGAGCAGTCGCTGGACGTTTGCAATTTGGAGCTGGGCTGCGGCGCAGGTCCCGAGAGCGAGCGAGGCACGAACGTCGGCCCCCTGAGCTGGCTGGCAAGGCCGGAGCCCCAGTGTGTGTGGGGCTGTGGAAGGGCTGCCAGGGCAAGGCGAGGGCCAGCAACACCTGGGAGGCCTGGCACCTTTGGTGTGGGAGCAGTCGCTGGACGTTTGCAATTTCGAGCTGGGCTGCGGCGCAGGTCCCGAGAGCGAGCGAGGCACGAACGTCGGCCCCCTGAGCTGGCTGGCAAGGCCGGAGCCCCAGTGTGTGTGGGACTGTGGAAGGGCTGCCAGGGCAAGGCGAGGGCCAGCAACACCTGGGAGGCCTGGCACTTTTCGTGTGGGAGCAGTCGCTGGACGTTTGCAATTTGGAGCTGGGCTGCGGCGCAGGTCCCGAGAGCGAGCGAGGCACGAACGTCGGCCCCCTGAGCTGGCTGGCAAGGCCGGAGCCCCAGTGTGTGTGGGGCTGTGAAAGGGCTGCCAGGGGAAGGCGAGGGCCAGCAACACCTGGGAGGCCTGGCACCTTTGGTGTGGGAGCAGTCGCTGGACGTTTGCAATTTGGAGCTGGGCTGCGGCGCAGGTCCCGAGAGCGAGCGAGGCACGAACGTCGGCCCCCTGAGCTGGCTGGCAAGGCCGGAGCCCCAGTGTGTGTGGGGCTGTGGAAGGGCTGCCAGGGGAAGGCGAGGGCCAGCAACACCTGGGAGGCCTGGCACCTTTGGTGTGGGAGCAGTCGCTGGACGTTTGCAATTTGGAGCTGGGCTGCGGCGCAGGTCCCGAGAGCTAGCGAGGCACGAACGTCGGCCCCCTGAGCTGGCTGGCAAGGCCGGAGCCCCAGTGTGTGTGGGGCTGTGGAAGGGCTGCCAGGGCAAGGCGAGGGCCAGCAACACCTGGGAGGCCTGGCACCTTTGGTGTGGGAGCAGTCGCTGGACGTTTGCAATTTGGAGCTGGGCTGCGGCGCAGGTCCCGAGAGCGAGCGAGGCACGAACGTCGGCCCCCTGAGCTGGCTGGCAAGGCTGGAGCCCCAGTGTGTGTGGGACTGTGGAAGGGCTGCCAGGGCAAGGCGAGGGCCAGCAACACCTGGGAGGCCTGGCACCTTTGGTGTGGGAGCAGTCGCTGGACGTTTGCAATTTGGAGCTGGGCTGCGGCGCAGGTCCCGAGAGCGAGCGAGGCACGAACGTCGGCCCCCTGAGCTGGCTGGCAAGGCCGGAGCGCCAGTGTGTGTGGGGCTGTGGAAGGGCTGCCAGGGCAAGGCGAGGGCCAGCAACACCTGGGAGGCCTGGCACTTTTCGTGTGGGAGCAGTCGCTGGACGTTTGCAATTTGGAGCTGGGCTGCGGCGCAGGTCCCGAGAGCGAGCGAGGCACGAACGTCGGCCCCCTGAGCTGGCTGGCAAGGCCGGAGCCCCAGTGTGTGTGGGACTGTGGAAGGGCTGCCAGGGCAAGGCGAGGGCCAGCAACACCTGGGAGGCCTGGCACCTTTGGTGTGGGAGCAGTCGCTGGACGTTTGCAATTTGGAGCTGGGCTGCGGCGCAGGTCCCGAGAGTGAGCGAGGCACGAACGTCGGCCCCCTGAGCTGGCTGGCAAGGCCGGAGCCCCAGTGTGTGTGGGGCTGTGGAAGGGCTGCCAGGGCAAGGCGAGGGCCAGCAACACCTGGGAGGCCTGGCACCTTTGGTGTGGGAGCAGTCGCTGGACGTTTGCAATTTGGAGCTGGGCTGCGGCGCAGGTCCCGAGAGCTAGCGAGGCACGAACGTCGGCCCCCTGAGCTGGCTGGCAAGGCCGGAGCCCCAGTGTGTGTGGGACTGTGGAAGGGCTGCCAGGGCAAGGCGAGGGCCAGCAACACCTGGGAGGCCTGGCGTGGAGGACTGCTGGGAGGGCTGCTCCCTGGTGTGGGAGCAGTCGCTGGACGTTTGCAATTTGGAGCTGGGCTGCGGCGCAGGTCCCGAGAGCGAGCGAGGCACGAACGTCGGCCCCCTGAGCTGGCTGGCAAGGCCGGAGCCCCAGTGTGTGTGGGACTGTGGAAGGGCTGCCAGGGCAAGGCGAGGGCCAGCAACACCTGGGAGGCCTGGCACCTTTGGTGTGGGAGCAGTCGCTGGACGTTTGCAATTTGGAGCTGGGCTGCGGCGCAGGTCCCGAGAGCGAGCGAGGCACGAACGTCGGCCCCCTGAGCTGGCTGGCAAGGCCGGAGCCCCAGTGTGTGTGGGGCTGTGGAAGGGCTGCCAGGGCAAGGCGAGGGCCAGCAACACCTGGGAGGCCTGGCACTTTTCGTGTGGGAGCAGTCGCTGGACGTTTGCAATTTGGAGCTGGGCTGCGGCGCAGGTCCCGAGAGCGAGCGAGGCACGAATGTCGTCCTCCTGAGCTGGCTGGCAAGGCCGGAGCCCCAGTGTGTGTGGGGCTGTGGAAGGGCTGCCAGGGCAAGGCGAGGGCCAGCAACACCTGGGAGGCCTGGCACCTTTGGTGTGGGAGCAGTCGCTGGACGTTTGCAATTTGGAGCTGGGCTGCGGCGCAGGTCCCGAGAGCGAGCGAGGCACGAACGTCGGCCCCCTGAGCTGGCTGGCAAGGCCGGAGCCCCAGTGTGTGTGGGGCTGTGGAAGGGCTGCCAGGGCAAGGCGAGGGCCAGCAACACCTGGGAGGCCTGGCACTTTTCGTGTGGGAGCAGTCGCTGGACGTTTGCAATTTGGAGCTGGGCTGCGGCGCAGGTCCCGAGAGCGAGCGAGGCACGAACGTCGGCCCCCTGAGCTGGCTGGGAAGGCCGGAGCCCCAGTGTGTGTGGGGCTGTGGAAGGGCTGCCAGGGCAAGGCGAGGGCCAGCAACACCTGGGAGGCATGGCACCTTTGGTGTGGGAGCAGTCGCTGGACGTTTGCAATTTGGAGCTGGGCTGCGGCGCAGGTCCCGAGAGCGAGCGAGGCACGAACGTCGGCCCCCTGAGCTGGCTGGCAAGGCCGGAGCGCCAGTGTGTGTGGGGCTGTGGAAGGGCTGCCAGGGCAAGGCGAAGGCCAGCAACACCTGGGAGGCCTGGCACTTTTCGTGTGGGAGCAGTCGCTGGACGTTTGCAATTTGGAGCTGGGCTGCGGCGCAGGTCCCGAGAGCGAGCGAGGCACGAACGTCGGCCCCCTGAGCTGGCTGGCAAGGCCGGAGCCCCAGTGTGTGTGGGGCTGTGGAAGGGCTGCCAGGGCAAGGCGAGGGCCAGCAACACCTGGGAGGCCTGGCACTTTTCGTGTGGGAGCAGTCGCTGGACGTTTGCAATTTGGAGCTGGGCTGCGGCGCAGGTCCCGAGAGCGAGCGAGGCACGAACGTCGTCCTCCTGAGCTGGCTGGCAAGGCCGGAGCCCCAGTGTGTGTGGGGCTGTGGAAGGGCTGCCAGGGCAAGGCGAGGGCCAGCAACACCTGGGAGGCCTGGCACCTTTGGTGTGGGAGCAGTCGCTGGACGTTTGCAATTTGGAGCTGGGCTGCGGCGCAGGTCCCGAGAGCGAGCGAGGCACGAACGTCGGCCCCCTGAGCTGGCTGGCAAGGCCGGAGCCCCAGTGTGTGTGGGGCTGTGGAAGGGCTGCCAGGGCAAGGCGTGGGCCAGCAACACCTGGGAGGCCTGGCGTGGAGGACTGCTGGGAGGGCTGCTCCCTGGTGTGGGAGCAGTCGCTGGACGTTTGCAATTTGGAGCTGGGCTGCGGCGCAGGTCCCGAGAGCGAGCGAGGCACGAACGTCGGCCCCCTGAGCTGGCTGGCAAGGCCGGAGCCCCAGTGTGTGTGGGACTGTGGAAGGGCTGCCAGGGCAAGGCGAGGGCCAGCAACACCTGGGAGGCCTGGCACCTTTGGTGTGGGAGCAGTCGCTGGACGTTTGCAATTTGGAGCTGGGCTGCGGCGCAGGTCCCGAGAGCGAGCGAGGCACGAACGTCGGCCCCCTGAGCTGGCTGGCAAGGCCGGAGCCCCAGTGTGTGTGGGGCTGTGGAAGGGCTGCCAGGGCAAGGCGAGGGCCAGCAACACCTGGGAGGCCTGGCACTTTTCGTGTGGGAGCAGTCGCTGGACGTTTGCAATTTGGAGCTGGGCTGCGGCGCAGGTCCCGAGAGCGAGCGAGGCACGAACGTCGTCCTCCTGAGCTGGCTGGCAAGGCCGGAGCCCCAGTGTGTGTGGGGCTGTGGAAGGGCTGCCAGGGCAAGGCGAGGGCCAGCAACACCTGGGAGGCCTGGCACCTTTGGTGTGGGAGCAGTCGCTGGACGTTTGCAATTTGGAGCTGGGCTGCGGCGCAGGTCCCGAGAGCGAGCGAGGCACGAACGTCGGCCCCCTGAGCTGGCTGGCAAGGCCGGAGCCCCAGTGTGTGTGGGGCTGTGGAAGGGCTGCCAGGGCAAGGCGAGGGCCAGCAACACCTGGGAGGCCTGGCACTTTTCGTGTGGGAGCAGTCGCTGGACGTTTGCAATTTGGAGCTGGGCTGCGGCGCAGGTCCCGAGAGCGAGCGAGGCACGAACGTCGGCCCCCTGAGCTGGCTGGCAAGGCCGGAGCCCCAGTGTGTGTGGGGCTGTGGAAGGGCTGCCAGGGCAAGGCGAGGGCCAGCAACACCTGGGAGGCATGGCACCTTTGGTGTGGGAGCAGTCGCTGGACGTTTGCAATTTGGAGCTGGGCTGCGGCGCAGGTCCCGAGAGCGAGCGAGGCACGAACGTCGGCCCCCTGAGCTGGCTGGCAAGGCCGGAGCCCCAGTGTGTGTGGGGCTGTGGAAGGGCTGCCAGGGCAAGGCGAAGGCCAGCAACACCTGGGAGGCCTGGCACTTTTCGTGTGGGAGCAGTCGCTGGACGTTTGCAATTTGGAGCTGGGCTGCGGCGCAGGTCCCGAGAGCGAGCGAGGCACGAACGTCGGCCCCCTGAGCTGGCTGGCAAGGCCGGAGCCCCAGTGTGTGTGGGGCTGTGGAAGGGCTGCCAGGGCAAGGCGAGGGCCAGCAACACCTGGGAGGCCTGGCACTTTTCGTGTGGGAGCAGTCGCTGGACGTTTGCAATTTGGAGCTGGGCTGCGGCGCAGGTCCCGAGAGCGAGCGAGGCACGAACGTCGTCCTCCTGAGCTGGCTGGCAAGGCCGGAGCCCCAGTGTGTGTGGGGCTGTGGAAGGGCTGCCAGGGCAAGGCGAAGGCCAGCAACACCTGGGAGGCCTGGCACCTTTGGTGTGGGAGCAGTCGCTGGACGTTTGCAATTTGGAGCTGGGCTGCGGCGCAGGTCCCGAGAGCGAGCGAGGCACGAACGTCGGCCCCCTGAGCTGGCTGGCAAGGCCGGAGCCCCAGTGTGTGTGGGGCTGTGGAAGGGCTGCCAGGGCAAGGCGTGGGCCAGCAACACCTGGGAGGCCTGGCACTTTTCGTGTGGGAGCAGTCGCTGGACGTTTGCAATTTGGAGCTGGGCTGCGGCGCAGGTCCCGAGAGCGAGCGAGGCACGAACGTCGGCCCCCTGAGCTGGCTGGCAAGGCCGGAGCCCCAGTGTGTGTGGGGCTGTGGAAGGGCTGCCAGGGCAAGGCGAGGGCCAGCAACACCTGGGAGGCCTGGCACCTTTGGTGTGGGAGCAGTCGCTGGACGTTTGCAATTTGGAGCTGGGCTGCGGCGCTGGTCCCGAGAGCGAGCGAGGCACGAACGTCGGCCCCCTGAGCTGGCTGGCAAGGCCGGAGCCCCAGTGTGTGTGGGGCTGTGGAAGGGCTGCCAGGGGAAGGCGAGGGCCAGCAACACCTGGGAGGCCTGGCACCTTTGGTGTGGGAGCAGTCGCTGGACGTTTGCAATTTGGAGCTGGGCTGCGGCGCAGGTCCCGAGAGCGAGCGAGGCACGAACGTCTTCCCCCTGAGCTGGCTGGCCAGGCCGGAGCGCCAGTGTGTGTGGGGCTGTGGAAGGGCTGCCAGGGCAAGGCGAGGGCCAGCAACACCTGGGAGGCCTGGCACCTTTGGTGTGGGAGCAGTCGCTGGACGTTTGCAATTTGGAGCTGGGCTGCGGCGCAGGTCCTGAGAGCTAGCGAGACACGAACGTCGGCCCCCTGAGCTGGCTGGCAAGGCCGGAGCCCCAGTGTGTGTGGGGCTGTGGAAGGGCTGCCAGGGCAAGGCGAGGGCCAGCAACACCTGGGAGGCCTGGCACCTGTGGTGTGGGAGCAGTCGCTGGACGTTTGCAATTTGGAGCTGGGCTCTGGCGCACGTAGCGAGAGCGATCGAGGCACGAACGTCGGCCCCCTGAGCTGGCTGGCAAGGCCGGAGCCCCAGAGTGTGTGGGGCTGTGGAAGGGCTGCCAGGGCAAGGCGAGGGCCAGCAACACCTGGGAGGCCTGGCACCTTTGGTGTGGGAGCAGTCGCTGGACGTTTGCAATTTGGAGCTGGGCTCTGGCACAGGTCCCGAGAGCGAGCGAGGCACGAACGTCGGCCCCCTGAGCTGGCTGGCAAGGCCGGAGCGCCAGTGTGTGTGGGGCTGTGGAAGGGCTGCCAGGGCAAGGCGAGGGCCAGCAACACCTGGGAGGCCTGGCACCTTTGGTGTGGGAGCAGTCGCTGGACGTTTGCAATTTGGAGCTGGGCTCTGGCACAGGTCCCGAGAGCGAGCGAGGCATGAACGTCGGCCCCCTGAGCTGGCTGGCAAGGCCGGAGCCCCAGTGTGTGTGGGGCTGTGGAAGGGCTGCCAGGGCAAGGCGAGGGCCAGCAACACCTGGGAGGCCTGGCACCTTTGGTGTGGTAGCAGTCGCTGGACGTTTGCAATTTGGAGCTGGGCTGCGGCGCAGGTCCCGAGAGCGAGCGAGGCACGAACGTCGGCCCCCTGAGCTGGCTGGCAAGGCCGGAGCCCCAGTGTGTGTGGGGCTGTGGAAGGGCTGCCAGGGGAAGGCGAGGGCCAGCAACACCTGGGAGGCCTGGCACCTTTGGTGTGGGAGCAGTCGCTGGACGTTTGCAATTTGGAGCTGGGCTGCGGCGCTGGTCCCGAGAGCGAGCGAGGCACGAACGTCGGCCCCCTGAGCTGGCTGGCAAGGCCGGAGCCCCAGTGTGTGTGGGGCTGTGGAAGGGCTGCCAGGGCAAGGCGAGGGCCAGCAACACCTGGGAGGCCTGGCACTTTTCGTGTGGGAGCAGTCGCTGGACGTTTGCAATTTGGAGCTGGGCTGCGGCGCAGGTCCCGAGAGCGAGCGAGGCACGAACGTCGGCCCCCTGAGCTGGCTGGCAAGGCCGGAGCCCCAGTGTGTGTGGGACTGTGGAAGGGCTGCCAGGGCAAGGCGAGGGCCAGCAACACCTGGGAGGCCTGGCACTTTTCGTGTGGGAGCAGTCGCTGGACGTTTGCAATTTGGAGCTGGGCTGCGGCGCAGGTCCCGAGAGCGAGCGAGGCACGAACGTCGGCCCCCTGAGCTGGCTGGCAAGGCCGGAGCCCCAGTGTGTGTGGGGCTGTGGAAGGGCTGCCAGGGCAAGGCGAGGGCCAGCAACACCTGGGAGGCCTGGCACCTTTGGTGTGGGAGCAGTCGCTGGACGTTTGCAATTTGGAGCTGGGCTGCGGCGCAGGTCCCGAGAGCGAGCGAGGCACGAACGTCGGCCTCCTGAGCTGGCTGGCAAGGCCGGAGCCCCAGTGTGTGTGGGGCTGTGGAAGGGCTGCCAGGGCAAGGCGAGGGCCAGCAACACCTGGGAGGCCTGGCACCTTTGGTGTGGGAGCAGTCGCTGGACGTTTGCAATTTGGAGCTGGGCTGCGGCGCAGGACCCGAGAGCGAGCGAGGCACGAACGTCGGCCCCCTGAGCTGGCTGGCAAGGCCGGAGCCCCAGTGTGTGTGGGGCTGTGGAAGGGCTGCCAGGGCAAGGCGAGGGCCAGCAACACCTGGGAGGCCTGGCACCTTTGGTGTGGGAGCAGTCGCTGGACGTTTGCAATTTGGAGCTGGGCTCTGGCGCAGGTCCCGATAGCGCGCGATGCACGAACGTTGGCCCCCTGAGCTGGCTGGCAAGGCCGGAGCCCCAGTGTGTGTGGGGCTGTGGAAGGGCTGCCAGGGCAAGGCGAGGGCCAGCAACACCTGGGAGGCCTGGCACCTGTGGTGTGGGAGCAGTCGCTGGACGTTTGCAATTTGGAGCTGGGCTCTGGCGCACGTAGCGAGAGCGAGCGAGGCACGAACGTCGGCCCCCTGAGCTGGCTGGCAAGGCCGGAGCCCCAGTGTGTGTGGGGCTGTGGAAGGGCTGCCAGGGCAAGGCGAGGGCCAGCAACACCTGGGAGGCCTGGCACCTTTGGTGTGGGAGCAGTCGCTGGACGTTTGCAATTTGGAGCTGGGCTGCGGCGCAGGTCCCGAGAGCGAGCGAGGCACGAACGTCGGCCCCCTGAGCTGGCTGGCAAGGCCGGAGCCCCAGTGTGTGTGGGGCTGTGGAAGGGCTGCCAGGGCAAGGCGAGGGCCAGCAACACCTGGGAGGCCTGGCACCTTTGGTGTGGGAGCAGTCGCTGGACGTTTGCAATTTGGAGCTGGGCTGCGGCGCAGGTCCCGAGAGCGAGCGAGGCACGAACGTCGGCCTCCTGAGCTGGCTGGCAAGGCCGGAGCCCCAGTGTGTGTGGGGCTGTGGAAGGGCTGCCAGGGCAAGGCGAGGGCCAGCAACACCTGGGAGGCCTGGCACCTTTGGTGTGGGAGCAGTCGCTGGACGTTTGCAATTTGGAGCTGGGCTGCGGCGCAGGACCCGAGAGCGAGCGAGGCACGAACGTCGGCCCCCTGAGCTGGCTGGCAAGGCCGGAGCCCCAGTGTGTGTGGGGCTGTGGAAGGGCTGCCAGGGCAAGGCGAGGGCCAGCAACACCTGGGAGGCCTGGCACCTTTGGTGTGGGAGCAGTCGCTGGACGTTTGCAATTTGGAGCTGGGCTCTGGCGCAGGTCCCGATAGCGCGCGATGCACGAACGTTGGCCCCCTGAGCTGGCTGGCAAGGCCGGAGCCCCAGTGTGTGTGGGGCTGTGGAAGGGCTGCCAGGGCAAGGCGAGGGCCAGCAACACCTGGGAGGCCTGGCACCTGTGGTGTGGGAGCAGTCGCTGGACGTTTGCAATTTGGAGCTGGGCTCTGGCGCACGTAGCGAGAGCGAGCGAGGCACGAACGTCGGCCCCCTGAGCTGGCTGGCAAGGCCGGAGCCCCAGAGTGTGTGGGGCTGTGGAAGGGCTGCCAGGGCAAGGCGAGGGCCAGCAACACCTGGGAGGCCTGGCACCTTTGGTGTGGGAGCAGTCGCTGGACGTTTGCAATTTGGAGCTGGGCTCTGGCACAGGTCCCGAGAGCGAGCGAGGCATGAACGTCGGCCCCCTGAGCTGGCTGGCAAGGCCGGAGCCCCAGTGTGTGTGGGGCTGTGGAAGGGCTGCCAGGGCAAGGCGAGGGCCAGCAACACCTGGGAGGCCTGGCACCTTTGGTGTGGGAGCAGTCGCTGGACGTTTGCAATTTGGAGCTGGGCTGCGGCGCAGGTCCCGAGAGCGAGCGAGGCACGAACGTCGGCCCCCTGAGCTGGCTGGCAAGGCCGGAGCCCCAGTGTGTGTGGGGCTGTGGAAGGGCTGCCAGGGCAAGGCGAGGGCCAGCAACACCTGGGAGGCCTGGCACCTTTGGTGTGGGAGCAGTCGCTGGACGTTTGCAATTTGGAGCTGGGATCCGGCGCAGGTCCCGAGAGCGCGCGAGGCACGAACGTTGGCCCCCTGAGCTGGCTGGCAAGGCCGGAGCCCCAGTGTGTGTGGGGCTGTGGAAGGGCTGCCAGGGGAAGGCGAGGGCCAGCAACACCTGGGAGGCCTGGCACCTTTGGTGTGGGAGCAGTCGCTGGACGTTTGCAATTTGGAGCTGGGCTGCGGCGCAGGTCCCGAGAGCGAGCGAGGCACGAACGTCGGCCCCCTGAGCTGGCTGGCAAGGCCGGAGCCCCAGTGTGTGTGGGGCTGTGGAAGGGCTGCCAGGGCAAGGCGAGGGCCAGCAACACCTGGGAGGCCTGGCACTTTTCGTGTGGGAGCAGTCGCTGGACGTTTGCAATTTGGAGCTGGGCTGCGGCGCAGGTCCCGAGAGCGAGCGAGGCACGAACGTCGGCCCCCTGAGCTGGCTGGGAAGGCCGGAGCCCCAGTGTGTGTGGGGCTGTGGAAGGGCTGCCAGGGCAAGGCGAGGGCCAGCAACACCTGGGAGGCATGGCACCTTTGGTGTGGGAGCAGTCGCTGGACGTTTGCAATTTGGAGCTGGGCTGCGGCGCAGGTCCCGAGAGCGAGCGAGGCACGAACGTCGGCCCCCTGAGCTGGCTGGCAAGGCCGGAGCGCCAGTGTGTGTGGGGCTGTGGAAGGGCTGCCAGGGCAAGGCGAAGGCCAGCAACACCTGGGAGGCCTGGCACTTTTCGTGTGGGAGCAGTCGCTGGACGTTTGCAATTTGGAGCTGGGCTGCGGCGCAGGTCCCGAGAGCGAGCGAGGCACGAACGTCGGCCCCCTGAGCTGGCTGGCAAGGCCGGAGCCCCAGTGTGTGTGGGGCTGTGGAAGGGCTGCCAGGGCAAGGCGAGGGCCAGCAACACCTGGGAGGCCTGGCACTTTTCGTGTGGGAGCAGTCGCTGGACGTTTGCAATTTGGAGCTGGGCTGCGGCGCAGGTCCCGAGAGCGAGCGAGGCACGAACGTCGTCCTCCTGAGCTGGCTGGCAAGGCCGGAGCCCCAGTGTGTGTGGGGCTGTGGAAGGGCTGCCAGGGCAAGGCGAAGGCCAGCAACACCTGGGAGGCCTGGCACCTTTGGTGTGGGAGCAGTCGCTGGACGTTTGCAATTTGGAGCTGGGCTGCGGCGCAGGTCCCGAGAGCGAGCGAGGCACGAACGTCGGCCCCCTGAGCTGGCTGGCAAGGCCGGAGCCCCAGTGTGTGTGGGGCTGTGGAAGGGCTGCCAGGGCAAGGCGTGGGCCAGCAACACCTGGGAGGCCTGGCGTGGAGGACTGCTGGGAGGGCTGCTCCCTGGTGTGGGAGCAGTCGCTGGACGTTTGCAATTTGGAGCTGGGCTGCGGCGCAGGTCCCGAGAGCGAGCGAGGCACGAACGTCGGCCCCCTGAGCTGGCTGGCAAGGCCGGAGCCCCAGTGTGTGTGGGACTGTGGAAGGGCTGCCAGGGCAAGGCGAGGGCCAGCAACACCTGGGAGGCCTGGCACCTTTGGTGTGGGAGCAGTCGCTGGACGTTTGCAATTTGGAGCTGGGCTGCGGCGCAGGTCCCGAGAGCGAGCGAGGCACGAACGTCGGCCCCCTGAGCTGGCTGGCAAGGCCGGAGCCCCAGTGTGTGTGGGGCTGTGGAAGGGCTGCCAGGGCAAGGCGAGGGCCAGCAACACCTGGGAGGCCTGGCACTTTTCGTGTGGGAGCAGTCGCTGGACGTTTGCAATTTGGAGCTGGGCTGCGGCGCAGGTCCCGAGAGCGAGCGAGGCACGAACGTCGGCCTCCTGAGCTGGCTGGCAAGGCCGGAGCCCCAGTGTGTGTGGGGCTGTGGAAGGGCTGCCAGGGCAAGGCGAGGGCCAGCAACACCTGGGAGGCCTGGCACCTTTGGTGTGGGAGCAGTCGCTGGACGTTTGCAATTTGGAGCTGGGCTGCGGCGCAGGTCCCGAGAGCGAGCGAGGCACGAACGTCGGCCCCCTGAGCTGGCTGGCAAGGCCGGAGCCCCAGTGTGTGTGGGGCTGTGGAAGGGCTGCCAGGGCAAGGCGAGGGCCAGCAACACCTGGGAGGCCTGGCACTTTTCGTGTGGGAGCAGTCGCTGGACGTTTGCAATTTGGAGCTGGGCTGCGGCGCAGGTCCCGAGAGCGAGCGAGGCACGAACGTCGGCCCCCTGAGCTGGCTGGGAAGGCCGGAGCCCCAGTGTGTGTGGGGCTGTGGAAGGGCTGCCAGGGCAAGGCGAGGGCCAGCAACACCTGGGAGGCATGGCACCTTTGGTGTGGGAGCAGTCGCTGGACGTTTGCAATTTGGAGCTGGGCTGCGGCGCAGGTCCCGAGAGCGAGCGAGGCACGAACGTCGGCCCCCTGAGCTGGCTGGCAAGGCCGGAGCCCCAGTGTGTGTGGGGCTGTGGAAGGGCTGCCAGGGCAAGGCGAAGGCCAGCAACACCTGGGAGGCCTGGCACTTTTCGTGTGGGAGCAGTCGCTGGACGTTTGCAATTTGGAGCTGGGCTGCGGCGCAGGTCCCGAGAGCGAGCGAGGCACGAACGTCGGCCCCCTGAGCTGGCTGGCAAGGCCGGAGCCCCAGTGTGTGTGGGGCTGTGGAAGGGCTGCCAGGGCAAGGCGAGGGCCAGCAACACCTGGGAGGCCTGGCACTTTTCGTGTGGGAGCAGTCGCTGGACGTTTGCAATTTGGAGCTGGGCTGCGGCGCAGGTCCCGAGAGCGAGCGAGGCACGAACGTCGTCCTCCTGAGCTGGCTGGCAAGGCCGGAGCCCCAGTGTGTGTGGGGCTGTGGAAGGGCTGCCAGGGCAAGGCGAAGGCCAGCAACACCTGGGAGGCCTGGCACCTTTGGTGTGGGAGCAGTCGCTGGACGTTTGCAATTTGGAGCTGGGCTGCGGCGCAGGTCCCGAGAGCGAGCGAGGCACGAACGTCGGCCCCCTGAGCTGGCTGGCAAGGCCGGAGCCCCAGTGTGTGTGGGGCTGTGGAAGGGCTGCCAGGGCAAGGCGTGGGCCAGCAACACCTGGGAGGCCTGGCACTTTTCGTGTGGGAGCAGTCGCTGGACGTTTGCAATTTGGAGCTGGGCTGCGGCGCAGGTCCCGAGAGCGAGCGAGGCACGAACGTCGGCCCCCTGAGCTGGCTGGCAAGGCCGGAGCCCCAGTGTGTGTGGGGCTGTGGAAGGGCTGCCAGGGCAAGGCGAGGGCCAGCAACACCTGGGAGGCCTGGCACCTTTGGTGTGGGAGCAGTCGCTGGACGTTTGCAATTTGGAGCTGGGCTGCGGCGCTGGTCCCGAGAGCGAGCGAGGCACGAACGTCGGCCCCCTGAGCTGGCTGGCAAGGCCGGAGCCCCAGTGTGTGTGGGGCTGTGGAAGGGCTGCCAGGGGAAGGCGAGGGCCAGCAACACCTGGGAGGCCTGGCACCTTTGGTGTGGGAGCAGTCGCTGGACGTTTGCAATTTGGAGCTGGGCTGCGGCGCAGGTCCCGAGAGCGAGCGAGGCACGAACGTCTTCCCCCTGAGCTGGCTGGCCAGGCCGGAGCGCCAGTGTGTGTGGGGCTGTGGAAGGGCTGCCAGGGCAAGGCGAGGGCCAGCAACACCTGGGAGGCCTGGCACCTTTGGTGTGGGAGCAGTCGCTGGACGTTTGCAATTTGGAGCTGGGCTGCGGCGCAGGTCCTGAGAACGAGCGAGGCACGAACGTCGGCCCCCTGAGCTGGCTGGCAAGGCCGGAGCCCCAGTGTGTGTGGGGCTGTGGAAGGGCTGCCAGGGCAAGGCGAGGGCCAGCAACACCTGGGAGGCCTGGCACCTGTGGTGTGGGAGCAGTCGCTGGACGTTTGCAATTTGGAGCTGGGCTCTGGCGCACGTAGCGAGAGCGATCGAGGCACGAACGTCGGCCCCCTGAGCTGGCTGGCAAGGCCGGAGCCCCAGAGTGTGTGGGGCTGTGGAAGGGCTGCCAGGGCAAGGCGAGGGCCAGCAACACCTGGGAGGCCTGGCACCTTTGGTGTGGGAGCAGTCGCTGGACGTTTGCAATTTGGAGCTGGGCTCTGGCACAGGTCCCGAGAGCGAGCGAGGCACGAACGTCGGCCCCCTGAGCTGGCTGGCAAGGCCGGAGCGCCAGTGTGTGTGGGGCTGTGGAAGGGCTGCCAGGGCAAGGCGAGGGCCAGCAACACCTGGGAGGCCTGGCACCTTTGGTGTGGGAGCAGTCGCTGGACGTTTGCAATTTGGAGCTGGGCTCTGGCACAGGTCCCGAGAGCGAGCGAGGCATGAACGTCGGCCCCCTGAGCTGGCTGGCAAGGCCGGAGCCCCAGTGTGTGTGGGGCTGTGGAAGGGCTGCCAGGGCAAGGCGAGGGCCAGCAACACCTGGGAGGCCTGGCACCTTTGGTGTGGTAGCAGTCGCTGGACGTTTGCAATTTGGAGCTGGGCTGCGGCGCAGGTCCCGAGAGCGAGCGAGGCACGAACGTCGGCCCCCTGAGCTGGCTGGCAAGGCCGGAGCCCCAGTGTGTGTGGGGCTGTGGAAGGGCTGCCAGGGGAAGGCGAGGGCCAGCAACACCTGGGAGGCCTGGCACCTTTGGTGTGGGAGCAGTCGCTGGACGTTTGCAATTTGGAGCTGGGCTGCGGCGCTGGTCCCGAGAGCGAGCGAGGCACGAACGTCGGCCCCCTGAGCTGGCTGGCAAGGCCGGAGCCCCAGTGTGTGTGGGGCTGTGGAAGGGCTGCCAGGGCAAGGCGAGGGCCAGCAACACCTGGGAGGCCTGGCACTTTTCGTGTGGGAGCAGTCGCTGGACGTTTGCAATTTGGAGCTGGGCTGCGGCGCAGGTCCCGAGAGCGAGCGAGGCACGAACGTCGGCCCCCTGAGCTGGCTGGCAAGGCCGGAGCCCCAGTGTGTGTGGGACTGTGGAAGGGCTGCCAGGGCAAGGCGAGGGCCAGCAACACCTGGGAGGCCTGGCACTTTTCGTGTGGGAGCAGTCGCTGGACGTTTGCAATTTGGAGCTGGGCTGCGGCGCAGGTCCCGAGAGCGAGCGAGGCACGAACGTCGGCCCCCTGAGCTGGCTGGCAAGGCCGGAGCCCCAGTGTGTGTGGGGCTGTGAAATGGCTGCCAGGGGAAGGCGAGGGCCAGCAACACCTGGGAGGCCTGGCACCTTTGGTGTGGGAGCAGTCGCTGGACGTTTGCAATTTGGAGCTGGGCTGCGGCGCAGGTCCCGAGAGCTAGCGAGGCACGAACGTCGGCCCCCTGAGCTGGCTGGCAAGGCCGGAGCGCCAGTGTGTGTGGGACTGTGGAAGGGCTGCCAGGGCAAGGCGAGGGCCAGCAACACCTGGGAGGCCTGGCGTGGAGGACTGCCTGGAGGACTGCTCCCTGGTGTGGGAGCAGTCGCTGGACGTTTGCAATTTGGAGCTGGGCTGCGGCGCAGGTCCCGAGAGCGAGCGAGGCACGAACGTCGGCCCCCTGAGCTGGCTGGCAAGGCCGGAGCCCCAGTGTGTGTGGGGCTGTGGAAGGGCTGCCAGGGCAAGGCGAGGGCCAGCAACACCTGGGAGGCCTGGCACCTTTGGTGTGGGAGCAGTCGCTGGACGTTTGCAATTTGGAGCTGGGCTGCGGCGCAGGTCCCGAGAGCGAGCGAGGCACGAACGTCGGCCCCCTGAGCTGGCTGGCAAGGCCGGAGCCCCAGTGTGTGTGGGGCTGTGGAAGGGCTGCCAGGGCAAGGCGAGGGCCAGCAACACCTGGGAGGCCTGGCACCTTTGGTGTGGGAGCAGTCGCTGGACGTTTGCAATTTGGAGCTGGGCTGCGGCGCAGGTCCCGAGAGCGAGCGAGGCACGAACGTCGGCCTCCTGAGCTGGCTGGCAAGGCCGGAGCCCCAGTGTGTGTGGGGCTGTGGAAGGGCTGCCAGGGCAAGGCGAGGGCCAGCAACACCTGGGAGGCCTGGCACCTTTGGTGTGGGAGCAGTCGCTGGACGTTTGCAATTTGGAGCTGGGCTGCGGCGCAGGACCCGAGAGCGAGCGAGGCACGAACGTCGGCCCCCTGAGCTGGCTGGCAAGGCCGGAGCCCCAGTGTGTGTGGGGCTGTGGAAGGGCTGCCAGGGCAAGGCGAGGGCCAGCAACACCTGGGAGGCCTGGCACCTTTGGTGTGGGAGCAGTCGCTGGACGTTTGCAATTTGGAGCTGGGCTCTGGCGCAGGTCCCGATAGCGCGCGATGCACGAACGTTGGCCCCCTGAGCTGGCTGGCAAGGCCGGAGCCCCAGTGTGTGTGGGGCTGTGGAAGGGCTGCCAGGGCAAGGCGAGGGCCAGCAACACCTGGGAGGCCTGGCACCTGTGGTGTGGGAGCAGTCGCTGGACGTTTGCAATTTGGAGCTGGGCTCTGGCGCACGTAGCGAGAGCGAGCGAGGCACGAACGTCGGCCCCCTGAGCTGGCTGGCAAGGCCGGAGCCCCAGAGTGTGTGGGGCTGTGGAAGGGCTGCCAGGGCAAGGCGAGGGCCAGCAACACCTGGGAGGCCTGGCACCTTTGGTGTGGGAGCAGTCGCTGGACGTTTGCAATTTGGAGCTGGGCTCTGGCACAGGTCCCGAGAGCGAGCGAGGCATGAACGTCGGCCCCCTGAGCTGGCTGGCAAGGCCGGAGCCCCAGTGTGTGTGGGGCTGTGGAAGGGCTGCCAGGGCAAGGCGAGGGCCAGCAACACCTGGGAGGCCTGGCACCTTTGGTGTGGGAGCAGTCGCTGGACGTTTGCAATTTGGAGCTGGGCTGCGGCGCAGGACCCGAGAGCGAGCGAGGCACGAACGTCGGCCCCCTGAGCTGGCTGGCAAGGCCGGAGCCCCAGTGTGTGTGGGGCTGTGGAAGGGCTGCCAGGGCAAGGCGAGGGCCAGCAACACCTGGGAGGCCTGGCACCTTTGGTGTGGGAGCAGTCGCTGGACGTTTGCAATTTGGAGCTGGGCTCTGGCGCAGGTCCCGATAGCGCGCGATGCACGAACGTTGGCCCCCTGAGCTGGCTGGCAAGGCCGGAGCCCCAGTGTGTGTGGGGCTGTGGAAGGGCTGCCAGGGCAAGGCGAGGGCCAGCAACACCTGGGAGGCCTGGCACCTGTGGTGTGGGAGCAGTCGCTGGACGTTTGCAATTTGGAGCTGGGCTCTGGCGCACGTAGCGAGAGCGAGCGAGGCACGAACGTCGGCCCCCTGAGCTGGCTGGCAAGGCCGGAGCCCCAGAGTGTGTGGGGCTGTGGAAGGGCTGCCAGGGCAAGGCGAGGGCCAGCAACACCTGGGAGGCCTGGCACCTTTGGTGTGGGAGCAGTCGCTGGACGTTTGCAATTTGGAGCTGGGCTCTGGCACAGGTCCCGAGAGCGAGCGAGGCATGAACGTCGGCCCCCTGAGCTGGCTGGCAAGGCCGGAGCCCCAGTGTGTGTGGGGCTGTGGAAGGGCTGCCAGGGCAAGGCGAGGGCCAGCAACACCTGGGAGGCCTGGCACCTTTGGTGTGGTAGCAGTCGCTGGACGTTTGCAATTTGGAGCTGGGCTGCGGCGCAGGTCCCGAGAGCGAGCGAGGCACGAACGTCGGCCCCCTGAGCTGGCTGGCAAGGCCGGAGCCCCAGTGTGTGTGGGGCTGTGGAAGGGCTGCCAGGGCAAGGCGAGGGCCAGCAACACCTGGGAGGCCTGGCACCTTTGGTGTGGGAGCAGTCGCTGGACGTTTGCAATTTGGAGCTGGGATCCGGCGCAGGTCCCGAGAGCGCGCGAGGCACGAACGTTGGCCCCCTGAGCTGGCTGGCAAGGCCGGAGCCCCAGTGTGTGTGGGGCTGTGGAAGGGCTGCCAGGGGAAGGCGAGGGCCAGCAACACCTGGGAGGCCTGGCACCTTTGGTGTGGGAGCAGTCGCTGGACGTTTGCAATTTGGAGCTGGGCTGCGGCGCAGGTCCCGAGAGCGAGCGAGGCACGAACGTCGGCCCCCTGAGCTGGCTGGCAAGGCCGGAGCCCCAGTGTGTGTGGGGCTGTGGAAGGGCTGCCAGGGCAAGGCGAGGGCCAGCAACACCTGGGCGGCCTGGCACCTTTGGTGTGGGAGCAGTCGCTGGACGTTTGCAATTTGGAGCTGGGCTCTGGCGCACGTAGCGAGAGCGAGCGAGGCACGAACGTCGGCCCCCTGAGCTGGCTGGCAAGGCCGGAGCCCCAGAGTGTGTGGGGCTGTGGAAGGGCTGCCAGGGCAAGGCGAGGGCCAGCAACACCTGGGAGGCCTGGCACCTTTGGTGTGGGAGCAGTCGCTGGACGTTTGCAATTTGGAGCTGGGCTGCGGCGCAGGTCCCGAGAGCGAGCGAGGCATGAACGTCGGCAGCCTGAGCTGGCTGGCAAGGCCGGAGCCCCAGTGTGTGTGGGGCTGTGGAAGGGCTGCCAGGGCAAGGCGAGGGCCAGCAACACCTGGGAGGCCTGGCACCTTTGGTGTGGGAGCAGTCGCTGGACGTTTGCAATTTGGAGCTGGGCTCCGGCACAGGACCCAAGAGCGAGCGAGGCACGAACGTCGGCCCCCTGAGCTGGCTGGCAAGGCCGGAGCGCCAGTGTGTGTGGGGCTGTGGAAGGGCTGCCAGGGCAAGGCGAGGGCCAGCAACACCTGGCAGGCCTGGCACCTTTGGTGTGGGAGCAGTCGCTGGACGTTTGCAATTTCGAGCTGGGCTGCGGCGCAGGTCCCGTGAGCGAGCGAGGCACGAACGTCGGCCCCCTGAGCTGGCTGGCAAGGCCGGAGCGCCAGTGTGTGTGGGGCTGTGGAAGGGCTGCCAGGGCAAGGCGAGGGCCAGCAACACCTGGGAGGCCTGGCACCTTTGGTGTGGGAGCAGTCGCTGGACGTTTGCAATTTGGAGCTGGGCTGCGGCGCAGGTCCCGAGAGCGAGCGAGGCACGAACGTCGGCCCCCTGAGCTGGCTGGCAAGGCCGGAGCCCCAGTGTGTGTGGGGCTGTGGAAGGGCTGCCAGGGCAAGGCGAGGGCCAGCAACACCTGGGAGGCCTGGCACCTTTGGTGTGGGAGCAGTCGCTGGACGTTTGCAATTTGGAGCTGGGCTGCGGCGCAGGTCCCGAGAGCGAGCGAGGCACGAACGTCGGCCTCCTGAGCTGGCTGGCAAGGCCGGAGCCCCAGTGTGTGTGGGGCTGTGAAAGGGCTGCCAGGGCAAGGCGAGGGCCAGCAACACCTGGGAGGCCTGGCACCTTTGGTGTGGGAGCAGTCGCTGGACGTTTGCAATTTGGAGCTGGGCTGCGGCGCAGGACCCGAGAGCGAGCGAGGCACGAACGTCGGCCCCCTGAGCTGGCTGGCAAGGCCGGAGCCCCAGTGTGTGTGGGGCTGTGGAAGGGCTGCCAGGGCAAGGCGAGGGCCAGCAACACCTGGGAGGCCTGGCACCTGTGGTGTGGGAGCAGTCGCTGGACGTTTGCAATTTGGAGCTGGGCTCTGGCGCAGGTCCCGATAGCGCGCGATGCACGAACGTTGGCCCCCTGAGCTGGCTGGCAAGGCCGGAGCCCCAGTGTGTGTGGGGCTGTGGAAGGGCTGCCAGGGCAAGGCGAGGGCCAGCAACACCTGGGAGGCCTGGCACCTGTGGTGTGGGAGCAGTCGCTGGACGTTTGCAATTTGGAGCTGGGCTCTGGCGCACGTAGCGAGAGCGAGCGAGGCACGAACGTCGGCCCCCTGAGCTGGCTGGCAAGGCCGGAGCCCCAGAGTGTGTGGGGCTGTGGAAGGGCTGCCAGGGCAAGGCGAGGGCCAGCAACACCTGGGAGGCCTGGCACCTTTGGTGTGGGAGCAGTCGCTGGACGTTTGCAATTTGGAGCTGGGCTCTGGCACAGGTCCCGAGAGCGAGCGAGGCATGAACGTCGGCCCCCTGAGCTGGCTGGCAAGGCCGGAGCCCCAGTGTGTGTGGGGCTGTGGAAGGGCTGCCAGGGCAAGGCGAGGGCCAGCAACACCTGGGAGGCCTGGCACCTTTGGTGTGGTAGCAGTCGCTGGACGTTTGCAATTTGGAGCTGGGCTGCGGCGCAGGTCCCGAGAGCGAGCGAGGCACGAACGTCGGCCCCCTGAGCTGGCTGGCAAGGCCGGAGCCCCAGTGTGTGTGGGGCTGTGGAAGGGCTGCCAGGGCAAGGCGAGGGCCAGCAACACCTGGGCGGCCTGGCACCTTTGGTGTGGGAGCAGTCGCTGGACGTTTGCAATTTGGAGCTGGGCTCTGGCGCACGTAGCGAGAGCGAGCGAGGCACGAACGTCGGCCCCCTGAGCTGGCTGGCAAGGCCGGAGCCCCAGAGTGTGTGGGGCTGTGGAAGGGCTGCCAGGGCAAGGCGAGGGCCAGCAACACCTGGGAGGCCTGGCACCTTTGGTGTGGGAGCAGTCGCTGGACGTTTGCAATTTGGAGCTGGGCTCTGGCACAGGTCCCGAGAGCGAGCGAGGCATGAACGTCGGCAGCCTGAGCTGGCTGGCAAGGCCGGAGCCCCAGTGTGTGTGGGGCTGTGGAAGGGCTGCCAGGGCAAGGCGAGGGCCAGCAACACCTGGGAGGCCTGGCACCTTTGGTGTGGGAGCAGTCGCTGGACGTTTGCAATTTGGAGCTGGGCTCCGGCACAGGACCCGAGAGCGAGCGAGGCACGAACGTCGGCCCCCTGAGCTGGCTGGCAAGGCCGGAGCGCCAGTGTGTGTGGGGCTGTGGAAGGGCTGCCAGGGCAAGGCGAGGGCCAGCAACACCTGGCAGGCCTGGCACCTTTGGTGTGGGAGCAGTCGCTGGACGTTTGCAATTTGGAGCTGGGCTGCGGCGCAGGTCCCGTGAGCGAGCGAGGCACGAACGTCGGCCCCCTGAGCTGGCTGGCAAGGCCGGAGCGCCAGTGTGTGTGGGGCTGTGGAAGGGCTGCCAGGGCAAGGCGAGGGCCAGCAACACCTGGGAGGCCTGGCACCTTTGGTGTGGGAGCAGTCGCTGGACGTTTGCAATTTGGAGCTGGGATCCGGCGCAGGTCCCGAGAGCGCGCGAGGCACGAACGTTGGCCCCCTGAGCTGGCTGGCAAGGCCGGAGCGCCAGTGTGTGTGGGGCTGTGGAAGGGCTGCCAGGGCAAGGCGAGGGCCAGCAACACCTGGGAGGCCTGGCACCTGTGGTGTGGGAGCAGTCGCTGGACGTTTGCAATTTGGAGCTGGGCTCAGGCGCACGTAGCGAGAGCGAGCGAGGCACGAACGTCGGCCCCCTGAGCTGGCTGGCAAGGCCGGAGCCCCAGTGTGTGTGGGGCTGTGGAAGGGCTGCCAGGGCAAGGCGAGGGCCAGCAACACCTGGGAGGCCTGGCACCTTTGGTGTGGGAGCAGTCGCTGGACGTTTGCAATTTGGAGCTGGGCTGCGGCGCAGGTCCCGAGAGCGAGCGAGGCACGAACGTCGGCCCCCTGAGCTGGCTGGCAAGGCCGGAGCCCCAGTGTGTGTGGGGCTGTGGAAGGGCTGCCAGGGCAAGGCGAGGGCCAGCAACACCTGGGAGGCCTGGCACCTTTGGTGTGGGAGCAGTCGCTGGACGTTTGCAATTTGGAGCTGGGCTGCGGCGCAGGTCCCGAGAGCGAGCGAGGCACGAACGTCGGCCCCCTGAGCTGGCTGGCAAGGCCGGAGCCCCAGTGTGTGTGGGGCTGTGGAAGGGCTGCCAGGGCAAGGCGAGGGCCAGCAACACCTGGGAGGCCTGGCACCTTTGGTGTGGGAGCAGTCGCTGGACGTTTGCAATTTGGAGCTGGGCTCTGGCGCACGTAGCGAGAGCGAGCGAGGCACGAACGTCGGCCCCCTGAGCTGGCTGGCAAGGCCGGAGCCCCAGAGTGTGTGGGGCTGTGGAAGGGCTGCCAGGGCAAGGCGAGGGCCAGCAACACCTGGGAGGCCTGGCACCTTTGGTGTGGGAGCAGTCGCTGGACGTTTGCAATTTGGAGCTGGGCTCTGGGACAGGTCCCGAGAGCGAGCGAGGCATGAACGTCGGCAGCCTGAGCTGGCTGGCAAGGCCGGAGCCCCAGTGTGTGTGGGGCTGTGGAAGGGCTGCCAGGGCAAGGCGAGGGCCAGCAACACCTGGGAGGCCTGGCACCTTTGGTGTGGGAGCAGTCGCTGGACGTTTGCAATTTGGAGCTGGGCTGCGGCGCAGGTCCCGAGAGCGAGCGAGGCACGAACGTCGGCCCCCTGAGCTGGCTGGCAAGGCCGGAGCGCCAGTGTGTGTGGGGCTGTGGAAGGGCTGCCAGGGCAAGGCGAGGGCCAGCAACACCTGGGAGGCCTGGCACCTTTGGTGTGGGAGCAGTCGCTGGACGTTTGCAATTTGGAGCTGGGCTCCGGCGCAGGTCCCGAGAGCGAGCGAGGCACGAACGTCGGCCCCCCGAGCTGGCTGGCAAGGCCGGAGCCCCAGTGTGTGTGGGGCTGTGGAAGGGCTGCCAGGGCAAGGCGAGGGCCAGCAACACCTGGGAGGCCTGGCACCTTTGGTGTGGGAGCAGTCGCTGGACGTTTGCAATTTGGAGCTGGGCTGCGGCGCAGGTCCCGAGAGCGCGCGAGGCACGAACGTTGGCCCCCTGAGCTGGCTGGCAAGGCCGGAGCCCCAGTGTGTGTGGGGCTGTGGAAGGGCTGCCAGGGCAAGGCGAGGGCCAGCAACACCTGGGAGGCCTGGCACCTGTGGTGTGGGAGCAGTTGCTGGACGTTTGCAATTTGGAGCTGGGCTCAGGCGCACGTAGCGAGAGCGAGCGAGGCACGAACGTCGGCCCCCTGAGCTGGCTGGCAAGGCCGGAGCCCCAGTGTGTGTGGGGCTGTGGAAGGGCTGCCAGGGCAAGGCGAGGGCCAGCAACACCTGGGAGGCCTGGCACCTTTGGTGTGGGAGCAGTCACTGGACGTTTGCAATTTGGAGCTGGGCTGCGGCACAGGACCCGAGAGCGAGCGAGGCACGAACGTCGGCCCCCTGAGCTGGCTGGCAAGGCCAGAGCCCCAGTGTGTGTGGGGCTGTGGAAGGGCTGCCAGGGCAAGGCGAGGGCCAGCAACACCTGGGAGGCCTGGCACCTTTGGTGTGGGAGCAGTCGCTGGACGTTTGCAATTTGGAGCTGGGCTCCGGCACAGGACCCGAGAGCGAGCGAGGCACGAACGTCGGCCCCCTGAGCTGGCTGGCAAGGCCGGAGCCCCAGTGTGTGTGGGGCTGTGGAAGGGCTGCCAGGGCAAGGCGAGGGCCAGCAACACCTGGGAGGCCTGGCACCTTTGGTGTGGGAGCAGTCGCTGGACGTTTGCAATTTGGGAGCTGGCCCCTACTTGTGCTGCACACGAAGGTCCACATAGTGATGTATCTAGGAAGATCAGACTGCCAGAATTTGTGTGGCTGTGGAAGGGATGCCAAGGGAAGGTGATGGCCAGCAAGAGCTGTCAGTGCTAGCCCCTTTCGTGTGCAAGCAGTGGCTGGACATTTTCAATTGAGGATCAGGGCTCTAGTTGTGCTGAGCAGGAATGTCTGCACGGTGATGTGGCTAGGAAGCTCAGAGCGCTAGTGCTTTTGTGTTTGTGGGAGGACTGCCTAGGGAAGGTGATGACCATCAAGAGCTTTCAGTGCTATACCCTTTATCGTGCGAGCAGTCTTTGGACGTTTTCAATTTGGAACTGGGCTCTGGCTGTGTAACCCTCTGAGTTGTGTAAACCTAACCCTAGCCCTAACAACTAATCTTAACCTTAACCCTAATCCTAACCCCTAACCCTAGCCCTAAACATTAACTCTTTGTTTCTTGTTTCTCTATAGGGAGTGTCATTGTGCGGTGTCTTCCTTTCTGTAGAAGGCCTGTTTTTCTTTGGTATGACTGTTCCCTTAATTGTCATTAAGGAGTGCTTGCACATCCCTGGAGGGGACTGGAAGACTCAGAGGTAAACACGATTTGTCTTTGACTTGACTGTTCTTTAGAGGAACTCTGCCCTTCTGCCCCAGCAGGACGTTGTTTATGTCCTGTCTCACCAAAACTTCACTTGGCACAGCTCTCTGAGCGTCTCCCATTGCCCTTTTTTCCCTTCTGCCAAATGGTCGGCTATAGCTCCCCACATCTGTTAGAGGACTGGGGCCACCCATCCGTCCACTCTTTCACTTGGGCTGGGCTGTTTGCAGCTCCACCTTTCTAACGCCTGAGAAGGGGCATGGTAGCTTTCTCCATCCTGCATCTATTTCTCTCCCTCGATGCTTGGGAGTAGCTGCTAGGAGACACCTCTGCAGCTTTCCATTGCTGGGCTGCAAAAGAAAGGCCCTGCAAGCAGCATTGCGCCCTTGAAGGAGAGGAGAGGCCAAGCGAAAGAGAGTCTGCTCCAATGTAGCAGCAGTTGCCCATGAAGACCTTTGCAGGGGGGCAAGGTTCAAGGAATGGTCCTCCCAAGTTAGTACAATTGAAAAATATGGTGAGTGTTGCCTCCTCCGGGTCATGGATACAGGTGTTAAACTGCACAGGGCTCAGGAGAGTCCCCTGTGCCGCCTCACCAAACCCCAGTATGTCCCCTGGCCTCCAGGTAGAGTATGGCCCCTTCACCACTGCCCTCTCAGCCTCAGCATCCAACTGGTGCTTTGCTCATCTGTTTGTCTATCCATCCAGACTGTAATGGCCTAACTCGGGTACAAGAATATTGGGGGAGACCATGCCAGAAGTCTTGCTGAAGTGGAGGTAAATGACATCACCTGTTGTCCCTTCATGCACAAATGCAGCTACTTCATCATGAAGGCAGCCAGGCTGGCGAGGCATGGTTTACCCTTGGTAACTCCATGATGATGCTATTCTCTTTTAGGTGCCCAGGGATGTCACCCAAGAGCACTCATTCTCTTGCTCCCTCAACCATCAGAGGGACAAGGCATGTCAGCTCCTTTCTCCTGGGGACAGCTGCACGGTGTGAACCTGGGTTTGCGCCCAGGGGTGCCCAGGGCTCTCCTTCAGATCAGGGTCCCTGCACCCCAGGGACTGTGTGCTAGAGCAGGGACAATGCCGCCTGCCAGGCTCAGCCTGCCCTGAGAGCTTCTTCCCACTGCACTGTGGGGGGAAGCTGTGGGTAGACAGAGTGACCCCTGGCAGGGCAGAGCAGGGTCCTTCTGCTGCCAAGAGGGTGCTGTGTGATACAGGGCTGCTCACAGCTCCAGATCACCCCCAGGGACACATCTGAGTACAATCGTCCTCCAGCTGAAAGACCTGCCAGCACCTGGCAGCTGAGACCAGCGTTGATGGACAGACCGGCTGTCCTCACCCTGCACTAAGGGACAGTCCCTTTGCCTGTCAGCACCCACACTGTTTCACTTGGAGTGCAGCAGAAATGCCAACGATTTCTGCTGTAAAAACACTCCTCAGGTGTGGTGGGGCAACTAGAAGAGAATAAACAAAACAAAATCCCCATAGCTCTGCTCCGCAGTCAGGTGAGTTGGGAGCGACAATGCTGCAAAGCTCTTTGATGCCATGAGTGGTTTTAATCTGAGATCACGCCTCTTTCCTATTTACCTATTGGTGCAGGGCAGGACTGACTCCTCCAGAGCACCCAGCAGAGCTGCCAGCTCCCTGGGGCACCCTCAGCCAGCACCAACCAGAGCTCATGAAAGGGACCTGCCAAAGGTCTTCCTGAAAGGGGACAGGCAGTTTGGGGTGGGGGTGGGGGGAGGTTCTATGAGAAATGAAGTAGTTTTTTCTCCGAGAAGTATACCCTAACTTGCCACTGCCTTTTCCTCCTTGGACAGGGTCACATGCCCAAAGGACCATATGTCCAACAGCAGCTCTGTCACCCAGTTCCTCCTCCTGGCATTTGCAAACTTGCAGGAGCTGCAGCTCTTGCACTTCTGGCTCTTCCTGGGCATCTACCTGGCTGACCTCCTGGGCAACGGCCTCATCACCACCGCCGTAGCCTGCGATCACCTCCTCCACACCCCCATGTACTTCTTCCTCCTCAACCTCTCTGTCCTTGACCTGGGCTCCATCTCCATCAGTGTCCCCAAACCCAAAGCCAATTCCCTCTGGGTCACCGGGGCCATCTCCTAGACAGGATGTGTTGCACAGGTCTTTTTCTTCCTCTTCTTGATCACAGCAGAGGATTCTCTCCTCACCATCATGGCCTACGACCGCTACGTTGCCATCTGCAAACCCCTGCACTATGGGACCCTGCTGGGCAGCAGAGCTTGTGTCCACATGGCAGCAGCTGCCTGGGGCAGTGTGTTTCTCCATGCTGTGCTGCACACGGCCAGTACATTTTCACTCCCACTCTGCCAAGGCAATGCCCTGGACCAGTTCTTCTGTGAAATCCTCCAGATCCTCAGGCTGTCTCAGACTACCTCAGGGAGTCTGGGGTTGTTGTGGTTAGTGCCTGTTTAGCATTTAGGTGTTTTGTTTTCATTGTGGTGTCCTATGTGCAGATCTTCAGGGCGGAGCTGAGGATCCCCTCCGAGCAGGGACGGACAAAGCCTTTTCCACATGCCTCCCTCACGTGGCTGTGGCCTCCCTGTATGTCAGCACTGGTGTGTCTGCCTACCTTAAGTCCCCCCTCTATCTCCTCCCCATCCCTAGACCTGGTGGTGTCATTTCTTTACTCGGTGGTGCCTCCAGCAGTGAACCCCCTCATCTACAGCATGAGGAACCAGGAGCTCAACGATGTCCTATGGAAACTGACCCAATGGATGCTGTTTCAGCCTGAAGGCTGAGCTCTTTCTCAAAAGCTCCTGCCAAGAAAATGTCCAAGGAATTGGTCTTTTAAAGAGTCTTTTCTTGAGGGGTGCAGGGGGGGGTGGGAAATGGGGGGTTTCCATCAGTACATAACAGTTCATGTCTATCACTCTGTCACTACTTCCTCCCCATACTTCTCCCCTGCTCCAGCGTGGCTCCTCTCCAGGAGGAGATCCCCCTCCAAATCCAGGATCACCCTGTATTTGCAGTCAAGCCTATGTGTTGGTCACTTCTTTCTGTCTTACTTTGCTCCTTCATACTCACAGAATCACAGAAATGTTGAGGTTGGAAGGGACCTCTGGACTTTCCCTTTCCCTTTGGGAACCCATCTTAAATAGAAGTCTGGTTTAACTAATTTGATAGCCTTCTATGATAAGGTCCCCTGCCTGGTGGATGATGGGAAGGTGGTGGATGTAGTTTGTCTGGATTTTAGTAAGGCTTTGGATACTGTCCCTCACAGCATCCTTCTGGACAAGTTGTCCAACTGTGGGATGAGTGGGTTCACAGCGCGCTGGGTGAAGAACTGGCTGGAGGGCGGAGCTCAAAGGGTTGTAATGACTGGGGCTACATCTGGCTGGCGACCGGTCACCAGCGGTGTTCCTCAGGGCTCAATCCTTTGTCAATTATCTGGATGCAGGAGTTGAACGCACCATTAGCACGTTTGCTGATGATACCAAACTGGGAGGTGCTGTTGACTCTCTCAAGGGACAAGAGGTCTTGCAGAGGTGTCTAGATACACTGGAGCATTGGGCCCCATCACAGTACAAACTTGAACCACTGATCCCCTCCCAGTACAGACTGAGCCCCCTCCCAGTACAAGCTGGATCCATTTATCCCCTCCCAGTACAGACTGGTCCCTTCCCAGTTCAAACTGGATCCCTTTAACGACTAGCAGTACAGACTGGGCCCTGTCCTAGTGCAAAGTGGCTCCATTTAACCCCTCCCAGTACAGACTGGGCCCTGTCCCATTACAAACTGGATCCCCTGGCCCCTTCCCGGTACAAACTGGGCTCCATCCCACTCCAAATTGTGTTTGCTGATCCCCTCCCATTAAAGACTGGGCCCCGTCACAGTATAAACTGGATCCCTGATGCCCTCCCAGTACACACTGGCCACATTCCCAGCACAAACTGGATCCCCCACCCCCATGAACAGAGTGGTCCCCGTCCCTGTCAAAACTGCATCCACTAGTCTGTTCCAGTACAGACTGGTCCCCATCCCAGTGCAAACTGGATCCCTTTAACCCCTCCCAGTAGAGACTGGGCCCCATCCCACTCCAAACTGGATGCCCTGATCCCCTTCCAGTACAAACAGGGCCCCGTCCCACTAGAAACTGGATCCCCTGGCACCAACCCACTACAGACTGGGCCCTCTCCCAGTACAATCTGGATCCCTTTACCCACTCCCAGGACAGACTGGGCCCCGCCCCAGTACAAAATAGATCTCTCAACCCCTCCCAGTATAGACTGGGCCCTGTTCAAGTACAAACTGGATCCCCTGTCCCCCTCACAGTACAGACAGGGCCCCGTCTCAGTACATACTGGATCCATGGCACCAACCCAGTACAGACTGGGCCCTCTCCCAGTACAAACTGCATCCCTTGAAGCTCTCCCAGTACAGACTGTGATCCCTGCCAGTACAAACTGGGTCCCTTTAACCCTTCCCATTACACACTGGGCCCCATCCCCGTACAAACTAGATCCCCCAGCCCCCTCCCAATACTGACTGGGCCCCGTCCCAGTATGGACTGCATCCACTGATCCCCACCCAGTACAGGCTGGGCTCCGTCCCAGTAGAAATTCGATCCCCTGGCCCCCTCCCAATACAGACTGAGCCCCATTCAGATACAAACTTGATCCCCTGATCCCCTCCCAGTACAGAGTCAGCCCCATCCCAGGACAAACTGGATCCCTTGAACCCTGTGGGGATAGGCAGCTCGACGACAACGACCGAGCCTTGTGCCATTGAGGCCTGAGAAGGCACATAAGCAGAAGACAAAGGAAGAAGTAATGAGCTGTTGAAAAGGAGTAAGCAAGATAAAGGCCAAGAAGGCATGTCGCATGATCAGGAAGAACAGGCCAATCCGCTAGAGCATAGACGCACGTGAACACAAGGCCGTAACCAATCGGCAAGCTGTAGATGGCGCATGAAACACTTCTGTTTGCTATAAAAGATTGCCGATAAAGAGCAATAAAGGTCTTTCGTCTTTGGTTGAAGCCTGCCAGAGTCCGTGCCACCAATCCCCACAAATGGCGCCCAACGTGGGGCCTGAATGCCGGATGTGAGCACCGGTGGGGAACAACAGCCAGCGGGAGACAGAGCAGTCTCAGGGAGAGCTGGAGCCGGAACTTTGAATCATCGCCTCGTTGGAGCAGAGGTGAGCAGCTGGGAATAACAGACAGCGGGAGACCTGGACATCTCAAGGAGAGCTGTGGTTGACACAACAATCACCTCACCAGGAGCAGGTGAGCAGTTGGGAACTTAAAATGGGATCGCAACTAACGAAAGAGGAGGAGTCTCTATTGCGTATTGTTAAAAAACTGTTAGAGGAACGTGGGCTTAAATATGACGACTATACCCTCCGCATGTTGCTTGCATGGCTAAAATGAGAGGGGATTCCCCCTGACTCGGCTATTGCCTTTCTACCGGAAACTTGGGATAAGGCAGGGGACTTGTTGTGGGATGCAGCTACTAGGGGAGACGAGCAGGCAAAGACGGTCCTTACTACATGGCGATTAGTCACAGATACAATAAAACAATTAACGACTGACCGCGCCACCCATCAAGCGGTGGCGGCGACCACTGCCCCTGACCCACCGGTCCCAGCTCCCCCGGGCCCAGCTTACCCAGCCACCCCCTCCATTCCGGCAAATGATGGTGGAGATGCCAGGGAGAAAGACCCCCTGGCTGCTGCGCTTGCGGATTTGCGGGTATCAGACAGATCTTCCTCACGGCCCATACAGCTATGGGAGCAGTCGCTCCGCCGGGGAGAGGACCCCTGGAACTGGCTAGACAAATTGCTCGGGGAATGGAACATCGTGATGCGGAAAGGGGGGAGGCACTTCAAGCACCTCTCTGGCAAGCGGTTGGAACTAACGGGTGTGTGAACGTGTCTGAAATTGTTAATTGTTGGTAATTGTTACTGTTAATTGTTGGTAATTGTTGTCTGTAATTGTTGTATCGTGGGTTCTGGACAATCCTTAGAAGGGAGAATTTTGAAAAAGTCACCTCTGGGATGTTTATTAAAACACTGGAAGGATGTTGAGAGTGACACCCTCACAAGAAAGCAATTGATTGAATATTGTAATCATTGGTGGCCACTGTATATTTTGGAAGATCAAGAAAAATGGCCAAAGGATGGAGTTTAAGCGGCTGGTTAAAAGGACTAGCCAAGCTAGAAGGGACATGCATAGTAGTGTTTATATGCATTTTGGTTTGTGTACCATGTTTATTACAATGTATACGGAAGATGGTCGAAAGGTCAGTTTCGGCAGTCTTTGTTGTAAAACAAAAAGGGGGAATTGTGGGGACCGGCAGCTCGACGACAACGACCGAGCCTTGTGCCATTGAGGCCTGAGAAGGCACATAAGCAGAAGACAAAGGAAGAAGTAATGAGCTGTTGAAAAGGAGTAAGCAAGATAAAGGCCAAGAAGGTATGTCGCGTGATCAGGAAGAACAGGCCAATCTGCTAGAGCACAGACGCGCGTGAACACAAGGCCGTAACCAATCGGCAAGCTGTAGATGGCGCGTGAAACACTTCTGTTTGCTATAAAAGATCGCCAATAAAGAGCAATAACGTCTTTGGTTGAAGCCTGCCAGAGTCGGTGCCATCAATACCCACAGAACCCCTCCCAGAACAGACTGGGCCCCCTCTCAGAACAAACTGGAACTTCTGATCCCCTCCCACTACAGACTGGGCCCTCTCCCAGTACAAACTGTATGCCTTTAAACCATCTCATTGCGGACTGAGCCCCTCCCATTAGAAACTGGAATACCTGGCCCTCTCACAGTACAGACTGGGCCCCGTCCCAGAACAAACTTAATCCCCTGATCCCCTCCCAGTACAGACTGGGTGCCCTCCCTGTACAAACTAGATCCCCTGGCTCCCTCCTAGTACAGACTGGGTCCTTTAAACTGCTCTCAGTATGGACTGAGCCCCCTCCCATTAAAAATTGGATCACCTGGCCCTCTCCCAGTACAGACTGGGCACCGTCCCAGTTCAAAATTGATTCCCTGATCCCCTCCCAGTACAGACTGGGCCCTGCCCGAGTCCAAACTGGATCCTCTGATCCCCTCTCAGTAATGTCTGGGCTGCCTCCCACCCTAAACTGGATCACCTGCCCCGCTCCCAGTAGAGACTGGGCCCCTTACCAGTACAAACTGGATGCACTGGTCCCCTCCCAGTACAGATTTGGTCCCATCCCAGTACAGAGTGGATCCCCTGGCCCCCTCCCAGAACAGACTAGACACTATTCCAGCACAAACTGCATCCCTTTAACCACTCCCAGTACAGACTGGGCTCTGTCCCAGTACAAACTGGATCCACTGATCCCCTCCCAGTACAGACTGGGCCCTGTCCTGGTACAAAGTAGATCCCTGGTCCCCCTCCCAGTACAGACTGGGCCTTGTTCAGGTACAAACTGGAACCCCTGATTCCCTCCTATTACACGCTGGGCCCCTTCCCAGACCAAACTGGATCCCCCGATCCCCTCTCAGTACCGACTGGGCCCTTTCCATGTCTAAACTGGACCACCTGCCACCCTCCCAGTACAGATTGGGTCCCGTCCCAGTAGAAACTAGATCCCCTGGCCCCCTCCCAGTACAGACTGGGCACCGTCCCAGTACAAACTGGATCACTTTAACCCATTCGCAGAGGCGATCAGCTCCGGTGCATGAGTGTGCTGCAGTGGAGTGGCAGATTGTGGCATACAGGGGGGTTAACTGAGCCAGGGAACCCACAGGGGAATGCAGAGAGCTGCCTGGAGCCAGCAGCTCTCACGAGGGTGGCTGACGAGGCACGGGCGGGGCCAGGGGTAACGGCTGCCACCCCTCATTCCCACTAAAGGCAGCCCCAGGGAGCACTAGCGACCAGGAGCACTGCAAATAGGACAGGCAAACAGGGTGTGGTGCATCAGCTAGGGCGTGATGCGGCAGTTGCGCGGAAGGGCGTGCAGGGAGGGTGCCTCTTTGAACGAGAGGCATTCCACGGGCCGCGTGGGGGACTCTGCATACACATAACCCAGCAAGAGCGCAGGACAAGGGCACGCATCCTACCTCACCCTCAAGGCAGAATGGCGGACACTCGACTGAGGGTAAAGGCTGCGACTCCAGCTGGGGTGTCTGCACCATCTACCCCAGTGGTGGCCAATGCCTCCACGCAGATGGAACTGCTGAAGGGAGAGGCTGCAGTGCAGACCTCAGGCTGCAGGAAGTGCCTAGACCTCTCTGCTGGGGTAGGGACAGGCAGCAGACCTGCCTACAAAAGGTGTGCCCAGGTTGAGGACCTTCTGCAGTGGGTGGCTGAGCTGCGGGAGGCGGTGAGAAGACTGCGTAACATCAGGGAGGCAGAAAAGGAGCTAGATAGCTAGTTCCAAGCGCAGTCTGCAGCAGACCCGCAGCCCACAGCCAAAGAGCCAAAAACTCCCCCACTGGCACACACAGAAGGGAGTGGGGGGGGGCAGTAATGTAGAAGAATGGACGGTTGCAAAGGCAAGGACCAGCAGGAGGAAGAGACTTCCCCCGAAGCCTGAGGTGCCCTTGCAGAACTGCTTCACCGCTCTGCAGGCCAAAGAGGAAAGTCCTGTCACACCAGGAGAAGTGCTGGAGCTGACTAATGCAGCCCGATCTGCCCCCCGTATAACAACCAGCGCCACTAAGAAAAGGCGACGGGTGATAGTAGTAGGCGACTCTCTTCTGAGAGGTACGGAGGCACCCATTTCCCGACCAGACGCACTCTCTAGAGAGGTGTGCTGCTTACTGGGGGCTTGCATCAGGGATGTCACTGAGAGGCTACCAAGCCTCGTACAGTCCACTGACTATTATCTGCTGCTGCTGCTGTTTCATGTGGGCACCAGTGACACAGCCAGGAGCAGTCTGAGGACTATCAAGAAGGACTACAGAGCCCTGGGAGCAGCAGTAAGGAACTCAGGAGCACAAGTAGTTTTCTCATCAATCCTGCCCGTCAAAGGGAAGGGGTTTGAAAGGGCCAGTCAAATCTGGCAAGTCAATGAATGATTACGGGACTGGTGCCACAGCCAGGCATTTGGCTACTTAGACTGTGGGACTTGCTTTGAGAAACCTGGTCTGCTGGGGGCTGACAGGGTCCATCTGTCAGAGGAGGGGAAGAGCATCTTTGGTCATAGGCTTGCCAAGCTGGTGAAGAGGGCTTTAAACTAGAGATGCTGGGGGAGGGGAACCTCAATCCATCCCACTCCTACCAGTTTGATGCGAGGGCCAGCAATAGATGCCCAGAGCGTGGAGAAGGAACACAGGTCAGCAGGAGAGCACCTGAAGAGCAGCACAAAGGAACTCCAGCCAGTAAGACAGCTTCATCGGGGACCGAACTTCAGTGCCTCTATGCAAACGCACATAGCATGGGGAACAAACAAGAGGAGTTACAGCCATGCACACGCCTGCAGGCCTACAACCTTATTGGCATCATGGAGACGTGGTGGGATGGCTCCTATGATTGGAGTGTTGGGATGGAGGGATACAGGCTTTTTAGGAAGGACAGGCAGGGGAGACAAGGAGGGGGTGTCGCCCCCTATGTCAATGACCAGCTGGAGTGCCTGGAGCCCTGCCTGGGGATGGATGAGGAGCTGACCGAGAACCTCTGGGTCAGAATTAAAGGGAAGGCAGGGAAGGTGACATTATGGTGGGGGTCTGCTACAGGCCAACCTACCAGGAAGACCAAGTGGATGAGGCCCTCTATAGACAGATAGGAGCAGCCTCATGCTCCCAAGCCCTGGTCCTCATGGGGGACTTCAACTACCCCGACATCTGTTGGAGGGACAACACGGCAGGGCATAAGCAATCTGGGAGGTTCCTGGAATACATCGATGATAACTTCCTTCTCCAAGTGGTAGAGGAGCCAACGAGGACAGGTGCTATGCTGGACCTTGTTCTCACCAACAAGGAGGGGAATATGAAGCTCAAGGGTAGCCTGGGCTGTAGTGACCACGAAATTGTGGCGTTCAAGATCCTTAGGGCACCGAGAAGGGCCCACGGCGAGCTCAGTACCCTGGACTTCAGGAGAGCAGACTTTGGCCTCTTCAGGCATCTGCTTAGTAGAGTGCCATGGGACAAAGCCCTGGAGGGAAGAGGGGCCCAAGAAAGCTGGGTAAGATTCAAGGATCACCTCCTTCAAGCTCAGGAGTGATGCATCCCAACAAAGAGGAAAGGAAGTCAGGCAAAAACGCCAGGAGGCCTGCACCGATGAACAATGAGCTCCTGGACAAACTCAAACACAAAAGGGAAGCCTACAGAGGGTGGAAGCAAGGACAGGTAGCCTGGGAGGAATACAGAGAAATTGTTGGAGCAGGCAGGGATCAGGTTAGGAAAGCTAAAGCCCTGATAGAATTAAATCTGGCCACGGACATCAAGGGCAACAAAAAAAAGATTCTATAGGTATGTCAGGGATAAAAGGAAGACAAGGGAAAATGTGGGCCCTCACCGGAACGAAACGGGAGACCTGGTTACCTGGGACATGGAGAAGGCGGAGGTACTCAATAACTTTTTTGCCTCAGACTTCACTGGCAAGTGCTCGAGCCTCACGGCCCAAGCCACAGAAGGCAAAGGCGGAGACTGGGAGAATGAAGTGCTGCCCACTGTGGGAGAACACCAGGTTCGAGACCATCTAAGGCACCTGAAGGTGCACAAGTCCATGGGACCCGATGAGATCCATCCATGGGACTTGAAGGAACTGGCGGATGAAGTTGCTAAGCCACTATCCATCATATTTGAGAAGTCGTGGCAGTCCGGTGAAGTTCCCACTGATTGGAAACGGGGAAACATAACCCCCATTTTTAAAAAGGGGAAAAAGGAAGACGCAGGGAACTACAGGCCAGTCAGTCTCACCTTTGTGCCTGAGAAGATCACGGAACATATCCTCCTGGAAGCTATGCTAAGGCACATGGAGGACAGGGAGGTGATTCAAGACAGCCAGCATGGCTCCACCAAGGGTAAGTCCTACCTGACTAACCTAGTGGCCTTCTATGATGGAGTGACTACATCAGTGGACACGGGAAGGGCTACAGATGTCGTCTATCTGGACCTCTGTAAGGCCTTTGACACAGTCCCCCACAACATCCTTCTCTCTAACCTGGAGAGGTATGGACTGGATGGGTGGACTGTCCAGTGGGTGAAGAATTGGTTAGATGGTCACATCCAGAGGGTAGTGGTCAACGGCTCAATGTCCAGATGGAGATTGGTGACTAGTGGCATCCCACAGGGGTCTGTATTGGGACCGCCACAGTTTAATATCTTCATCAATGACGTAGACAGTGGGATTGAGTGCACTCTCAGCAAGTTTGCAGATGACACCATGCTGAGTAGTGTGGTTGACACTCCGAGGGATGGGGTGCCATTCAGAGGGACCTGGACAAGCTCGAGAAGTGGGCCCGTGTGAACATCATGATGTTGAAGAAGGCCAAGTGCAAGGTCCTGCACCTCGGTCGGGACAACCCCCAGTATCCATACAGCCTGGGGGATGAAGGGATTGAGAGCAGCCTTGTGGAGGAGGACTTGGGGGTACTGGTGGATGAAAAGCTGGACAAGAGCCGACTATGTGCGCTCGCAGCCCAGAAGGCCAACTGTCTCCCGGGCTGCATCAAAAGAAGCGTGGCCAGGAGACTGGGGGAGGTGATGCTGCCCCTCTACTCTACTCTGGTGAGACCCCCACCTGGAGTACCGCGTCCAGCTCTGGAGTCCTCAGCACAGGAAAGACATGAACCTGTTGGAGCGGGTCCAGAGGAGGGCCACGAAAATGATCAGAGGGATGGAATACCTCTGCTATGAAGAAAGGCTGAGAGAGTTGGGGTTGTTCAGCCTAGAGAAGAGAAGGCTCCAGGGAGACCTTCTTGCAGCCTATCAGTACTTAAAGGGGGCTTATAAAAAACATGGGGACAGACTTTTTAGTAGCAATAGGACAAGGGGTAATGGATTCAAACTAAAACAGGGGAGATTCAGACTAGATATAAAGAAGACATTTTTTACAATGAGGGCAGTGAAACACTGGCACAGGTTGCCCAGAGAGGTGGTTAGGTGACCTATCCCTGGAAACTGCAGGGGTGTTGGACTAGATGACCTTTAAAGGTCCCTTCCAACCCAAACCATTCTGTGATGCTATGATTCTATGATATGTAAGTATGGTGCTGGGATATCTTAGGTGATTGAGGGGCGTTAGCTTTGAAAGGACCTGGATGTGTTGCTTGGGGATTCACAGGTTTGGCACATCCCCAGAAGACCACAGCTTTGTGTTTGAAGGAAAAGGCAGGGAGGACAAAAAGACGTTCCTAAAGCCTGGGACATCCGAGGTTCAGAGTGAGGTGGGGAAGCAGCAGGGTGGCCAAAATCTGCAGGAGAACTGCTGCAGGCACGGGACAGCATGGGAGAGCCTGGGGTGGGGACGACTGAGGGCCTTGGTGGGGCTGGGACTTCCCCAACACAACCAAGATCTCTGTCCTCTCAGCTATGAATATTGTCACTGCCACCAAGAGCCACGAGGGGACACAATTTCCTTACAGCCCCATGGCCTTTTTACCTCCTCATTCCCCCATAGAGTTCAGGCCATCCTAGGGTTGTCCTGCACTTGTCATCGCACACCCCTACATCACACTGCTCCAGTAAGAGCCCTGAGCAACACATGAAGAAAAGGATCTCCCTTCCCAGGTCCCAGGGATCAGAGCTTGCCTGTCCTTCTTGATGAAACACATCAAGGACCCATCAGCACCACCTGCACATTGCCTTTGTCACCTCTAACCAGTACTCACCTCCTTCCAATTCAAGGCAGCCTCCAGAGAGGGGCACCGCCACCTGTGCTTCCCTTCATGGCTTCATCAGTGATGGCCCTCAGGGGGCCCATGGACACCTTCAGAATCTTGGAGATTTTAATTACATTTTAACTACTTCAGCGGCTCGTTCAATCTTCTTGCAGTATCTGCAGTTCAGGAACTTGGCACCAGAGGGCTCGTGGAAATGCAAATACCCTAACATGCTGTGGCTCTCTGCAGTTTTCTTTCATTTCTTCACCCTTGTGAGGTTCATTAGAGACATTTCAGGAGTATAGTCTAAATCAGAAGATTTCAAAAAGAAATCACATTTTAAAAAGTTTGATGCTTTTTCCAGTTATCTTTCCTTTGCTGCTTATGGAATGAACAATATAAACAATCTCCCATTCATATTGATCCAGAGTGTCTCATGATGAAGTAGGACTACGTAGGAAAAGCAAGACCCTTTCTGTCAGACACTCTAGAGACACTCTGCATCCCACCCACCCCAGCCCAACCAGTTACCTGAGACTTACATCACTTGTGTTAAAAGCTAAGCTTTTCCCACTCAGGTTGGAGCTGAATGTCTCCGCATCAATTCCCATCTGCTTTACTTGGAGAAGTGGCTGCACACAGAGACAGCATTTCTCTTAGTTCACAAGAACAAAACCAAAACCAAACAAAAAAAGGAAAAGAGTAGTTCAGTAAAGAATAAAATACATTTCTCAACTGTCTATTAAGTCCAAGTTGCCTCCACTAAATTCCATTTCTACTTTTGAGTGGAAAATCTTCCATGAGATTAGTAGGAAAGGACACAGAGAAAGGCAAGGATGAAGTTGGCTAAAGAGACAGTCAGGTGACAGGAGCAGCAAGCTTTAAACTGCCTGAAGCTCAAAGCAGCACCTGGGTACTTGGGAGGGGTCTGAGTGAATGGAGAGTAATGGGAGGAGGAAAACTGGATGGACACTGGAAAATGCATATGTGCAGACAGTCTGCTGAGAAGATGACTTGAGAAATGGTCAGTTTAATCCAGATATGTGGAAATACCAAAAAAAGGAATGAGATTCCATACACTCCGTACTGGACAGAGGAGTGGTCGACCATGTGCTGGGAAGATCAAGGTTTCTTCTCCTGAGAGCAGTACACATCCTGGAAAGTTTCATGATGGCAACACAGGAAAACATTCTCTGTTAAAAGTATTCAAACATTTCAGCTGATGAAAATGTTCCCATATGATGCCACTGTGACATTGGCCTGCTCTCTCCTCACCCGTAGAGGCAGCCCCTCTGGTGCCCTCAACTGTTAAGGCCTGAGTTTGCAGAAGTAACCCCTGACTCGACCCCCCATCCACTACTGGTTGTTATCCTTGGGTCCTGCCTCGAGGTACCAAAGCCTTGAAGACCTTGCTGGGAAAGACTGGGACAAAGAGGATGCAGAGTATGTCAGACCTCTCTTCATCGACTCTCACTGAGTTCAGAAGTGGCCCCACATTGTCTGTGTTTGTTCTTTAACTGTTACTGAAGTAGTAGCAGCTCATTATGGTACCCTTGGACTCCCTTGCAAGGGTCATCTCTCGGGAAGCTATGGGTTTCCTAAAGCCATTCCTATTTCTAAATTCCTCCATCTGAAGTGAGTCTCTGCAGCCACCTCCTGTATGCTTCCATTACCTATGGAAGGTAATGCTTCCTCGTGAGTTCCCTCTTCACCCCAGCTGGTCTTGTGAGCTATGGACTCACCAGTGGTCTTCGTGGGCATTCTGTCATTAAAGACAAGCTGTAGGGAGCTGTGCTGCCCCTCACTGCCGCCCACAGGATCCCCACTAAAAGACCCCTGAATAGTCTTCCCCTCTGAGGTCTGACACTTGCACTCTGCTCAAGAGCTGGACACCTCTATTTCATGGTCGCTACAGCCAAGGATGGCCCTGGTTTTCACGTCCCTGCCCATCTCTTCATGCGTGGCAAGGACCTGATCCAGGTGAGCATCTTCTGTGTTGGTCCAGCTGGTGGCTTTCCTAAGAAATTGCTCCAACATCCTCCAGAAACCTATTCGTCTATTTTCACAGTGCTCTGTTCCCCCTCCAATGAATGCCAGGGTAATTGAAGTCTCCAGGAAGAGCCCCAGGTCTTCCTTGAGTTGCTTAAGTAAGAGCTTGTCCACCTCCTCCCCTTGATTGCAGGTTCTTTACCTCTCACCACCATGTCGCCCTGACTGGCCTCTCCTCCGATCCTCACCCACAAGGGCTCACCCAACCCATTGACTCTCCCAGCAAGGAGCTCCATACATCCAAGCAACTCCTTCACACAGAAAGTATTCCTCTTCTGATGTGCCGAGCCTGTGCCTCGTGAAGAACCTTCATCCATCCAGTGCAGCATGCAAGCTGTGTGAGGTGTCCCACTGTGCCTCAGAAGTTATTCCATCACCGTCACAGCTTGTGACAGGCCACGGGGGTCCAGCCCCTCCTGTCTGTTCCCAGTCAGAGGACAGTGTTGCACATGTGGGCTGCAGCCCCTGAGTTGTGACTCCAGGGCCAAGCTCAGCCTTGTCATGCTGAACAGGGATCCCAAGCACCCAAAAGCCCTTGTACACAAAAGCTTTGCTTCATGGCAGAGACATGCTGGAGTGGAGGGCAGATGGCATTGGTGCTGCAAAAGAGAGCAATCCCTGCTGTCCCCAAGGTTCGAGAGAAAGAGGGTTGGGCTGTGCAGCCCTGGCAGGAGAGGGCATTGCTGCCTGTGGTGTCTCTGCAGCCCTGGAGGGCCTTTGGTGGAGAGAGGCACTGATCTCCTGGAAGGACAAGATCTGCTGCTGAAAGTGTCCACTTCCCTCTGCAGAACAAAGGGGCTGAGAGTGGCTGCCCTGGGATTTTGCTAACTGGGAGGTGCTGCGCTCTGCTGGGTAAGGAGAAGGCTTTGCTGAGTGCCTGGCCACCTCTCCTCTCCTTGCTTCCCTTAGGAGGAGAGTCACAGAGTTTTTCTTTGTTTCTCCACCTGGTTGTGCTGCTCTTCTTCCTGCTCTTGGGGTCCCTGGCAATAACAGTGGTGGTGTGGCGCAAGGGGTGGGGGTGCTGAGTGCCTGCTCTGACAGTGACCTGGAGGGCACTGCCCTGGAGGTGTTTCCATGGGACCAAGGTGCCCAAGCCCCCTCTTAATTGTCCAGGCTGGAGACACTGCAGTCAGTGGTTGGGCAATGAGACACTGCTTCCCTTAGCAGACACCACCTTAAGACACCTGATTCTGCTGGACAGGGAGTCCTGCGAGGCTGTGAGCATCACTCCAGAAGGGCATAGCTCTCCTGTCGGACCTTTGTGATGTCTGAGAGCACCTGATCTCCTCATGTGAATCAGCATCATACTCTGCATAGCTGTGCTGGCAAGGAGAGGTGGTTTTAAATCTGCACGTTGAACAGGACTCCTCTGCTCCCAGTACAGTCCAGTCTCTTTTTCGGAGCAACCTCTGCGTGTAGTCCTCCTCCAGCCGAGGGCGGTGCAAGCACAGGGCAGCTGGGCACCAGGCAGATGGACAGAGCAGCCGTCCTGGACGTGAGCACTGACGGAGGTTTACACTGAGAGCAAAGGGGCAACAGGGGGATTTCACCCTTTCCAAGAACATTTCCCAAGTGGGATGGGGGTGTCTGAAGCTGAAAACTTCTGTCTGTGGACTGTTGTGGTTTAACCTCAGTAGGCAACTGAGCACCACACAGCTGCTCGCTCACTCCCCACCCTCCCCGGTGGGATAGGGGAGAGAATTGGAAGAGTAAAAGTGAGAAAAACTCATGGGTTGAGATAAAAACTGTTTAACAATTGAAATAAAATAATAACAACAACAATAATAATAATGTAATAATAATAATATACAAAGCAAGTGATGCACAGTGCAATTGCTCACCACCCGCTGACCGATGTCCAGCCAGTCCGCGGGCAGCGCCCCCCCCCGGCCAGCTTTCCCCCAGTTTATGTACTGAGCATGACGTCATATGGTATGGAATGTCCCTTTGGCCAGTTTGGGTCAGATGTCCTAGCTGTGCCCCCTCCCAGCTTCTTTTGCACCTCTTGACTGGCAAAGTAGAGGAAGCTGAAAAGTCCTTGACTTAGGATAAACGCTGCTCAGCAACAACTAAAACATCAGTGTGTTATCAACATTATTCTCATAACTGTACCAGTTACTAGGAAGGAAATTAACTCTATCCCCGCCGAAACCAGGACAGTATCCACCCCTTATTCTATACCATCTACGTCACGCTCAAGTCCCATATTCTCCAGTACATTTCCATTAATCACCACCCCTTTTCCTGTTTTTAATATATATACACACACACATATCATTCCCCTAGTCTATGGGCCATCCCTCTAAAATGTTTGGTGAGTTCATTTAGTCCATGACTTTGGGCTCCATCTGTTGTAATGATCTTTCAGGGCAGGTAAAATGGAGATGGTATGTGGTATCAGATTGTTTCATGTTGAAGTCAGTTCTGGTACCATCATCACTGTGCTTTGCTTGGTTACATCAAAGTTTATTCTTCATTAATCTGGATGATTCTTATTGTAATACTATTAGTATGGCATATAATATTATGTAGCACTTAATATCACATAATTCAGATCATTGGCTATTCTCACCCAAAATCAAATCCCCTTGAGGTACACATCGGACTTCCCCATCCTTCCACATTATAGAATCATAGAATCATAGAATCATTCAGGTTGGAAAAGACCTCCAACATCATCGAGTCCAACCATCAACCCAAGACCACCATGCCCACTAAACCATGTCCGTAAGCACCTCATCTACATGTCTGTCATGGATGGAGTGAGACTGCACTTCACCCGTATGCTGATATGTTCTTTACATTAAGGCAGCATCCCCAGTGGCAAAAGAAGTGTGGAATCAATTTGGCCCCAACTGATCCTCTGGTATTGGCATTGGAAAAGGATAAGTGAGAGAGAGAAAAAGGGAAAGTGTTAAAAAGGTGTTGTTCAGCATGTAATGTTGGACAGAGATGTTTGAAGTTGACCCAGAATGAGCAGGAAGAGGATTTAGAGATGTTAGTGGCTCCAGGGTTGAGGCAAAGACCTCAGAATCATGAACATGAGCCCTTTGAGGCAGAGGGTGGATTGGATAATGAGTCCGAGAGAGATGCTGCAGGGCTCACGCTGGTGGCAAGGAGAACTCAGAATCGACAGGGAACTGCGTTGCAAGCTCTGTTGAGACAAGCAGTAGGGAATGATGGTTCGGTTGTAGTGGAAGTGCCTTTTTCAATTACAGATTTAAACAACTGGAAAATAGCTGCCGGCAATTATAGAGATGATTCCGATCGAGTGGCTAGTGCTTTTGAAATGATGATAAAAACTCAGGATCCAGATTGGAAAGATATTGAAGTTATCATGCAAGTATTGTTTGATAGTACAGAGAGGGAGATGATTCATGAGACAGCAAGGACTCAGGTTGAAGCCCAAATAGTGGCAGGGACATTATCCTGGCTAGGATCCTAATGATAATGGGCAGAAAATGTTATTAATGCAATATCAGAAGTGGGTTCTGTTTGGTATAAAAATGCTATACCAAAAGCAATAAATTGGTCAAAATTATATAAGGTTAAGCAGGATAGAAAGAAGCCTCCCACTGATTTCCTAAATAAACTGAAGGGAGCTGCTCAGAAGTATACCGCTCTGGATCCTGAGCCAGAAAAAGAAAAGAATCAGTTAACAACTTTGTTTATTGGGCAGTCTGCTGATGCTATCCGGAGAAAGCTGCAGAAGTTACAAGGAGCAGATGCCAGGGACCTGGGAAAATTGTTGGATATGGCTTGGGTGATTTACAGAGATCAGCAGAAAGAAAAGGGAAATGCTAGCTTGATCGCGACACTAGAAGGAACCTATGGTCCTTGAGGAGGACCCAGGGGAGGATTTAGAGGTGGTTATGAAGGAATAGGATGTGGTAGAGGATTCCCTAGGTCCCCAACAGGAGAGAGACAGTGTGCTTATTGTAGAAAAAACAGGGCGCACTGGAAAAGAAAGTGCCCATCATTGCAGAAGTTTGGGGAACAAGACTCTCCCGTGTTAGCTGTAAGGCAAGGGATTGAAGAAGACTGGAGGAATCTTCCCCAGCAGAGCCTGTGGTTAAAATTAAGCTGGGGGAAGATGAAACTGAAATAGAATGTTTGGTCAATACAGGGGCCACCCATTCAGTTTTGAACACGAAGAAACATGAGTTAGGATATGATACTGTGAGAATTATTGGTGCGACAGGAAAGCCAGAGATGCGGCCCTTCTTTAGACCTCTAAAATTTAAAATTGGAAAACAATGGGTAACGCATCAGTTTTTGTGACTACCAGGTGCACCAAAACCTTTAATAGGCCGAGATCCACTAGAAAAACTAGAAACTGAAATAAAGTTTAAGAATGGAGAAGTAGAAATGTCAATGCCTGAATCTAAATTTGTCCAAGCTTCAATATTATTATTGCAGGAAATTGAGCAAGTGAAAAGAAAAATCCTGACTGAAGTTGAGGATGCAGTGATTCCTGTTGTCTGGGCAGGAGAAATACCTGGAAAATCAAAGAGGGCTGAACCCGTAAGAATAGACCTTATACCAGGATCAGAACCAGATTGAAACAGTATCCCTTAAAATTAGAAGCTAAACTTGGATTGGTACCTATTATACAAAAGGTTTTGAAATAGGGGTTATTAATAGAATGTGAATCTAAGTATAATACTCTGATTTTACCTGTTAACAAAGCTGATGGAAAATCTTATAGATTAGTCCAGGATTTGAGAGCAGTAAATCAAATTGTCCAAGATATACATCCAGTGGTGGCAAATCCGTATACACTATTAACTGCACTCACTGAGGATCAGGGGTGGTTTACAGTTTTAGATTTAAAAGATGTCTTTTTCTGCGTCCCACTTGATTCCGGAAGCCAGGAATTGTTTGCCTTTGAATGGGAGAATCCTGAGACTGGAACGAAAACCCAGTATATTATGGAGACAAGAAAACAGAAAGGGAGTAATGCTACAGTATGTCGACGATATACTAATAGCTGGGAACTCCCAAGAGGAATGCTTGGAACTGACAGTTAGTTTATTAAATTTCCTCGGTCTTAGTGGTTACAGAGCGTCGAAAGGAAAGGCCCAAATTGCACAGGAAACTGTAATATATTTGGGCTTTGAAATTCTGAGGGGACAGAGACAATTATGGATTGCTAACTATGGACTGATGGTAAAACCCTTGTATGAATTACTGAAGTCATCAAAAGGTCCCCTGCAATGGTCAAATGAGACGATGTCACCTTAAAGACTACTACCGTGATTAACCCTGCCATGTTTCTCTCAGCTCAACAAGAAGGCAAACCGGAACATGACTGTCTGCAGACCATTGAAGAAGTCTGTTCAAGCAGACCTGATTTAAAGGATGTTTCCTTTCAGAATCTGGATTGGGAGCTATATACGGATGGTAGCAGCTTTATGAAGGAAGGAAAGCGGGTATCAGGATATGCAATCACCACTGTTGAAATGGTGGTGGAAGCACAAGCATTGCCCATCAAGATGTCAGCTCAGAAGGCAGAACGGATAGCTCTCCCCTGCGCTCTACAGTTATGTGCAAATAAGTGTGTGAATATTTGGACAGATTCTAAATATGCTCTTGGAGTAGTACATGCACATGGAGCAATTTGGAAGGAAAGAGGATTGTTATCCTCACAGTGTACGGAGATAAAGCATAAAGAAGAGATCTTGAGCCTACTGGAGAGCATAAAGGCTCTGGCTGCTGTAACTATTATGCATTGTAAAGCTCATCAGTTGGGACAAACCGCTCAGGAGCGAGGAAATAAGCTGGCTGATTTGGCTGCAAAGTGGCTACAGAAAAAGGCATAGGAGAAAATGTATTAGTGATAGTGCCAGGAAAAAGAATCTCCCTTCAGAAAAACCCTATTTCTAATAAGTAAAATTTGAAATTAATCGAAACTTTACAAGCAGAAAGATGAGAAGACGGATAAGCAGTTACATCTACAGGTCTAGTAATAATACCTTATTCCCTCATGAATCATTTAGTAAAGAAAGAATATAATACTGTGCAGTGGGGGACAGAAAATTTGTTAAAACATTTACAGAAGTCAGTTATGAGTAGAAACATGATGGAAATTATAAAATCAGTTACACAAAGATGCAAAATATGTTGTAAGAATAATCCAAAAACACAAAATAAAATTCAATTTGGAAAAACTGCCGAGGGACAGGCACCTGGGGAGTATTGGCAAATAGATTTTACTGAATTGTCAAGAAAAGGGGGGCTAAAGTATTTGTTGGTCCTCGTGGATATGTATACAGATTGGCCTGAGGCCTTTCCATGTCGCACCAATAAAGCAAAAGAAGTAGTGAAAATATTATTAAAAGAAATACTTCCAAGATTTGGAGTACCTTTAAGGATGTTATCAGATAGGGATCTGCATTTTATAGCCAAAGTAGTTACCAAAATAAGCAGACTGTTAGGTATTAGTTGGGATTTACATACCCCTTATAGGCCTCAATCTAGTGGTAAAGTAGAAAGAATGAATTATACCCTCAAGACTCAGTTAAGTAAGATATGTCAGGAAACCTCGATGAATTGGACACAGGCCTTGCCTTTAGCTTTGTTAAGAATTAGAGTCCAACGACAAAATAGACAACATTTCAGCCCATACAAATTGATGTATGGATGACCATACCAAACACCGGGACTGCCAGGAGAGATGCGAATACAAGGGGAGAACGATGCAAGAAATTACTTGATTGGTCTTGGGAAAGTTTTATGAAAACTACATACTAAGTATGTAGTCTTAAATGAATCTCTAGGTCTTGATTCCCCAGTGCATCCATTCCAGCCCAGAGATTGGGTATACATCAAATCCTGGACTTCTGAAAAATGGAAAGGACTATTTCAAATCTTGTTACAGCCCAAAATAACGTTTCTCTAACCCTTAGTTGTGTCCAGGCTCAATTGTGGATGCAATCTATGGTAGCGGCAATTAGAAGGGGAAGAGGGCACCCTACCCACCAAAATTTGAAAGATAATTTGGGATAATGAGACTAAATTTGAGAAAGAATTCCAGTCCTGGTGGTACTTAGTTAATTTCACTTTTGATCCCATCAACAATAAGGCCACAGCTTTTTTTTTAACAGTTCATAATGCTTCGGTATACACCATATACCCAATCATTGCATTAGGATTAAATCACAACAGAGCTATAATCTATCCATTAGAACATAGAGTATGGGCCCCACGAAATGGAAACAAATGTTTCATTTTCAACAGACTGTTGATGTTAGTACATGTGTTGTACGGGAACAACAAGGATTTATCTGTGAAAGTAACACCATTAAAGCCCAAGACATGTGACTTGACACTGAGCAAAACATCTGTCATTTTGAAGTGCATCCTGATGAAATGCTTGAAATTATGCTTGTATATATTGGAAAGGGATGTGTTTGTATGAGAACCTTTTGTGATTTTTTATTTGTAGATAATGTTAAAGTAGATAATAACAATCACTCAAATATATGTTTGCAACTTTGCTAACATTATGGGATGTGATTTTAACTATACTGCTCTGTTACCTCTTATCAGTTACTACAATCCAATTATACACTAAATGAAGATTTGTTACCTACCCCCATTGGAACGAATCTCACATTAGTGAAAAAGTTGCTACAACATAATGATTCGTGCCAATTACTAGAACAAGTTCGAGACAAAGGACATCATAGAACTTTAATTACTGTACATCATGATGTGGAAGAAATAAGCCGTATCTTGGAAAGGGTGAAAAAGGGTGGAGAATATCATCGGTGGGAAACCCTTCCTGGCTGGTCACCAACTGCAACAGGAATTCTGAACTTGATGCTCCATCCAATTGTTATTCTGATAATCCTAATTGTATTATGCCTATTACTGATATTAATTTTATATCTTAGCATCTGCTGTATAATGTGACAGTTATCAGCTAAGATAGAATATCTGAAAGAATTGCAATATATTCATAACCAATAATGTAGTGAGGATTGTAGCTTTAATAGCTCCAGATCCTCAAAAGAATAGGAGGGAATGATAACGTCAGCACTCAAAAGTATAGTTCCAGGTTCTCAAAAGAATAGGAAGGAATGATAAAATCAGTGCTTGGAAGTATAGCTCCAGATCCTCAAAGAATAGGAGAGAATGATAACATCAGTGTTCAGAAGTATATGTTACACCCTGTAACAGTAATAGGAGAGAACAAGGGCAAACCATACATCAATAGTTAACCTTTAAAGTTAACCTTTAAGAAAGACAAGAATGACTCAGACTGAAGGACGCCAAATTGAAGAGGTGAGCAAAAGGACACAGTGAGGAAGACTATTGACGACCACCAGAGGACCCTGAGAGACCAACAATGAACATCAGAGCGCATGCATTAAAGACTTTTACATATGTTGATGAGTTCCAGGAAGTAACATGAATATGTTAATCATTACTAGGAAATCTAATGAATATGTATATTCTAATTGTATATAACTTCTGAAGTTGAACACCTTGGTGCGCACATTAGGTTGGAATGATCCCCTGTGCGCCCAGCACCACAATAAAGAATGCCTGCTTTCTAGAACTCCAAACTGAGTCTTAGAGTTTTTCATCTGCCGACTTATGGTAACACCAACATGCCTCACCTGTTATTCCCTCCAAGTGGAATGAATAGACTGCACAGAGCTGGGCTGTGCAGTCCAAGCAGGAGAGGGGTTTGCTGTCTGTGGTGTCTCTGCAGGCTTTGAGGGATTGTGGTGGAGGTGAAGCTGATCTCAGGAAGGAAGAGATGATGTTGAGAGTGTCCTTGGGTGTTGACATCCTGTGATACCGGCACAATGAAAATCATTGGCCTGATCCATGATTGTGACATCGAGGGGATGGTTAAACGATGGGGGAGAGAACTGGCAGAGATTGAGAGAGAATGCACACGAGTGGGGACCCTGGTGTGATGTGTTTGGTATTCACGCACTGCCCAGCATCTACTGGATAGAGAAAGGAGAGACCTTACGTCGCTGCAGCGGTGGGATTCGGTCACTGGCCCAAAGGCATCAAATCTGTCTGAGATGCCCTGGGTGGTACCTGTCACACAACTAGTCTGAATGGGGATCGGGTTCTTGTACAGGACCTGTGCTGTCCATGTCAGCTGCATGCAGTTGTGCTGGAGCACCCTGGCATCTCACATAGCTCTACAGGCCTGTATTTGGATGTGAAATGAAGATTCAGCTGCCCTGAATTAGTTTAGACAATTAGAGTGCAAGGGATGCACTTGACAAAACTGCCATTCTACTGGAAGGACATGTAGAAAACAGAGCTGATGGAGAAGAGAAAGAGAGAGACTTAGCTCTCCCTATGGCACGTGACTCCATTTGGTCAGGTGAATACCTCTATAGGCTGCCCAGGACATAAGGAATATCTCCAGGTTCAGGTGTCCTACATGTGGGCATCTGATGTCATTCCACCTGGCACAGTTAATTTCCCAGCAGCCTCCAAGAAGATACCCCCAGATGCTGCCCTGTCTCTCAGCATTGCTCCACTAGAGCTTGCAGTCACCTCCACACATCTTAGACCACCTCCTGAACCTCAGATGGCACCAGGTGTTTGGGGCTGAACAGCTCACTCCTGCCTTCCATCTCAATTAGCATGGGAGCTGAGAGAAGGAGCTGATATGCAGGTGCCTATTCTGTGCACATCTGAACTGATGCAAGAGGAATCCCACCTCCTGTGGGTCTGTGGCAGACATGATAGGGATTTGAGTCACCTTCCAGCCTACATAGAAAGCCAGGATAAGATGCCTCAACTGACTGACCTGTATCATTTCCCTCAGCAGTAGTGATAAAGAAGATCCTTGCCTGGCACTGCCGGGGTGTCCACCCTAGTGATGGGACAAGAAAAGGTGATTATAGGACCTAAATCTGTCCCTGATTGGTGAAATGACACAGCTGGAAATAAGTGTCTCTCCCCAGCTGAGGGAGGAAACATCAGTGATTCCTTCAGCCTCTTTCACAGCAGGTTCCCCTGGAGCCCCAGGGACACCTCCTGGGAGCCCAGAGGAGGCAGGTAAACTGCTGCCCTGGGCTGGTCCTCTGCTGCTGAGCTGGGCTGGGCTCCTGGGATGGAGGGAGCTCATGGCAAGTGGGCAGTGCTGCAGAGAGACAGCTCTGCCCAGGAGCAGCTCCTCTGCAAAGCGCAGCAGGGCTGAGGGCACTGCCTGCAGGCACTGAGGGGAGAGGAGGGAGGCGGGGAGAGAAGGCAACGTGGAGTGGGAGGAGAGCTGAGTGTTCACAGCCCTTAACACAGTAGGTCTCTGGCTGCAGGGCAACATAGCTGCAGTTCCTGGAAAGATCTCCTAAAGCTGGCACATAACCACAGCTTATGGAATCTGTCAGGAGGACTCTCAGTGTTTCTCTAGCATAGAGCAGGAGGATGTGTTCCAGAGCAGGGCTTCCCTGCTCCACCATCAGAGAGACAGTGGATTATACTTCCATTTTCCCAGGGAGGGCTGCAGGGGTGTGAAGGTGAGTGTGCAGCCATGGGTGCCCAGGGCTGTCCTTCCGAGCAGGGTCCCTGTGCCCCAGGGGGCTGTGTGCCAGGGGAAGGGACTCTGCCACCTGCCAGGGTCAGCACTCAGCCTGTCTGGGGAACTCCCCACGGAGCTGCAGGGAGAAGCTGTGGGTGGAAGAAACAACCCCTGGCAGGGCAGGGTCCTTCTGCTGTTGAGAGGGTGCTGTGTGGGTCAGGGCTGCTCACAGCTCCAGATCATTTCTAAAGCATTTCCAAGGAGACTTTCAAGGGTGACATCAAACCAACATTTTCATGAAATGGAAAGAATCTGTGCTTTCAGTTTTCCACTCTTGGTGGGCTGGGTGGGCAGTGGGAAATGGGGATTTATTTCTCCACTCTGGAGAAGGCCCTGAGACCCCAGTTGTGGTTAGGACTTTTCAGAGCTGCTCCTTAGCCCCTGCACACACAGAAATGCCCCTGGGCGGTGCCCTGCTGCCAAGAGGGGTCTGCAGGGCAGAGCGGAGCACACAGCGGGTTGGATGGAGCCTGTGAGCACTGGCAGGGAAGAGACATGGTGACAGATGAGGAGACAGCTCCTGGCAGGGACAGCTCCAGGCAGCAGAGATGGGCAGGGAGTGAGAGGGGAGCTGGTCCCAGCAATGCTGGGGGAAGGGGGGTTTGGGCACCTCCTGGCCATCCCCTGCCTTGTCAGACACCTTCCCCGGAGCAAGCCCCTGGCCTCCTATCCCACACAGCAAAGCACGAGGAAAAATAGCATAGATTTCATTCAGAGGAGTCTAACCTAAGCATTTTACTGTCTTTTCCTCCATGGACAGTGCTGATGCCCAGCAGGACCACATGTCCAACGGCAGCTCCATCACAGACTTCCTCCTCCTGGCATTCACAGACATACGGGAGCTGCAGCTCTTGACCTTCTGGCTCTTCCTGGGCATCTACCTGGCTGCCCTCCTGGGCAACGGCCTCATCATCACCGCCGTAGCCTGTGACAACCGCCTCCACACCCCCATGTACTTCTTCCTCCTTAACCTCTCCCTTCTTGACCTGGGCTCCATCTCCATCACTCTCCCCAAAGCCGTAGCCAATTCCCTCTGGGACACCAGGGCCATCTCCTACCAAGGGGGCGCTGCCCAGCTTTTTCTGTTAGTGATTTTTATCACAGCTGAATTTTATCTTCTTACTGTCATGGCCTACGACCGCTACGTTGCCATCTGCAAACCTCTGCACTACGGGACCCTGCTGGGCAGCAGAGCTTGTGCCCACATGGCAGCAGCTGCCTGGGGCAGTGTTTTTTTCTGTGCTGTGCTGCACACAGCTAATACATTTTCACTCCCACTCTGCCCTGGACCAGTTCTTCTGTGAAATCCCCCACATCCTCAAGCTCTCCTGCTCAGACTTCTACCTCAGGGAAGCTGGGCTTCTTGTGGTTAGTGTCTGTTTTGCATTTGGGTGTTTTGTTTTCGTGGTGTGTCGTGGTTTAACCTCAGTCGGCAGCTAAGCACCACGCAGCCGCTCGCTCACTCCCCCCCACCCGGTGGGATGGGGGAGAGAATTGGAAAAGCACAAGTGAGAAAAACTCGTGGGTTGAGATAAAAACAGTTTAATATTTGAAATAAAATGATAATAATAATATGATAATAATAATAATACACAAAGCAAGTGATGCACAGTGCAATTGCTCAGCACCCGCCGACCGATGCCCAGCCAGTCCCCGAGCAGCGGCCCCCCCGGCCAGCTTTCCCCAGTTTATGTACTGAGCATGACGTCACATGGTATGGAATGTCCCTTTGGCCAGTTTGGCTGTGCCCCCTCCCAGCTTCTTGTGCACCTGCAGCTTTCTCAGTCAGTAGAGCATGGGAAACTAACAAGTCCTTGGCTAGTGTAAGCATTACCTAGCAACAACTAAAACATCGGTGCGTTATCAACTTTGTTCTCATCCTAAATCCAAAACACAGCACTGTACCAGCTACTAGGAAGGGAATTAACTCTATCCCTGCCGAAACCAGGACATGGTGTTGTCCTATGTGCAGATCTTTAGGGCTGTGCTGAGGATCCCCTCTGAGCAGGGACAACACAAAGCCTTTTTCACATGCCTCCCTCACCTGGCCGTCGTCTCCCTCTTTATTAGCACTGGCATATTCGCATACCTTAAGCCCCCCTCCATGTCCTACCCATCCCTGGACCTGGTGGTGTCATTTCTGTACTCGGTGGTGCCTCCAGCAGTGAACCCCCTCATCTACAGCATGAGGAACAAGGAGCTCAAAAATGCCCTATGGAAACTATCCTAATGGACGCTGTTTCACTGACAATAACCTGCCTCCCCTTCTCTGCCCATTTCCCAAAGTTTATCTTAGGCCAGGAGTCAACTGTTTTCTCTTCTGATAATCCTATTTATAGATAAATTTAGGTGCTTATACTCCTGTCTTGATGGTTGATCCAGTTCTGTCTGACCCTTGCACAACACTGTGTCAATTGTGACCTGTCTAAATGCAGCTCTTCAATCAAGGGCATCTCCCAGGTGTAAAGCCTGAAGGCTGAGCTCTTCCTCCAGAGTTGCTTTCAGGGAATTGGTCTCTTAAAGAGTCTGCTCTCCTTTTCTTCTCAAGGTTTTGGGAGTTAAGCTCATGGTAGAATTGGGTTCCATTGGACCAAAATTTCTGGATTTAAAAGCTCTCTTCTTGTTGTCCATTGCAGTGGAGATGTTACATGGGCTCCCAATTACCTCCTCGGGCTGCTTCACGTATGATAGGACTGATGGCATATACAAGTCCCCCTCAAAAATGAATTTGGAGGGGTCAGGAGAGGATGGGGACTCGCCAAGCACCCTTGCGTGGGAATGAATTGTGACACACGAGGTGAATCACCCTCAAAGTTCAAGTCCCCCAAAAGTAAAGCACTAAATTGACATATCCATGAACAAGGACTCTGCAGTGGCACGGGAGTCAGTGGAGGCCCAGCAGGCAGAGGGAAGGGAGACTGGAGAGATGCAGGAGCTGCCTGAGGAGACCCAGGACTCTCACGCTGTCCTGGGCAGTGGGGCTGATGGAGGCAGAGAAGGGGGTAAATGCAGCTGTAGTTTGGGATAAGTGCCGGCGATATCTCGGAAATGCTGTCTGACGCCGGAGGGGGAAAGCGCGGTTCCGGAGTAATGATGAGTCCCACTGTGGGTATGGTCATTCTCCTTTATTATCACTCACAGCATTGTTTATATAGACACACAGCTTGATCACGCGCAACACAACAACTACTAATTGGTTTAGCTACATTGTCCACGTGCCTAAAACTTAAGTCCCATTGGCAGGGACTTGCTTGCTTGTTGCTCCAGGACGTAGCTCCGTCTTATCTGCTTGCTGCAGCTGGTGCCTTCCCTCATATCAGCATTGAAGGACATGTCTAGGTTGCTCAACAACAACAACAACTCAATTTCGCCGAGGCAGTAAGACACTACTGCTGCTGCTTTCTGACAACCATTCTTCCACAATTCCCCCTTCTTGTTTTTGAGCAACCCAAACAGCTGACATGGCCTTTTCTATCATCTTCTGCATACATCGTAACAAGCAAGGAATACATACTAAAATACAGCAAAACACTAAAAGACACATAACTGAAGCCAAGCGCGTTTACTGATAGCAAAAGCAAGCGTGTTAATCTCTGCGTGACCAGTGATTAACAAGATTCTATAATATGCTACTCTTTCTATATAGCAAGAAGAGCACCACTGGCGGGCACGACTATGCCGAGCCCACTAACAGTTCTCACACTGTCCACAGCCACACAGGACCCACGGTTCGCACTGTAGACAATCTTCACAGCTCACTTGGGTCCTGTGCTTCACCAGTGGAGTGGTCATAAACTGGAACAGATCTGGTGGCGCTGCTACGGGCCTGTCTGATTTAAAGGCGGCACGGCTTCACCGATTTGCTTGGTACCCAAACCGGTCCGTTATCTGTGGAAACACACATATATCCTCTTCCACTAAAGATCACTGAGACGGGGCCCAGCCACATGCCAGTGACAGGGTCCCGGTACATCACTTTAAAATCCGGTATAGTAGTTTGCTGATTGAATTTGAGATTCTGATGATGAATAACTATTGACGGCTCCTCCCTATCCCCCATCAGGCAGAGATAATTTAGGGTAAAGAGGACCTTATTTAGCCTTAATTGTGGGTCCTTTTCTTCCCCTTTCTGTTTGGATAAATAATCTTTAAGTATCTGGTGAGTACGCTCTACAAGGCTTTGTCCCGTTGGAGAATATGGAATACCGGGGACATGTTTAACACCCCAAGTCATTAGAAAGGTTCTTAATTTCGCGCTGGTATAAGCAGGACCATTATCCATTTTTATCTGTTCTGGCACTCCCAATACTGCAAAGCAGGCAAGGAGGTGTTTACATACATGGCGAGCCTTTTCACCTGGCGAGGCTGTGGCCCATATTGCTTTGGAGAAGGTATCAATTGTTACATGCACATATTTAAAACGACCAAAATCCGTAACATGAGTCACATCCATTTGCCAGAGTTCCAAGGCTTTAAGACCCCGGGGATTTACCCCTAGCCCTATCCCAGGGCCATGATTACCACATTTTGGACAGGCCTGGACAATGGAGCGAGCTTCACTATCAGTCAGTCCATATTGTCTGCGTAGGCCTTTGGCATTTTGGTGAAATGTTTCATGAGCTTGCCTGGCCTGGAGAAACTTATCTGCAGGGGGCAGGTGACTCACAGGACTCACAAGGCTGTCAGCTATCTGGTTGCCTTGCCCTAACCCTAATTCCCATTGATGACTACGTATATGAATGACGGCACAAGGAGCCGTCCTCTGTGATATTACTGAACGTAACTGGACAAACAGTTTTCCTAGCCGAGGATTGTTAGTTTCTTTGATCAAGGCATCTTGTATCCTAGGAACAAGTCCAGCTACATACAAGGAGTCAGTAACCACGTTCAGCGGGAGGTTGAGCCAATTTTCTAATGCCCATACTACTGCGGTTAGTTCTAAGGTTTGCAAGGTGTCTCTCTCTTGTCCCAGCAGGATTTGTCTGTGCCACTGATCTGTCTCGGGCCACACACAAACAGCCTGCTTAGATCGCTTCCCTGCATCCGTATATACCGTCTTACCCTGAGGTATGGGCCTATCGGCTACTTTCCGTTTCTCCAACCACTGATTTCACTTTACTAACTGCCACAGTTTCCCCGGAGGCTGCCGCGAGTGGACAACCCCATCATAATCTAGTAGTGCTTCCTGGATAGGTAATGAATGGCGCATCCACCATTCCAGATCCACTGCACTGATAGGAATGCTTATGTCTGCGGGTTCCTGTCCCGTTAGCTCGATAATACGTGAGCGCCCTTTTCGGACCAATTCGCCCACGGCTTCTGGACGCGTCTGTATGCTAGTACAAGGCTGAACTCTCAGAAACATCCATTCTAAAATAACAAAGAACGTATGGTTTGTGGTTTTAGACGCGCTTTTGTCCCTCTTGTTCTTATTGTCATCATATTTGTCCTCATATTTATCAGCATATTTGTCAATGGCATCTCCGAGCGGTAGCGGGGTCCCAGAGGCCCCGTTTTTGTTTTGCCATTGACAAATGACCGCAAAGGGGGAGTCACCAAGATTACAAATGAGTAACAAAATGGAGAGGTCAAGGAGTCGGCGGGACGTCCATGCTGCGGAAAGTTTGTCCACGATGCGCTGCAAAGCTATATGGTGTTCCTCCTTTAAGACAATGTCAGCTGCGGGCTGCGTCCCACGGAGCAGGTCAGTTAATGGCTTAATGTCAACATTAGTGATCCCGGCACAATTACGAACCCACTGAATGTCCCCTAGAACAGTCTGTATATCCGTTAACGTCTTCAATGGAGTTTTCAAAGTTAATTTTTGAGGGCAAATTTTTGCTGATTCGATTGTCCAACCCAAATACTTCCACGGCGCTGATTGTTGTACCTTTTCCGGTGCAACAATGAGGCCTTTTTCTGCCAGTAGCTCCGTCAATTGTTCGATATGCTCGTTAACAAAGGGTTGTTGTTGACAACACAAAATATCATCCATATAATGATAAATGATGGTATTTGTCCATTTTCGCCTTAGAGGTTGCAAAGCCCATGCAACATACAGCTGACATAACGTAGGAGAATTTTTCATCCCTTGCGGGAGCACCACCCATTCATACCGTTCAGATGGTGCTGCTTTATTATGTGACGGCACAGAAAAGGCAAACAGCTGAGTATCTTGTGAGTGCAACGGAATAGTAAAAAAACAATCTTTGAGATCAATTATCAAAATATGCCAACCAGCTGGTAACATAGATGGCGAGGGCATTCTGGGCTGCAAAGCCCCCATGGGCAACATTTGAGCATTTATCTTTCTAAGATCATGTAACAATCTCCATTTCCCACTTTTCTTCGGGATGACAAAGATAGGAGTATTCCAGGGGCTAACTGATGGTTTAATATGCCCAAGGGTTAATTGTTCAGCTACCAATTGCTTTGTGATTTGCAATCGCTCCTCTGTCATGGGCCACTGGTCAACCCAAACAGGATCATTCGAGATCCATGTTAATGGAGGGTTGGGCAACTGCTCCCCAGTGCCCAAGGCTAAAAATTTTTCGTAGTGTCCTGGTTTTGGCAGGGATAGAGTTAATTTTCTTCCTAGGAGCTGGTACAGTGCTGTGTTTTGGATTTAGGGTGAGAACAAAGTTGATAATGCACCGATGTTTTAGTTGTTGCTAGGTAATGCTTACACTAGCCAAGGACTTTTTAGTTTTCCATGTTCTACCGACTGAGAAGGCACTAGAAGCTGGGAGGGGGCACAGCCAGGACAGCTGACCCGAACTGGCCAAAGGGCTATTCCATACCATGTGACGTCATGCTCAGTATATAAAGCTGGGGGAAGAAGGAAGGGGGGGACGTTTGGAGTGATGGCGTTTGTCTTCCCAAGTAACCGTTAAGCGTGATGGAGCCCTGCTTTCCTGGAGATGGCTGAACACCTGCCTGCCCATGGGAAGTAGTGAATGAATTCCTTGTCTTGCTTTGCTTGCGTGCGCGGCTTTTGCTTTACCTATTAAACTGTCTTTATCTCAACCCACGAGTTTTCTCACTTTTACCCTTCCGATTCTCTCCCCCATCCCACTGCGGGGGGAGTGAGCGAGCGGCTGTGTGGTGCTTAGTTGCCAGCTGGGGTTAAACCACGACACGTAGTCAGGACAGCGCCTATTTGGCTTAACACATCCCTACCAATCAAGGCCTCCAGGCCAGCCGGGAGGGACATAACATGCATTTTCATATTTACTTGTTGTCCCTCCGGGAAACTTATTTGCACTGGCTTAACGCTCATATAGGAGGCGGAGTGTCCTCCCACCCCCGCAACTGCAGCCTTTGACGGCTCAATTGCCCATTGTTGAGGCCAAATTGAGTGATTTATTATGGTTATATCAGCCCCAGTGTCCAGCATGGCATATACTCTTATTGCAAGACCCTCCTGCTGCACGGTAACATACTCCGTAGGTCGTTGAGTTAGTTTCGTTGTAAAACATACTGCTGATCCGGTAGAGCCAAAACCCCCACTGCCCCTGACTGCCCTGCCTTGTTGTGGTTGCATTATTGGGCTTTCAAAAGCGAGTATTTGGGCGATTCGACTTCCCTTAGGTACAAAAAGAGGGGGAGTTATCGTATATGCCATGATATAAATTACTCCAGTATAATCGGCATCGATGACCCCCGGAAGAACAATTAGTCCTTTTATTCCAGCGGAGGAATGCCCCAACAAATGGCCGCCAATTTTGCTGCCTTTTGAAGATAAGGGTCCATTGGCATTACTGGGAATCTTACACACTTCAGTATTTGTTAGGGTGATATCTATTGTTGTTTCCAAGTCAACCCCCAAGCTTCCTTGGGTGGCGGTTGCGTGTTGGTCGAGGAATCCGCGCGCCTGTGGTCTGAAGGGGGCATTTGTTTCTGCACGCGGCCCTTCCCCGCGCTCCGCTTGGAGTTTTCCGAGCACATCTTCGTTGCATGAGTACCTTTCTTACACTTATGACAGCAAACGGCGGTGCGGCAGTGTCGTCTACTATGCCCTTGCTCTCCGCAGCGGTAACATCGCCCTCGGAAGGGTGGCAGCGATTTAGAGTGTTGCATAGCGGCCGCTAATGGCTGCACCACTTCCTTGACTGTGGTCTGCAATGTTGCAGCCATGGCTTCATTCTGCTTTCGAGCTCGGGCCCGCTCCACTTGGGTAATCATGTCTTCCACCCCTGCACCCTTAGGCAAAGTAGCCAAGATACTCTTGGTAGAATTGTTTGCATTATCAAAAGCTAATATACGAAATATTTGTTGTTTATTATCCTCCCCCAAGTCCGGATGATTCATCACCGCTTCCCATAATCTATCAATGAAATGTCCATATGCTTCAGTAACACCCTGCTGTACCGAGCTAAAAGAAGGTGTGGAAGACCCAGGTAAAGCGAGAAAGGCATCCAACGCAAGCTTAGCAGATAATTGTAACATATTTGCCGGAAACGTCAGCTGGACATTTATGTCTGCATACGGACTCCCCCAATTAACATTTCTGCAGTTACCCCTGTACAAGGGATCCCCCTGTTGTAGATGCTGTGCCACGTCAGTAACTGCTCGCTGGGACCACGAGGACCCCCATAATAAGAATTGTGTGGGTGTCAACAATAGGCGCATTAAATTTTGACAATCATGCGGGCACATCAAATCTGCAGAAAAAATCCAGGTGACAATCTGACGAGACGCTTCCGACTTAACCCCGTACTGCGATACCGTGGTTTTGGCCTGTTGTAAAATTTTCCTCTTTTTTTTTCTTTTTTTTTTTCCTCTTTTTTTTTCTTTTTTTTTTCTCTTTTTTCCTTTGTTTTTTCCTCTTTTTTTCTTTCACTCTTTTTTTTTCTTTCTCTCTTTTTTTCCCTCTCTTTTTTTTTTTTCTCTCTCTTTTTTTTTTTTTTTAATGGGTAATAAAGCATCTCGAACTATTCCACTCCAGCGTCCTGGCCGAGGCGTCACCGTGGGCCCGGAGAAACAGAGAGGAAGAGAACTTCCATCATGCGATTGCTGCGCTGTTATACCCGGCCTTAGGATCGGGGTGTTCAAATGTTTAAGCTGTTGCAGAACCTCTCTCAGTAGTTCCTCAGTGCTAGCAGTGGCTTTGCTTTCACCGGCAGCAGCCGGAGGAGTAGCCGTGTCCAAAGAGTCTGTTGAATCTGGCAAAGGCAGATATAAAGGCGGAGCAGTAGGCGCCGGGCGACAGCTCTCCCCGCCCACTGAGGGAGCTTGTAATCCTTCTGCCTTTGGCTCAGTCTGTTGCTCTGCACTCGCGGTAAAAAATTCCTGTTTATCAGAACGGGACGTGGCAGCGGAAGGGCTAGGAGAGTGTAGCTCTGCAGGGTTCGCTGACTCGGGGCGGCTCTCAACACTATCTTTTAGTTCCTGCACGGTACCATAACTGGTCCCTGAAGCCCCTTTTACAGCATATAATCCAAAAAAACGCGCGAGAGGTCCTGCCTTAGGTTCAGGACCCTTTGGTGTCTCCGACGCAGGTTCAGGAGCCAGCATCTGCGCCGCCGCACACGCCACTTCCCTTTCTGCTTTCATATATTGCAAAGTCTCTAGCACAGTTCTCCACAACTCGCACACCGACTTGATTTCTTTTTCTGTTTTTTCATCTCCTTCAATAGTCTTTTCCCACATGGTGTTCCCTAATTCTCGCCATTCGAGCACAGAAAATACTGTATGATTATCCTTGAAATGCCCCCAACGTTGTCCTAGTTTAATCAACTTGTAAAGTTGCTTCACCGTTGCCGCTATCCCTCTCTTAGAGAGTATACTTGCAAGCAACATCGCCGCTGCCTCACTATCCATGGAGGCGGCGTCCCTCTGGGAGGCAGGTAGCTACTCTGCTCCGTTATCTATCCCGGGGCATCAGCGGGATAGTACTTCTCCCAGCCGCTGTATTCCCCCTCCCCTTCTCTCGCTGCGCTTACCGCAGTCTCGAAGCGGGGTGTCAGATAACCATCCTCTGCTGCCAGATGCCAGAGATATCTCGCAATGCTGTTTGACGCCGGAGAGGGAATCGCGGTTCCGGAGTAATGATGAGTCCCAATGTGGGTATGATCATTCTCCTTTATTATCGCTCACAGCATGGTTTATATAGTCACACAACATGATCACGCGTAACACAATAACTACTGATTGGTTTAGCTACATTGTCCACGTGCCCAACACTTACTTCCCATAGGTGGCTACACCTTGCGCACTTAATCTCGTGCCTGCTTGCTCCAGGATGTAGTTCCGTCTTATCTGCTTACTGCAGCTGGCGCCTTCCCTGATATCAGCATTGAAGGACATGTCAAGGTTGCTCAACAGTGCTGACCCAACGATGTCGAGTCAGCAAGACGCTACTTCTGTCTCTTTCTGACAACCATTCTTCCACAGGCGGCGAGGAGCAGACCCTCACCAAGATGGTGGCCCTGTGGGGAGGAAGACCCCACCAAGATGGCGGGGGGCAGACCCTCACCAAGAGGGCCACGGGGAGCAGACCCTGACCAAGATGGCAGCCCTTTGGGGGGGAGCGGAAGACCACACCAAGATGGCGGGGGGGAGACCCTTACCAAGATGGCGGGCAGGGGGGCAGACCCTCACCAAGATGGCAGCCGTGGGGAGGGAAGACACTCACCAAGATGGTGGCCCTGTGAGCCGGGGGGGGAAGACCCCACCAGGATGGCGGGGAGCAGAACCTCACCAATATGGCAGCGGGGACCAGACCCTAACCAAGATGGCGGCCGTGGGGGGGAAGACCCACCAAGATGGTGGGGGGCACACCCTCATGAAGATGCCGACCGGAGGGGGGTAGATGGTGGGGGTGTATGTTTGGGAAGACCCCAACAGGATGGCGGGGTGTAGATCCTCACCAATATGGCTGCCCTGTGTTTGTGTGTGTGTGTGGGAACACCCCAAGAAGATGGTGGGGACCGGACCCTCACCGAGATGGCGGCCCTGTGTGTGTGTGGGGGGGGGAACACCACACTAATATGGCAGGGGGCAGACCATCACCAAGATGGCGGTCCTGTGTGTGTGTGGGAAGACCCCACCTGGATGGCGGGGAGCAGAACCTCACTAATATGGCGGCAGGGAGTAGGCCCTCACCAAGATGGCGGCCGTGGGGAGGGGGAATACCCTCACCAAGATGACGGCCAGGGGGGCAGACCATCACCAATATGGCGGCCCTGTGTGTGTGTGTGGGAAGACCCCAGCAAGATGGCGGGGAGCAGAAGCTCACCAATATGGCGGCGGTGACCAGACCCTCACCAACATGGCGGCTCTGTGGGGGGGGAAGACCCCACCAAGATGGCGGGGGTCAGACCCTCATTAAGATGTCGGCGGGCAGCACACGCTCAACAAGATGGACGCCGTGAGGGGCGGAAGACCCCACCAAGATGGTGGGGGGCACACCCTCACCAAGATGCCTACAGGGGGGGTTGACGGTGGCGGTGTGTGTTTGGGAAGACCCCACCAGGATGGCGGGGTGTACACCCTTTACCAATATAGCCGCCCTGTGTTTCTGTGTGTGTGTGGGAACACCTGAACAAGATAGCGGGGGCCGGACCCTCACCAAGATGGTGGTCCTGTCTGCGGGAGGGGAAGACCCCACCAGAATAGCGGGGAGCAGAACCTCACCAATATGGTGGCGGGGACTAGACCCTCACCAAGATGACAGCCGTGGGGGGTAAGACCAACCAAGATGGCAGGGGTCAGAACCTCAGAAAGATGGCGGTGATCGGGGGGGGGAAGACCCTCACCAAGATGGCGGCCCTCTTGTGTGTGCCTGTGTAAGAACACCCCAAAAAGATGTCCTGGGGCAGACCCTCACCAAGAGGGCCACAGGGAACAGACCCTCAACAAGACGGCGGCCCTGGGGGGGGGAGCGGAAGACCACACCAAGATGGCGGGGGGTAGGCCCTCACCAAGTTCGTGGCCCTGTGTGCGGGGCGTAAAAACCCAACAAAGATGGCGGGGGAAGGCCCTCACGTATATGGCGGGGGGGAGCAGAATCTCACCAAGGTGGCAGCGTTGTGTGCGTGTGTGGGGAGAAGACCCCACTAAGATGGCGTGGGGCAGACCCTCACGAAGATGGCGACCGTGGCGGGGGGAAGACCCTCACCAAGATGGCGGCCCTGTTTTGTCTGTGTTTGTGGGTACACCCCAACAAGATGGCGGGGGCTGGACCGCCACCAAGATGGCAGTCGGACGGGAAAGTCGGTGCGGGGTGTGTGTGGGAAGACCGCACGAGGATGGCGGGGAGCAGAACCTCACTAATATGGCGGCAGGGAGCAGACCCTCACCAAGATGTCGGCCCTGTGGGAGGGAAGACCCCACCAAGATGTCCTGGGGCAGACCCCCACGAAGATGGCGGGCATGGGCGCACACCCTCACCAAGATGGCAGCCGTGGGGGGGAAGACCCGACCAGGATGGCGTAGGGAAGACCCTCACCAAGATGGCGGGCAGGGGGGCAGAACCTCACCAAGATGGCAGCCCTGTGTGTGTGGGGGGGGGGAAGACCACACCAAGATAGCGGGGGGCAGATCCTCAACAAGATGGTGGCTCTGTGTGCGGAGGGTGAAGTCCCAAGTAAGATGGTGAGGGCAGACCCACACGTATATGGCGGCGGGGAGCAGAAGCTCACCAAGGTGGCAGACTTGTGTGTGTGTGGGGGGAGAAGACCCCACTAAGCTGGCGTGGGGCAGACCCTCACCAATATGGCGGGCAGGGGGGCAGACCATCACCAAGATGGCGGCCGTGTGTGTGTGTGTGTGTGGGAACACCCGAAAAGATGGCAGGGGGCAGACCCGCACCAAAATGGTGGTCCTGTGTGCAGGGGGGGGTAGACCCCGCCAGGATGGCGGGGAGCAGAACCTCACTAACATGGCGGCAGGGAGCACACCCTCACCAAGATGACGGCCAGGGGGGCAGACCATCACCAATATGGCGGCCCTGTCTGTGTGTGTGGGAAGACCCGAGCAAGATGGCGGGGAGCAGAACCTCACAAGTTTGGCGGCAGGGAGCAGACCCTAACCAAGATGGTGGCCCTGTGGGGGGGAGCAGAAGACCACACCAAGATGGTGGGGGGCAGGCCCTCACCAAGTTGGTGGCCCTGTGTGCTGGGGATAAAGATCCAACCAGGATGGCGGGGGCAGGCCCTCATGTATATGGCGGCGGGAACCAGAACCTCACCATGGTGGCAGCCTTGTGTGCGTGTGTGGGGAAAAAACCCCACTAAGATTGCGTGGGGCAGACCCTCACCAAGATGGCGGCCATGGTGGGGGAAGACCCAAAGAGGATTGCGGGGGCAGACCCTCACCAAGAGTGCCACGGGGAACAGACCCTCACCAAGATGGCGGCCGTGAGGGGGGAAGACCCTCACCAAGATGGCAGCCCTCAGTGTGGGGGGGGGGGCAGACCCTGACCAAGATGGTGGTCCTGTGTGCAGGGGCGGGGAATACCCCACCAGGATGGCGGGGAGCAGACCCTCACCAAGATGGCGGCTGTGGGGCGGAAGACCCACCAAGATGGCGGGGTCAGACCATGAGCAAGATGGCGGCAGGGAGCAGACCCTCTACAAGATGGTGGCTGTGGGGCGGGAAGACCCGACCAAGATGGTGGGGGGCACACCCTCACCATGATGCCGACCGGGGGTGGTCGACGGTGGGGATGTGTATTTGGGAAGACCCCACCAGGATGGTGGGCTGTAGACCCTCACCAATATGGCCGCCCTGTGTTTGTGTGTGTGTGTGGGAACACCCCAACAAGATGGCGGGTGCTGGACCCTCACCAAGATGGCAGTTGGAGGGGTAAGACGGTGGGGGGGGTTGTGGGAAGACCCCACCACGATGGCGGGGAGCAGAACCTCGCTAATATGGCAGCAGGGAGCAGACACTCACCACGATGGCGGTCCTGTGGTGGGGAAGACCCCACCAAGATGGTGGTCCTGTGTGTGGGGAGTGAATACCCAACAAAAATGGTGGGGGCAGACCCTCACGTATATGGCGGCGGGGAGCAGAACCTAACCAAGGTGGCAGCCCTGTGTGTGTGTGCGGGGAGAAGACCCCACCAAGATGTCCTGGGGCAGACCCTCACCAAGACAGCGGACGTGGAGGGGAAGACCTGACCAGGATGGCGTGGGGAACACCCTCACCAAGATGGCGGGCACGGGGGCAGAACCTCACCAAGATGGCGGCCCTGTGTGTGTCTGAGGGGGGAAGACCACACTAAGATGGCCAGGGGCATACCATCACCAAGATGGTGGTCCTGTGTGCGGGGGGGGGAAGACCCCACCAGGATGGCATGGAGCAGAACCTCAGTAATATGGCGGCAGGGAGCACACCCTCACCAAGATGGCGTCCGTGGGGAGGGTGAATACCCTCACCAAGATGACGGCCAGGGGGGCAGACCATCACCAATATGACGGCCCTGTGTGTGTGTGTGGGGGGGAAGACCACACCAAGATGGCGGGGGCAGACCCTCACCAAGAGGGCCACAGGGAGCAGACCCTCACCAAGATGGCGGCCCTGTGGGGGGGAGCGGAGGACCACACCAAGATGGCAGGGGGGCAGACCCTCACCAAGATGGCGGCCCTGTGTTTGGGGGCTGAAGACCCAACCAAGATGGCGGGGGCAGACCCTCACATATATGGCGGCGGGGAGCAGAACCTCACCAAGGTGGCAGCCTTGTGTGTGGGGGGGGGAAGAAGACCCCACTAAGATGGCATGGGGCAGACCCTCACCAAGATGGCGGGCAGGGGGCAGACCCGCACCAAGATGACGTCCAGGGGGACAGACCATCACCAATATGGTGGCCCTGCGTGTGTGTGTGGGAAGACCCCAGCAAGATCGTGTGGGGCAGACCCTCAGCAAGATAGTGGCGGGGAGAAGACCCTCAAGGAGATGGCGGCCGGGGGGGGGGGGAAGACCCCACCAAGATGGTGGGGGGCACACCCTCACCAATATGGCCGCCCTGTGTTTATGTGCGTGTGTGGGAACACCCCAAGAAGATGGCGGGGGCCGGACCCTCACCAAGATGGCGGTCGGAGGGGTAAGAGGGTGGAGGGTGTGTGTGGGAAGACCCCACCACGATGGCGGGGAGCAGAACCTCACTAATATGGCGACACGGAGCAGACCCTCACCAAGATGGCGGCCCTGTGGGGGGGAAGACCCCACCAAGATGGCGGGGGGCAGTAGACCCTCAACAAGATGGCGGCCGGGGGGGGGGAAGACCCAACCACGATGGCGAGGCAGACCCTCACCAAGAGGGCCACGGGGACCAGACCCTTCACCAAGATGGCGGCCCTGTGTGTGTGTGTGTGTGTGGGAACACCTGAAAAAATGGCCGGGGGCAGACCCTCACCAAGATGTTGGTCCTGTGTGCGGGGGGGGAAGACCCCACCAGGATGGCGGGGGGCAGACCCTTACCAAGATGGTGGCCCTCTGTGCGGGGGCTGAAGACCGAACCAAGATGGCGTGGGGTAGAATCATAGAATCATTAAGGTTGGAAAAGACCTCTAAGATCATCGAGTCCAACCATCAACCCAACACCACCATGGCCACTAAACCATGTCCCTAAGCGCCTCATCTACACGTCTTTTAAATACCTCCAGGGATGGGGACTCAACCACTTCCCTGGGCAGCCTGTTCCAATGTTTAACCACTCTCTCCGTAAAGAAATTTTTCCTCACATCCAATCTAAACCTCCCCTGGTGCAACTTGAGGCCATTGCCTCTTGTCCTATCGCTTGTTATCTGGGAGAAGAGACCGACCCCCACCTGGCTACAACCTCCTTTCAGGTAGTTGTAGAGAGCGATGAGGTCTCCCCTCAGCCTCCTCTTCTCCAGGCTAAACAACCCCAGTTCCCTCAGCCGCTCCTCATAAGACTTGTTCTCTAGACCCTTCACCAGCCTCGTTGCCCTTCTCTGGACACGCTCCAGCACCTCAATGTCCTTCTTGTAGTGAGGGGCCCAAAACTGAACACAGTATTCGAGGTGCGGCCTCACCAGTGCCGAGTACAGGGGCACGATCACTTCCCTACTCCTGCTGGCCACACTGTTTCTGATACAATCCAGGATGCCATTGGCCTTCTTGGCCGCCTGGGCACACTGCTGGCTCATGTTCAGCCGGCTGTCGACCAGCACCCCCAGGTCCTTTTCCGCCAGGCAGCTTTCCAGCCACTCTTCCCCAAGCCTGTAGCGCTGCATGGGGTTGTTGTGGCCAAAGTGCAGCACCCGGCAATTGGCCTTGTTGAACCTCATACAGTTGGCCTCGGCCCATCGATCCAGCCTGTCCAGGTCCCTCTGCAGAGCCTTCCTACCCTCGAGCAGATCAACACTCCCGTCCAACTTGGTGTCGTCTGCAAACTTACTGAGGGTGCACTCAATCCCCTCATCCAGATCATCGGTAAAGATATTGAACAAGACTGGCCCCAAAACTGAGCCCTGGGGAACACCGCTCGTGACCGGCTGCCGACTGGATTGAACTCCATTCACCACAACTCTCTGGGCCCGGCCGTCCAGCCAGTTTTTGACCCAGCGCAGAGTACACCTGTCTAAGCCGTGAGCCGCCAGCTTCTCGAGGAGAATGCTGTGGGAGACGGTGTCAAAGGCCTTACTGAAGTCCAGGTAGACCACATCCACAGCCTTTCCCTCATCCACCAGGCGCGTCACCTGGTCATAGAAGGAGATCAGGTTGGTCAAGCAGGACCTGCCTCTCGTGAACCCGTGCTGGCTGGGCCTGATCCCCTGGTTGTCCCGCTCATGCCTTGTGAGCGCCCTCAAGATGAACCGCTCCATAATCTTCCCCGGCACCGAGGTCAGGCTGACAGGCCTGTAGTTCCCCGGATCCTCCTTCTGGCCCTTCTTGTAGATGGGCGTCACATTGGCAAGCCTCCAGTCGTCCGGGACCTCCCCCGTTAACCAGGACTGCTGATAGATGATGGAGAGTGGTTTGGCAAGCTCCTCCGCCAGCTCCCTCAGCACTCTCGGGTGGATCCCATCCGGCCCCATAGACTTGTGAGCATCCAGGTGGCGTAGCAGGTCGTTGACTGCTTCCTCTTGGATTATGGGGGGTTCATCCTGCTCACCCCTGTCTTCCAGCTCGGGAGGCCGAGTACCCTGAGGATAACCAGTCTGGCTGTTAAAGACTGAGGCAAAGAAGGCATTGAGTACCTCAGCCTTTTCCTCATCCTCGGTGACAACGTTCCCCCCCACATCCAATAAAGGATGGAGAGTCTCCTTGGCTCTCTTCTTGTCATTAATATATTTGTAAAAACTTTTTTTGTTGTCCTTAACGACAGCAGCCAGATTGCGTTCCAGCTGGGCTTTTGCCTTTCTCATTTCCTCTCTGCACGACCTAACGAGATCCCTGTACTCTCCTTGGGTCGCCTGCCCCTTCTTCCACAAGCGGTAAACTCTCCTTTTTTTCCTGAGCCCCTGAAAAAGCTCCCTGTTCAGCCAGGACGGTCGCCTTCCCCACCCGTTCTTTTTACGGCATACAGGGACAGCCTGCTCCTGTGCCTTTAAGACTTCCTTCTTGAAGATCGTCCAGCCTTCCTGGACCCCTTTGCCCTTCAGGACCGTCTCCCAAGGGACTCTCTCAACCAGCGTCCTGAACAGGCCAAAGTCCGCCCTCCGGAAGTCCATGGTCGCAGTTTTGCTGGCCCCCCTCCTTACTTCACTGAGAATCGAGAATTCTACCATTTCATGGTCGCTAAGCCCAAGACGGCCTCCGACCACCACATCTCCCACCAGTCCTTCTCTGTTTGTAAACAGTAGATCAAGCGAGGCACCTCCCCTGGTAGGCTCACTTACCAGCTGCGTCAGGAAGTTGTCTTCCACACACTCCAGGAACCTCCTAGACTGCTTCCTCTCTGCCATGTTGTATTTCCAGCAGATGTCCGGGAAGTTGAAGTCCCCGACGAGAACAAGGGCTAGCGTTCGAGAGACTTCTGCCAGCCACTTGTAGAATGCTTCATCCGCCCCTTCCTCCTGGTTGGGTGGTCTATAACAGACTCCCAGCAGGATATCTGCCTCGTTGGCCTTCCCCCTCATCCTTACCCATAAACACTCGACCGTATCATCATCACAATCGTTGAGCTCTATACTATCGAAACACTCCCTAACATACAGGGCCACCCCACCGCCTCTCCTTCCTCGCCTGTCCCTTCTGAAGAGTCTGTAGCCATCCATTGCAGCACTCCAATCATGAGAGTCACCCCACCAAGTTTCTGTGATGGCAACTAGGTCGTATCTCTCCCGCTGCACCATGGCTTCCAGCTCCTCCTGTTTGCCGCCCATGCTGCGTGCATTGGTGTAGATGCACTTGAGCTGGGCTATCGATCTCACCCCCAGCATCGGCATGCCACCCCTAGGCTCGTCTCTAGTGAGCCTGGTTTTATCCCCTTCCCCCTTCGAACCTAGTTTAAAGCCCTCTCAATGAGCCCTGCCAATTCATGACCGAGAATCCTTTTCCCCCTGTGAGACAGCTGGACTCCATCTGTCACCAGCAGGCCCAGTGCCGCGTAAACCTCCCCATGATCAAAAAAGCCAAAATTCCTCCGTTGGCACCAGCCCCTGAGCCACGTGTTGATCAGGTGCGTTTTCCTGCTCCTTTCAGTATCCTTTCGTGCCACTGTAGGGATTGAGGAAAACACTACCTGTGCTCCCGAACCTTCAACCAGCCGCCCCAGTGCCCTGAAGTCCCTTTTGATCGCGGCAGGACTTCTCTCCGGAACCTAAGGTGAGGGTAGACCCTCACCAAGATGGCAGGCAGGGGTCATGCCGTCACCAAGATGGCGGCCGTGGGGGGGAAGACCCACCAGGATGGCGGGTGTCAGACCCTCAAAAAGGTGGCGGCGGGGAGCAGACCCTCTACAAGATGGTGGCCATCGGGGGGGGTAAGACCCCACCAAGATGGTGGGGGGCACACCCTCACCAAGATGCCGACCAGGGGGGGTAGATGGTGGGGGGTGTGTTTGGGAAGACCCCACCAGGATGGCGGGGTGTACACCCTTTACCAATATAGCCGCCCTGTGTTTCTGTGTGTGTGGGAACACCCCAAGAAGATGGTGGGGACCGGACCCTCACCAAGATGGCAGCCCGGTGTGTGCGTGTGGGGGGAAGACCACACGAAGATGGCAGGGGGCAGACCCTCAACAAGATGGTGGTCCTGTGAGGGGGGGGAAGACCCCACCTGGATGGCGGGGAGCAGAACGTCACTAATATGGTGGCGGGGACTAGACCCTCACCAAGATGGCGGCCCTGTGGGGGGGAGCGGAAGACCCCACCAGGATAGCGGACTGTATACCCTCACCAATATGGCTGCCCTGTGTCTATGTGTGTGTGTGTGAATGCCCCAACATGGTGGCGGGGGCTGGACCCTCACCAAGATGGCGGCCCTGTGTTTTTGTGTGGGGGAAACACCACACCAAGATGGCAGGGGGCAGACCCTCAACAAGATGGTGGTCCTGTGAGGGGGGGGAAGACCCCACCTGGATGGCGGGGAGCAGAACCTCACTAATATGGTGGCGGGGACCAGACCCTCACCAAGATGGCGGACGTGAGGCGGAAGACCCGACCAAGATGTCGGGGATGAGACCCTCAGCAAGATGGCGGCGGGAGCAGACCCTCAACAAGATGGCGGCCGTGGGGTGGAGAAGACTCCACCAAGATGGTGGGGGGGACACCCTCACAAAGATGCCGACCGCGGGGCTAGACGGTGGGGGTGTGTGTTTGGGAAGACCCCACCAGGATGGCGGGGTGTAGACCCTCACCAATATGGCCACCCTGTGTTGGTGTGTGTGTGGGGGATCACGCCAACAAGATGGCGGGGGCCGGACCCTCACCAAGATGGCAGTCGGAGGGGTAAGAGGGTGGGGGGTGTGTGTGGGAAGACCCCAACAGGGTGGCGGGGAGCAGAACCTCACTAATATGGCGACAGGGAGCAGACCCTCACCAAGATGGTGGCCCTGTGGGGGGGGAAGACCCCACCAAGATGGTGGGGGGCAGACCTCACCAATAGGGCCACAGGGAGCAGACCCTCACCAAGATGGCGGCCCTCTGGGGGGGGAACGGAAGACCACACCAAGATGGCGGGGGACAGACCCTCACCAAGATGGTGGTCCTCTGTGCGGGGGGAGAAGACCCCAACAGGATGGCGGGGAGCAGAACCTCACCAATATGGCGGCGGGGAGTAGACACTCTACAAGATGGCGGCTGTGGGGGGGAAGACCCACCAAGATGGCAGGGTCAGACCCTCAGCAAGATGGCGGCGGGGAGCACACTCTCAAGAAGACGGCAGCTGTGGGGTGGGGGAAGACCCCAGTAAGATGGCGTGGGGCAGACCCTCACCAAGATGGCGGCGGGCAGTAGACCCTCAACAAGATGGTGGCCGTGGGGGGGGAAGACCCAACCAAGATTGCGGGGGCAGACCCTCACCAAGATGGTGGCCCTGTGGGGCGGAAGACCCCACCAAGATGGTGGGGGGCAGACCTCACGAAGAGGGCCACGGGGACCAGACCCTCGCCAATATGGCGGCCGTGGGGGGGGAAGACCTTCACCAAGATGGCGGCCCTGTGTGTGTGTGTGTGTCTGTGTGTGTGAACACCCGAAAAAATGGCCGGGGGCAGACCCTCACCAAGATGGCGGTCCAGTGTGCGGGGGGGGTAGACCCCACCACGATGGCAGGGAGCAGAACCTCACCAAGAGGGCCACGGGGACCAGACCCTCACCAAGATGGCGGTCCTGTGTGCGGGGGGGGAAAGATCCCACCAGGATGGCGGGGAGCAGAACCTCACTAATATGGCAGCAGGGAGCAGACCCTCACCAAGATGGCAGCCTTGTGTGTGTGTGTGTGGGAAGACCCCAGCAAGATGGCGTGGGGCAGAACCACACCAAAAAGGCAGCGAGGAGCAGACCCTCACAAGATGTCGGCCCTGTGGGGGGGAAGGACCCACCAAGATGGCAGGGGCAGACCCTTACCAAGAGGGCCACAGGGAGCAGACCCTCACCAAGATGGTGGCCATGTGGGGGGAGCGGAAGACCACACCAAGATGGCGGGGAAGGCCCTCACGTATATGGTGGCGGGGAGCAGAACCTCACCAAGGTGGCAGCCCTGTGTGTGTGTGTGGGGAGAAGACCCAACCAAGATGTCCTGGGGCAGACCCTCACCAAGATGGTGGCCCTGTGTGCGGGGGGTGAAGACCAACCAAGATGGCGGGGGCAGACCCTCACATCTATGGGGTGCAGGGGCGCAGACCCTCACGAAGAGGGCGGCCGTGGGCGGGAAGACCCGACCAGGATGGCGGGGGGAAGACCCTGACCAAGATGGCGGGCCGGGGGGCAGAACCTCACCAAGATGGCGGCCCTGTGTGAGTGTGTGGGGGGAAGACCACACTAAGATGGCCGGGGGCAGACCCTCAGCAAGATGGTGGTTCTGTGTGCGGGCGGTGAAGACCCAACGAAGATGGTGGGGGCAGACCCTCACGTATATGGCGGTGTTGAGCAGAAGCTCACCAAGGTGGCAGCCTTGTGTATGTGTGTATGGAGAAGACCCCACTAATAAGGGGTTGGGCAGACCCTCAACAAGACGGCAGCCGTGGGGGGGAAGACCCGACCAGTATGGCATGGGGAAGACCCTCAGCAAGATGGCGGACAGGGGGTCAGACCCTCACCAAGATGGCGATCCTCTGTGTGTGTGTGTGTGTGTGTGTGTGAGTCTGTTGGAACACCCAAAAGATGGCAGGGGGCAGACCCTCACCAATGTGGCAGCAGGGAGTAGACCCTCACCAAGATGGCAGCCGTGGGGCGGGAAGACCCCACCAGGATGGCGGGGAGCAGAACCTCACTAAAATGGCGGCAGGCAGCAGACCCTCACCAAGATGGCGGCCATCGGGAAGGGGAATACCCTGACCAAGATGACGGCCAGGGGGGCAGATCATCACCAATATGGTGGCCCTGTGTGTGTGCGTGGGAAGACCTCAGGAAGATGGCGGGGAGCAGACCCACACCAAGTTGATGGCCCTGTATGCGTGGGGTAAAGACCCAACCAACATGGCGGGGGAAGGCCCTCACGTATATGGTGGCGGGGAGCAGAACCTCACCAAGGTGGCAGCCTTGTGTGCGTGTGTGTGGGGGAAGACCCCACCAAGATGGCGGGGGCAGACCCTCACCGACATGGTGGCCTTGTGGGCAGGGGGTGAAGACCCAACCAAGATGGCGGGGGCAGACCCTCACATATGGCGGTGGGGAGCAGAAGCTCACCAAGGTGGCAGCACTGTGTGTGTGGGGGGGGAGAAGACCACACTAAGATGGCCGGGGGCAGACACTCATCCAAGATGGTGGCCCTGTGTGCGGGGGGTGAAGACCCAACCAAGATGGCAGGCATGGGGGCAGAACCTCACCAACATGGCGGCCCTGTATGTGTGTGTGGGGGGAAGACCACACTAAGATGGCCGGGGGCAGATCCTCACCAAGATTGTGGTCCTGCGTGCGGGGGGAGAAGACCCCACCAGGATGGCGGGGAGCAGAACCTCACCAATATGGCGGCGGGGAGTAGACACTCTACAAGATGGTGGCTGTGGGGGGGAAGACCCACCAAGATGGCAGGGTCAGACCCTCAGCAAGATGGCGGCGGGGAGCAGACTCTCAAGAAGACGGCAGCTGGGGGGGCGGGGGGACGACCCCACTAAGATGGCGTAGGGCAGACCCTCAGCAAGATGTCGGCCGTCGGGAAGGGGAATACCCTCACCAAGATGGCGGCCCTGTTGTTTTTCTGTGTGTGGGAACACACCAAAAAGATGGCAGGGGGCAGACCCTCACCAAGATGGCGACGGGGAGTAGACCCTCAACAAGATGCTGGCCGTGGGGGGGGAAGACCCAAACAAGATGGCGGGGGCAGACCCTCACCAAGAGGGCCACGGGGACCAGACCCTCGCCAAGATGGCGGCTGTGGGGGGGGAAGAACTTCACCAAGATGGCGGCCCTGTGTGTGTGTGTGTGTCTGTGTGTATGTGTGTGTGAACACCCGAAAAAATGGCCGGGGGCAGACCCTCACCAAGATGGAGGTCCTGTGTGTGTGTGTGGGGAAGACCACATTAAAATGGCAGGGGGCAGACCCTCACCAAGATGGTAGCTGTGGGGAGGGGGAATACCCTCACCAAGATGGTGGGGGGCACACCCTCACCAAGATGCCGACTGGGGGGGTTGACGGTGGGGATGTGTTTTTGGGAAGACCCCACCAGGATGGCGGGGTGTAGATCCTCACCAATATGGCGCCCTCTGTTTGTGTGTGTGTGTGGGAACACCCCAAGAAGATGGCGGGGGCCAGACCCTCACCAAGATGGCGGTCGGAGGGGTAAGAGAGTGGGGGGGGGGGGGGTGGGAAGACCCCACCACAATGGTGGGGAGCAGAACCTCACTAATATGGCGGCAGGGAGCAGACCCTCACCAAGATGGCGGCCCTGTGGGGGGAAGCAGAAGACCACACCAAGATGGTGGGGGCAGACCCTCACCATGATGGTGGCCCTGTGTGTGGGGGTTGAAGACCGAACCAAGTTCGCGGGGGCAGACCCTCACGTATATGGCGGCAGGGAGCAGAACCTCACAAAGGTGTCAGCCTTGTGTGTGTGGGGGGGGAGAAGATCCCACTAAGATGGCGTGGGGTAGACCCTCACCAATATGGCGGGCAGGGGGGCAGACCATCACCAAGATGGCGGCCTTGGGGGGGGGAAGATCCTCACGAAGATGGCGGAACTGTGTGTGTGTGTGTCGGAACACCCCAAAAAGTTGGCCGGGGGCAGACCCTCACCAAGATGGCGGCCCTGTGTGTGTGGGGGGGGAGAAGACCCCACCAAGATGGCCTGGGGCAGACCCTCACCAAGATCGCGGCCGTGGGGGGGAAGACCCGACCAGGATGGCATGGGGAAGACCCTCACCAAGATGGCGGGCAGGGGGGCAGAACCTCACCAAGATGGCGGCCCTGCGTGTGTGTGTGGGGGGAAGACCACACTAAGATGGCCGGCGGAAGAGCCTCACCAAGATGGTAGTCCTGTGTGCGGGGGGGGAGAACCCCACCAGAATGGCGGGGAGCAGAACCTCACTAATATGGCGGGAGGGAGCAGACCCTCACCAAGATGGCGGCCCTGTGGGGGGCAGCAGAAGACCAAACCGACATAGTGGGGGGCATGCCCTCACCAAGTTGCTGGCCCTGTGTGCGGGGGATAAAGTCCCAATCAAGATGGCGGGGGCAGGCCCTCACGTATATGGCGGCGGGGAGCAGAACCTCACCAAGATGGCGGCCGTGGGGGGGGGGGGAAACCCTCACCAAGATGGCGGCCCTGTGTGTGTGTGTGTGTGGGTGTGAACACCCCAAAAAGATGGCAGGGGGCCGACCCTCACCAATATGGCGGAGGGCAGTAGACCCTTAACAAGATGGCGGCCGTGGGGGTGGAAGACCCAACCAAGATGGTGGGGGCAGACCCTCACCAAGAGGGCCACGGGGAGCATACCCTCACCAAGATAGTGGCTGTGGGGGGGAGAACCCCCTCACCAAGATGCCTGCCATGTTTGTGTGTGTGTGTCAGAACACCCAAAAAATTGGCCGGGAGCACACCCTCACCAAGATGGCGGTCCTGTGTGCGGGGGGGTGAAGACCCCACCAGGATGGCGGGGTGTAGACCCTCACCAATATGGCCGCCCTCTGTTTAGGTGTGTGTGTGGGAACACCCCAACAAGATGGCGGGGGCCGGACCCTCACCAAGATGGCGGTCAGAGGGGTAAGAGGGTGGCAGGGGGTGTGTGGGAAGACCCCACCACGATGGTGGGGAGCAGAACCTCACTAATATGGCAGCAGGGAGCAGAACCTCACCAAGATGGTGGCCCTGTGTGTGTGTTTCTCTGTGGGAACACCTGAAAAAATGGCCGGGGGCAGACCCTCACCAAGATGGTGGCCCTGTGTGCGGGTGTGAAGACCCCATAAAGATGGCAGGGGCAGACCCTCACGTATATGGCGGCGGGGAGCAGAACCTCACAAAGGTGGCAGCCTTGTATGTGTGTGTGGGTAGAAGACCCCACTAAGATGGCGTGGGGCAGACACTTACCAAGATGGCCGGCAGGGGGCAGACTCTCACGAAGGTGGCGGTCGGGGGGGGGGAGAAGACCCTCACCAAGATGGCGGCCCTGTGCGTGTGTGTGTGTGTGTGTTTGTGAACACCCCAAAATGATGGCGGGGGCTAGACCCTCACCAAGATTGCAGCCCTGTGTGCGGTGGCTGAAGACCCCACCAAGATGGCGGAGGAAGTCCCTATCCAAGGAGGGGCAGACCATCACCAATATGACGGCCCTGATGGCGGCCATGACGGGAGGGGAGGCCCCACCAAGACGCTGGGGGGCACACCCTCACCAAGACGACGACCGGGGGGGGCAGACGGTGTGGGTGTGTGTTTGGGAAGACCCCACCACGATGGCGGGAAGCAGAACCTCACCAAAAAGGCATCGAGGAGCAGACCCTCACCAAGATGGCGGCCCTGTGGGGGGGAAGACACCACCAAGATGGCGGGGGGCAGACCCTCACCAAGAGGGCCACGGGGAGCAGACCCTCACCAAGATGGCAGCCCTGTGGGTGTCTTTGTGTGGGAAGACCCCACCACGATGGCGGGAAGGAAAACTTCACCAAAAAGCAGACCCTCACCAAGATGGCGGCCCTGTTTGTGTGTGTGTGGGGAAGACCACACGAAGATGGAAGGGGGCAGACCCTCACCAAGAGGACCATGGGGAGCAGACCCTCACCAAGATGGCGGCCCTGTGGGGGGGAGCGGAAGACCACACCAAGATGGCGGGGGGCAGACCCTCACCAAGATGGCAGGCAGGTGGGCAGACCCTCACCAAGATGGCGACCATGGGGGGGGAAGACCCTCACCAAGATGGCAGCCCTCTTTTGTGTGTGTGTGTGTGTGTGTGTGTGGAAAGACCCCAAAAATTTGGCAGAGGGCAGACCCTCACCAAAATGGTGGTCCTGTGTGCGGGGGAGGGAAGACCCCACCAGGATGGCGGGGAGCAGAACCTCACTAATATGGCAGCAGGGAGCAGACCCTCACCACGATTGTGGCTGTGGGGAGGGGGAACACCCTCACCAAGGTGACGGCCAGGGGGGCAGACCATCACCAATATTACGGCCCTGTGTGTGTGTGTGGGAAGAACCCAGCGAGATGGCGGGGAGTAGAATGTCACCAATATGGCAGCGGGGACCAGTCCCTCACCATGATGGCGGCTGTGGGGGGGAAGAGCCACCAATATGGCGGGGGTCAGACCCTCACCAAGATGCCGACCGCGGGGGGGTCGACGGTGGGGATGTGTTTTTGGGAAGACCCCTCCAGGATGGCGGGGTGTAGACCCTCACCAATATGGCCGCCCTGTGTTTGTGTGTGTGTGTGGGAATACACCAACAAGATGGCGGGGGCCGGACCCTCACCAAGATGGCAGTCGGAGGGGCAAGAGAGTGGGGGGTGTGTGTGGGAAGACTCCACCACGATGGCGGGGAGCAGAACCTCACTAATATGGCGGCAGGGAGCAGACCCTATCCAAGATGGCGGCCCTGTGGGGGCGGAAGCCCCCACCAAGATGGCAGGGGTCAGACGCTCAGCAAGATGGCGGCGGGCAGCAGACCCTCAACAAGATGGCCACCGTGAGGGGCGGAAGACCCCACCAGGATGGCGGGGTGTACACCCTTAACCAATATAGCCGCCCTGTGTTTCTGTGTGTGTGGGGGAATACCCGAACAAGATAGCGGGGGCCGGACCCTCACCAAGATGGCGGTCGGAGAGGTAAGAGGGTGGGTTGTGTGTGTGGGAACACCCCACCACGATGGAGGAAAGCAGAATCTCACCACAAAGGCGGCAAGGAGCAGACCCTCACCAAGATGGCGGCCCTGCGGGTGGGAAAACCCCACCAAGGTGGCGGGGAGCAGACCCTCACCAAGACGACCACATGGAGCAGACCTTCACCAAGATGGTGGTCCTGTCTGCGGGAGGGGAAGACCCCACCAGGATGGCGGGGAGCAGAACCTCACCAATATGGCGGCGGGGACCAGACCCTCACCAAGATGACATCCGTGGGGGGTAAGACCCACCAAGATGGCAGGGGTCAGAACCTCAACAAGATGGCGGCCATCGGGGGGGGGGGGAAGACCCTCACCAAGATGGCGGCCCTCTTGTGTGTGTGGGAACACCCCAAAGATGGCAGGGAGCAGACCCTCACCAAGATGGTGGTCCTGTGTGCGGGGGGTGGAAGACCCCACCAGGATGGTGGGGACCAAAACCTCACTAATACGGCGGCGGGGAGCAGAACCTCACCAAGGTGGCACCCCTGTGTGTGTGTGTGGGGAGAAGACACCACGAAGATGTCCTGGGGCAGACCCTCACCAAGAGGGCCACAGGGAACAGACCCTCAACAAGATGGTGGCCCTGGGGTGGGGAGCGGAAGACCACACCAAGATGGCAGGGGGTAGGCCCTCACCAAGATGGTGGCCCTGTGTGCGGGGCGTAAAAACCCAACAAAGATGGCGGGGGAAGGCCCTCACGTATATGGCGGCAGAGAGCAGACCCTCACCACGATGGCGGCCCTGTGGGAGGGAAGACCCCACCAAGATGTCCTGGGGCAGACCCTCACCAAGATGTCGAGCATGGGCGCACACCCTCACCAAGATGGTAGCCATGTGGGGGAAGACCCATCCAGGATGGCGTGGGGAAGACCCTCACCAAGATGGTGGGCAGGGGGTAGACCCTCACCAAGTTGGCGGCCCTGTGTGCGGGGGGGGAAGGCCCCAGGAAGATGGCGGGCAGCAGAACCTCAGCAATATTGCGGCGGGGGCCAAACCCTCACCAAGATGACGGCCTTGGGTGGGAAGACCCCACCAAGATGGCGGGGGTCAAACCCTCAGCAAGATACCGACCAGGGGGTGTAGACGGTGGGGGGGTGTGTTTGGGAAGACCCCACCAGGATGGCGGGGTGTAGACCCTCACCAATATGGCCGCCCTGTGTTTGTGTGTGTGTGTGAGAACACCCCAACAAGATGGTGGGGGCCGGACCCTCACCAAGATGGCGGTCGGACAGGTAAGAGCGTGGGGTGTGTGTGGGGGAAGACCCCGCCACGATGGCGGGGAGCAGAACCTCACTAATATGGCGACACGGAGCAGACCCTCACCAAGATGGCGGCCGTGTGGTGGGGAAGACCCCACCAAGATGGCAGGGGAGACCCTCACCAAGATGGTGGCCCTGTGTGCGGGGGGTGAAGACTAAACCAAGATGGCGTGGGCAGACTTTCAAGTATATGGCGGCGGGGAGCAGAACCTCACCAACGTGGCAGCCCTGTGTGTGTGGGGGGGGAGAAGACCCCACCAAGATGGTGTGGGGCATACCCTCACCAAGATGGCGGCCTTGGGGGGGGGAAGATCCTCACCAAGATGGCGGAATTGTGTGTGTGTGTGTGTGAACACCCCAAAAAGATGGCCGGGGGCAGACCCTCACCAAGATGGCGGCCCTGTGTGTGTGTGTGTGTAAGACCCCACCAAGATGGCGGGGGTCAGACCCTCAGCAAGATGGTGGCGGGGAGAAGACCCTCAAGGAGATGGCGGCCGTGGGGGGGGGAAGACCCCACCAAGATGGCCGGGGGCAGACCCTCACCAAGATGGCGGCCCTGTGTGTGTGTGTGTGTAAGACCACACCAAGATGGCAGGGGGCAGACCCTCACCAAGATGGTGCTCCTGTGTGCAGGGGGTGAAGACCCCACCAGGATGGTGGGGAGCAGAACCTCACTAATATGGCGGCAGGGAGCAGACCCTCACGACGATGGCGGCCGTGGGGAGGGGGAATACCCTCACCAAGATGACGGCCAGGGGGGCAGACCATTACCAATATGGCGGCCCTGCGTATTTGTGTGGGAAGACCCCAGCAAGATGGCAGGGAGCAGAACCTCACCAATATGGCGGCGTTGAGTATACCCTCACCAAGATGGCGGGGGCAGACCCTCACATCTATGGGGGGCAGGGGCGCAGACCCTCACGAAGAGGGCGGCCGTGGGGGGGAAGAACCGACCAGGATGGCGTGGGGAAGACCCTCACCAAGATGGCGGGCAGGGGGGCAAAACCTCACCAAGACAGCGGCCCTGTGGGGGGGGAGGGGGGAAGACCACACCAAGATAGCGGGGGGCAGATCCTCAACAAGATGGTGGCTCTGTGTGCGGGGGGGGAAGACCCAACTAAGATGGCGGGGGCAGACCCTCACGTATATGGCAGTGGGGTGCAGAAGCTCACCAAGGTGGCAGCCTTGTGTGTGTGCGTAGGGAGAAGACCCCACCAAGATGGCGGGCAGGGGGGCAGACCCTCACCAAGATGGCGGTCCTGCGTGTGTGTGTGGGAAGACCCCAGCAAGATGGCGGGGAGCAGAACCTCACCAATATGGCGGCGGGGACCAGACCCTGACCAAGATCACGGCCGTGGGGGGGAAGACCCCACCAAGATGGCGGGGGGCACACCCTCAGCCAGATGCCGACCGGGGGGTGTAGACGGTGGGGGGGTGTGTTTGGGAAGACCCCACCAGGATGGCGGGGTGTAGACCCTCACCAATATAGCCGCCCTGTGTTTGTGTGCATGTGTGGGAACACCCCAACAAGATGGCGGGGGCCGGACTCTCACCAAGATGGCGGTGGGAGGGGTAAGAGGGGATGTGTGTGGGGGAAGACCCCACCAGGATGGCGGGGAGCAGAACCTCACTAATATGGCGACAGGGAGGAGACCCTCACCAAGATGGCGGCCCTGTGGGGGGGAGCAGAAGACCCCACCAAGATGGTGGGGGCCGACCCTCACCAAGATGGCGGGCAGGGGGGCAGACCATCACCAAGATGGCGGCCGTAGGGGCGGGGAAGATCTTCACGAAGATGGCGGAACTCTGTGTGTGTGTTTGGGAAGACCCCAAAAAGATGGCCAGGGGCAGACCCTCACCAAGATGCTGGTCCTGTGTGAGGGGGGGGAAGACCCCACCAGGATGGCGGGGAGCAGAACCTCACCAATATGGCTGCGGGGACCACACCCTCACCAAGATGACAGCCATGGGGGTAAGACCCACCAAGATGGCAGGGGTCAGACCCTCAGCAAGATGGCGGCGGGGAGCAGACCCTCAAGAAGATGGCGGCCATCGGGGAGGGGAAGAACCCACCAAGATGGTGGGGGGCACACCCTCACCAAGATGCTGACCGAGGGGTGAAGACGGTGGGGGTGTGTGTTTGGGAAGACCCCACGAGGATGGCGGGGCGTAGATCCTCACCGATATGGCCTCCCTGTGTTTGTGTGGGGGGGGGGGAACACCCAAACAAGATGGCGGAGGCCGGATCCTCACCATGATGGCGGCCCTGTTTGTTGGCGGAGGGGAAGACCACACCAAGATGGCAGGGGGCAGACCCTCACCAAGATGGTGGACCTGTGGGAGGGAGCGGAAGACCACACCAAGATGACGGGGGGCATGCCCTCACCAAGATGCCGATTGGGGGGGGTAGACGGTGGGGGTGTGTGTTTGGGAAGACCCCACCAGGATGGCGGGGAGCAGAACCTCACCAATATGGCGGCGGGGACAACATCCTCACCAAGATGACAGCTGTAGGGGGTAAGATGCACCAAGATGGCAGGGGTCAGACCCTGAGCAAGATGGCGGTGGGGAGCAGACCCTCACCAAGATGGCAGCCCTGTGGGGGGGAGCGGAAGACCCCACCAGGATGGCGGACTGTAGACCCTCACCAATATGGCCGCCCTGTTTTTGTGTGTGTGTGTGCGAACGCCCCAACATGGTGGTGGGGGCTGGACTGTCACCAAGATGGCGGCCCTGTGTGTGTGTGTGGGGGGGGAACACCACACCAAGATGGCCGGGGACCAGACCCTCACCAAGATGGCGGACGTGAGGCGGAAGACCCGACCAAGATGGTGGGGGTCACACCCTCACCAAGATGCCGAACGCGGGGCTAGACGGTGGGGGTGCGTGTTTGGGAAGACCCCACCAGGATGTCGGGGGCCAGACCCTCACCAAGAGGGCCACGGGGAGCAGACCCTCACCAAGATAGCGGCCCTGTGGGGGGGAAGACCCCGCCAAGATGGCGGGGGGCAGACCCTCACCAAGATGGCGGCCCCGTGTGTGTGTTTGTGTGTGGGAACACCCGAAAAACTGGCCGGGGGCAGACCCTCACCAAGATGGCGGTCCAGTGTGCGGGGGGGGGAAGACCCCACCTGGATGGCGGGGAGCAGAACCTCAGTAATATGGCGGCAGGGAGCAGACCCTCACCAAGATGGCGGCTGTGGGGAGGGGGAATACCCTCACCAAGTTGATGGCCAAGGGGGCCAGACCATCACCAATATGGCGGCCCTGTGTGTGTGTGGGAAGACCCCAGGAAGATGGCGGGGAGTAGAACCTCACCAATATGGCGGCGGGGACCAGACCTTCACCAAGATGGCAGCCGTGGGGGGGAAGACCCACCAAGATGGCAGGGTCAGACCCTCAGGAAGATGGCGGCGGGGAGGAGACCCTCAAGAAGATGGTGGCCGTGGGGGGCGGGAAGACCCCACCAAGATGATGGGGGGCACACCCTCACCAAGATGCCGACCGGGGGGGTCGACGGTGGGGATGTGTGTTTGGGAAGACCCCACCAGGATGGCGGGGTATAGACCCTCACCAATATGGCCGCCCTGTGTTTGTGTGTGTGTGTGGGAATACACCAACAAGATGGCGGGGGCCGGACCCTCACCAAGATGGCAGTCGGAGGGGCAAGAGAGTGGGGGGTGTGTGTGGGAAGACCCCACCACGATGGCAGGGAGCAGAACCTCACTAATATGGCGGCAGGAAGCAGACCCTCACCAAGATGGCGGCCGTGGGGGGGGGAATACCCTCACCAAGATGGCGGCTGTGTGTGTGTGTGTGTGTGAGAGAGAGAGAGAGAGAGAGAGAACACCCAAAAAGACCAGGTCCTGCTCTTGTCCGTGACCATGGCTCCAGGGAAGCAGCAGTCACGATGTGAAGGTGGCAGAAAGGATCTGTCCACTGAGGCAGCGAGGGGCAGTCCCAAGGTCTATAAGTGCTGCTCCTCCATGTGGCAGCTGGGCTCGTGGCTCCTTGACCCCTCCTGTACGCTGGGGCTGCACACCGAGCTCCAGAGGAGATGTAAGAGATGGGAGCAGAGACAACTAATTTTCTGCTGGATTCTTTATTGTCTTTACCTACACAGGGAGCCTGGCTCCATATGTACATGAGGTCTTTCGAGTCAGAAAACACTGCTAGAGGGGGAAGAATATTATTATTTAAGTGGAAGTAATGCATGAAGAATAATAAACCAAGAGAAAAACAAGACACATATGATCAAAAGAGCATCCGAGCTTTTTCTGAGAATGATGGACACCTTATTGATGCTGCAGTAGTCCGTGTTCAAATAGTTTACGCAGGGCATCCTTGATCTCCTTTTTTCTCAAGCTGTAGATGAGGGGGTTCACTGCTGGAGGAACCACCGAGTACAGAACAGCCACCACCAGATTTAGAACTGGGGAGGAGATGGAGGGGGGCTTCAGGTAGGCAAACATGCCAGTGCTAACAAATGGGGAGACCACGGCCAGGTGAGGGAGGCACATGGAAAAGGCTTTGCGCCGTCCCTGCTCAGAGGGGATCCTCAGCACAGCCCTCAAGATCTGCACATAGGACACCACAATGAAAACAAAACACCCCAAAGACAAACAGGCACTAACCACAACAAGCCCAACTTCCCTGAGGTAGGAGTCTGAGCAGGAGAGCTTGAGGATCTGGGGGATTTCACAGAAGAACTGGTCCAGGGCATTGCCTTGGCAGAGTGGGAGTGAAAATGTATTGGCTGTGTGCAGCACAGCACAGAAAAAAACACTGCCCCAGGCAGCTGCTGCCATGTGGGCACAAGCTCTGCTGCCCAGCAGGGTCCCGTAGTGCAGGGGTTTGCAGATGGCAACGTAGTGGTCGTAGGCCATGACAATGAGGAGAAAATACTCTGCTACTGCCAAGAAGGCAAACAGAAAGAGCTGGGCAGCACATCCTGGGTGGGAGATGGCCCTGTTATCCCACAGGGAATTGGCCATGGCTTTGGGGAGAGTGGTGGAGATGGAGCCCAGGTCAAGGACAGAGAGGTTGAGGAGGAAGAAGTACATGGGGGTGTGGAGGCGGTGGTCACAGGCTACGGCGGTGATGATGAGGCCGTTGCCCAGGAGGGCAGCCAGGTAGATGCCCAGGAAGAGCCAGAAGGTCAAGAGCTGCAGCTCCCGTATGTCTGTGAATGCCAGGAGGAGGAAGTCTGTGATGGAGCTGCCGTTGGACATCTGCTGCTTCTGGGCATTCAAACTGCCACAGGAGATAAAACAGAAAAATTCAGAGAAGCTTCTCTGAGCAAAACTTGATTCATCCATTGTGAAACACCCAAGGGTTCTTTTCTTTCCTGGGGGACTGTTCTGCAGCTCCGAGGCTTCAGCTCTGGCTTGTGCTGGCTGAGTGTGCTGTGCAGAGCAGTGCCCTCTCCTCGTGGGCTCCTTAAGGGTCAGCCCTGCTTTACAGCAACGACACGTGGAGGTAGCAACAGCCCGGTGTGTTTGGAGGGAGGGTTCCTGGGGAGGAGTTCCCTGGGCAGCACTGTAGAGGAGGGTAAAAAGCTCAGAAGGATGCTTTCTTCCACAGAGGAGCAGGGGAGATGAGGTGCAGCAAATGTGTCTCATTACACTGCGGTTTTGTCTTCAGACACCCCCATCCCACTTGGACATAGTCTTGGAAAGGGTGAAATCTCCCCGTTGCCCCTTTGCTCTCAGTGTAAACCTCCGTCAGTGCTCATGTCCAGGACGGCTGCTCTGTCCATCTGCCTGGTGCCCAGCTGCCCTGTGCTTGCACTGCCCTCGGCTGGAGGAGGACTACACGCAGAGGTTGCTCCGAAAAAGAGACCGGACTGTACTGGGAGCAGAGGGGTCCTGTTCAACGTGCTGATTTAAAAGCACCTCTCCTTGCCAGCAGAGCTATGCAGAGTATGATGAAGAGGACAGGACAAGGATGCTGATTCACATGGGCAGATCAGGTGCTCTCAGACATCACAAAGGTCCAACAGGAGAGCTACGCCCTTCTGGAGTGATGCTCACAGCCTCGCAGGACTCCCTGTCCAGCAGAATCAGGTGTCTTAAGGTGGTGTCTGCTAAGGGAAGCAGTGTCTCATCGCCCAACTACTGACTGCAGTGTCTCCAGCCTGGACAACTAAGAGAGGGCTTGGGCACCTTGGTCCCATGGAAACACCTCCAGGGCAGTGCCCTCCAGGTCACTGTCAGAGCAGGCACTCAGCACCCCCACCCCTTGCGCCACACCACCACTGTTATTGCCAGGGACCCCAAGAGCAGGAAGAAGAGCAGCACAACCAGGTGGAGAAACAAAGAAAAACGCTGTGACTCTCCTCCTAAGGGAAGCAAGGAGAGGAGAGGTGGCCAGGCACTCAGCAAAGCCTTCTCCTTACCCAGCAGAGCGCAGCACCTCCCAGTTAGCAAAATCCCAGGGCAGTCGCTCTCAGCCCCTTTGCTCTGCAGAGGCAAGTGGCCACATGTCAGGAGAGATGCACCTCTGTTGTGCTAGAGCTCTGGCTGCAGAGGAGGCAACTCCTGCCCTGGACCACGGGGAGGCAGGAGGGTCTATTGGGCGGGAGACGAGGCCAGGGCTCTTGCTCAGAGGAAGGCGTCTGCATTGGAGGGGATGACAGGCAGCTTTCCAAATTCTCCCTCCCATGACATTTCTGGTTGGAGTTGCATAGAGCTCTCTGCCCATGTGTCTGCTGCCTGGAGCTATCCCTGCTGCAAACTGTTGCTCTGCCCTCACTTTTTTCCCTGTCAGGGATCACAGACCCCATCAACAACTACTGTCTGCTCAGCTCTGACCTGAAGAAACCTCCCAGTTTCAGGCACTCTCTAGAGGTTCTCCCCATTTGCAGGCAGTAAGGAGCAGGTCAGACAAACCCTGATGAGGGCAACAAAGGTGATGCTGGTGCTCTCTGTAGGTAGAAGAGTGGATGAAAGCAGTTGACTTGGCTCCTACCAGACCCACTGATCTCTCAGTGTAGCAGCTCAGGACTCTCAGTCTCCCTCTCCAAACGTAGCAGTGCCTTTTCCCTGAAAGAGCAGGAAAAGGAAAACACAGACTCAGGAAAGCTCTTCACCTTTAAGGTATCCCCTGCCTTGATCTTCCTCTGGAAAAGTCCCCTCTGAAACGCCCTGGGCAGCTCTGGGTGCACACCCTGGCTTCACCCCTTCACACTTGTCTAACATGAGCCCCTGGACTGGGAGTCCTCCTGACAGGTCTCATAGGCTACGATAGCTGTAGGAGACTCTTCTAGGCACTGCAGCTGCATTGCCCTGCACCAAGAGACTTACCATGTCAAGGGCTGTAACTTCTCTCTGCCCCACTCCTTTTCCCAGAGCCCTGCCACTCTTTCCCGAGGAGTTGTTCATTGGCAGAGCTGTCTCTCTGCCGTGCTGCCTGCTTGCCATGAGCTCCCTCCATCCCAGGAGCCTGTCTCAGCCCCGGAGTAGAGGACCTGCCCAAGACATCACTTTCTCTGCCCCCCACCCCACTCTGCGCTCCCTCCAGCTGTCCCTGGGACTCTCCAGGAACCTACTTAAAAAGAGTGTGAAATAATCACTTGTGGAAGAATGGTTGTCAGAAAGGGGACACGATGTAATGTCTCTAAGCAGCTCATGTTTAGTGCAGCAGAAGTAGTGTCTTACTGCCTCGGCGAAATTGAGTTGTTGTTGTTGTTGAGCAACCTAGACATGTCCTTCAATGCTGATATCAGGGAAATCGCCAGCTGGAGTAAGCAGATAAGACGGAGCTATATCCTGGAGTAACAAGCAAGTCCCCGCCAATGGGACTTAAGTTTTAGGCGCGTGGACAATGTAGCTAAACCAATTAGTAGTTATTGTGTTGCGCGTGATCACGTTGTGTGACTATATAAACAATGCTGTGAGCGATAATAAAAGAGAATGACCATACCCACATTGGGACTCATCATTACTCTGGAACCGCAATTTCCCCCTCCGGCGTCAGACAGCATTCCGAGATATCGCTGGCATCTGGTAGCAGAGGATGGTTCTCTGACGCCCCTGCTTCGAGACTGCGGTAAGCGCAGCGAGAGAAGGGGAGGGGGAAAAAACAGCGGCTGGGAGAAGTACTATCCCGCTGATGCCCCGGGATAGATAACGGAGCAGAGTAGCTACCTGCCTCCCAGAGGGACGCCGCCTCCATGGATAGTGAGGCAGCGGCGATGTTGCTTGCAAGTATACTCTCTAAGAGAGGGATAGCGGCAACGGTGAAGCAACTTTACAAGTTGATTAAACTAGGACAACGTTGGGGGCATTTCAAGGATAATCATACAGTATTTTCTGTGCTCGAATGGCGAGAATTAGGGAACACCATGTGGGAAAAGACTATTGAAGGAGATGAAAAAACAGAAAAAGAAATCAAGTCAGTGCGTGAATTGTGGAGAACTGTGTTAGAGACTTTGCAATATATGAAAGCGGAAAGGGAAGTGGCGTGTGCGGCGGCACAGATGCTGGCTCCTGAACCTGCGTCGGAGACACCAAAGGGTCCTGAACCCAAGGCGGGACCTTTCGCACGGTTTTTTGGATTATATGCTGTAAAGGGGGCTTCAGGAACTAGTTATGGTACCGCGCAGGAACTAAAAAATAGTGTTGAGCACCGCCCCGAGTCAGCGGACCCCGCAGAGCTGCGCCCTCCCAGCCCTCCCGCTACTACGTCCTGTCCTGATAAACCGGAAGCTGTTACTGTGAAGGCAGAGCAACAGACTGAGCCAAAGGCAGAAGGATTACAAACTCACTCAGTGGGTGGAGAGAACTGCCACCCCGCCGCCCACCGCTGCATCCCCACGCCTACTGCTCTGCCTTTATATCCGCCTTTGCCAGATTCAACAGACTCTTTGGACACGGCTACTCCTCCGGCTGCTGCCGGTGAAAGCAAAGCCACCGCTAGCACTGAGGAACTACTGAGAGAGGTTCTGCAACAGCTTAAACATTTGAACACCCCGATCCTAAGGCCGGGTATAACAGCGCAGCAATCGCATGATGGAAGTTCTCTTCCTCTCTGTTTTTCCGGGCCCACGGTGACACCACGACCAGGACGCTGGAGTGGAATAGTTCAAGATGCTTTATTACCCATTAAAAAAAAAAAAAAGAGAGAGAAAAAAAAAAAGAGGAAAAAAAAGGACAAAAAAAGAGAGAAAAGGGAAAAAAAAAGAGAAAAAAAAAGAAAAAAAGGGAAAAAAAAAGATAAAAAAAAAAGGAAAATTTTACAACAGGCCAAAACCATGGTATCGCAGTACGGGGTTAAGTCGGAAGCGTCTCGTCAGATTGTCACCTGGATTTTTTCTGCAGATTTGATGTGCCCGCATGATTGTCAAAATTTAATGCGCCTATTGTTGACACCCACACAATTCCTATTATGGGGGTCCTCGTGGTCCCAGCGAGCAGTTACTGCCGCGGCACAGCATCTACAACAGGGGGATCCCTTGTACGGGGTAACTGCAGAAATGTTAACTGGGGGGGGTCCGTATGCAGACATAAATGTCCAGCTGACGTTTCCGGCAAATATGTTACAATTATCTGCTAAGCTTGCGTTGGATGCCTTTCTCGCTTTACCTGGGTCTTCCACACCTTCTTTTAGCTCGGTACAGCAGGGTGTTACTGAAGCATATGGACATTTCATTGATAGATTATGGGAAGCGGTGATGAATCATCCGGACCTGGGGGAAGACAATAAGCAGCAAATGTTTCGCATCCTAGCTTTTGATAATGCGAACAATTCTACCAAGAGTATCTTGGCTACTTTACCTAAGGGTGCAGGGGTGGAAGACATGATTACCCGAGTGGAGCGGGCCCGAGCTCAAAAGCAGAATGAAGCCATGGCTGCAACATTGCAGACCACGGTCAAGGAAGTGGTGCAGCCATTAGCGGCCGCTATGCAACACTCTAAATCGCTGCCACCCTTCCGAGGGCGATGTTACCGCTGCGGAGAGCAAGGGCATAGTAGACGACACTGCCGCACCGCCGTTTGCTGTCATAAGTGTAAGAAAGGTACTCATGCAACGAAGATGTGCTCGGAAAACTCCAAGCGGAGCGCGGGGAAGGGCCGCGTGCAGAAACAAATGCCCCCTTCAGACCACAGGCGCGCGGATTCCTCGACCAACACGCAACCGCCACCCAAGGAAGCTTGGGGGTTGACTTGGAAACAACAATAGATATCACCCTAACAAATACTGAAGTGTGTAAGATTCCCAGTAATGCCAATGGACCCTTATCTTCAAAAGGCAGCAAAATTGGCGGCCATTTGTTGGGGCATTCCTCCGCTGGAATAAAAGGACTAATTGTTCTTCCGGGGGTCATCGATGCCGATTATACTGGAGTAATTTATATCATGGCATATACGATAACTCCCCCTCTTTTTGTACCTAAGGGAAGTCGAATCGCCCAAATACTCGCTTTTGAAAGCCCAATAATGCAACCACAACAAGGCAGGGCAGTCAGGGGCAGTGGGGGTTTTGGCTCTACCGGATCAGCAGTATGTTTTACAACGAAACTAACTCAACGACCTACGGAGTATGTTACCGTGCAGCAGGAGGGTCTTGCAATAAGAGTATATGCCATGCTGGACACTGGGGCTGATATAACCATAATAAATCACTCAATTTGGCCTCAACAATGGGCAATTGAGCCGTCAAAGGCTGCAGTTGCGGGGGTGGGAGGACACTCCGCCTCCTATATGAGCGTTAAGCCAGTGCAAATAAGTTTCCCGGAGGGACAACGAGTAAATATGAAAATGCATGTTATGTCCCTCCCGGCTGGCCTGGAGGCCTTGATTGGTAGGGATGTGTTAAGCCAAATAGGCGCTGTCCTGACTACGTGTCGTGGTTTAACCCCAGCTGGCAACTAAGCACCACACAGCCGCTCGCTCACTCCCCCCGCAGTGGGATGGGGGAGAGAATCGGAAGGGTAAAAGTGAGAAAACTCGTGGGTTGAGATAAAGACAGTTTAATAGGTAAAGCAAAAGCCGCGCACGCAAGCAAAGCAAGACAAGGAATTCATTCACTACTTCCCATGGGCAGGCAGGTGTTCAGCCATCTCCAGGAAAGCAGGGCTCCATCACGCTTAACGGTTACTTGGGAAGACAAACGCCATCACTCCAAACGTCCCCCCCTTCCTTCTTCCCCCAGCTTTATATACTGAGCATGACGTCACATGGTATGGAATAGCCCTTTGGCCAGTTCGGGTCAGCTGTCCTGGCTGTGCCCCCTCCCAGCTTCTAGTGCCTTCTCAGTCGGTAGAACATGGAAAACTAAAAAGTCCTTGGCTAGTGTAAGCATTACCTAGCAACAACTAAAACATCGGTGCATTATCAACTTTGTTCTCACCCTAAATCCAAAACACAGCACTGTACCAGCTCCTAGGAAGAAAATTAACTCTATCCCTGCCAAAACCAGGACACTACGAAAAATTTTTAGCCTTGGGCACTGGGGAGCAGTTGCCCAACCCTCCATTAACATGGATCTCGAATGATCCTGTTTGGGTTGACCAGTGGCCCATGACAGAGGAGCGATTGCAAATCACAAAGCAATTGGTAGCTGAACAATTAACCCTTGGGCATATTAAACCATCAGTTAGCCCCTGGAATACTCCTATCTTTGTCATCCCGAAGAAAAGTGGGAAATGGAGATTGTTACATGATCTTAGAAAGATAAATGCTCAAATGTTGCCCATGGGGGCTTTGCAGCCCAGAATGCCCTCGCCATCTATGTTACCAGCTGGTTGGCATATTTTGATAATTGATCTCAAAGATTGTTTTTTTACTATTCCGTTGCACTCACAAGATACTCAGCTGTTTGCCTTTTCTGTGCCGTCACATAATAAAGCAGCACCATCTGAACGGTATGAATGGGTGGTGCTCCCGCAAGGGATGAAAAATTCTCCTACGTTATGTCAGCTGTATGTTGCATGGGCTTTGCAACCTCTAAGGCGAAAATGGACAAATACCATCATTTATCATTATATGGATGATATTTTGTGTTGTCAACAACAACCCTTTGTTAACGAGCATATCGAACAATTGACGGAGCTACTGGCAGAAAAAGGCCTCATTGTTGCACCGGAAAAGGTACAACAATCAGCGCCGTGGAAGTATTTGGGTTGGACAATCGAATCAGCAAAAATTTGCCCTCAAAAATTAACTTTGAAAACTCCATTGAAGACGTTAACGGATATACAGACTGTTCTAGGGGACATTCAGTGGGTTCGTAATTGTGCCGGGATCACTAATGTTGACATTAAGCCATTAACTGACCTGCTCCGTGGGACGCAGCCCGCAGCTGACGTTGTCTTAAAGGAGGAACACCATATAGCTTTGCAGCGCATCGTGGACAAACTTTCCGCAGCATGGACGTCCCGCCGACTCCTTGACCTCTCCATTTTGTTACTCATTTGTAATCTTGGTGACTCCCCCTTTGCGGTCATTTGTCAATGGCAAAACAAAAACGGGGCCTCTGGGACCCCGCTACCGCTCGGAGATGCCATTGACAAATATGCTGATAAATATGAGGACAAATATGATGACAATAAGAACAAGAGGGACAAAAGCGCGTCTAAAACCACAAACCATACGTTCTTTGTTATTTTAGAATGGATGTTTCTGAGAGTTCAGCCTTGTACTAGCATACAGACGCGTCCAGAAGCCGTGGGCGAATTGGTCTGAAAAGGGCGCTCACGTATTATCGAGCTAACGGGACAGGAACCCGCAGACATAAGCATTCCTATCAGTGCAGTGGATCTGGAATGGTGGATGCGCCATTCATTACCTATCCAGGAAGCACTACTAGATTATGATGGGGTTGTCCACTCGCGGCAGCCTCCGGGGAAACTGTGGCAGTTAGTAAAGCGAAATCAGTGGTTGGAGAAACGGAAAGTAGCCGATAGGCCCATACCTCAGGGTAAGACGGTATATACGGATGCAGGGAAGCGATCTAAGCAGGCTGTTTGTGTGTGGCCCGAGACAGATCAGTGGCACAGACAAATCCTGCTGGGACAAGAGAGAGACACCTTGCAAACCTTAGAACTAACCGCAGTAGTATGGGCATTAGAAAATTGGCTCAACCTCCCGCTGAACGTGGTTACTGACTCCTTGTATGTAGCTGGACTTGTTCCTAGGATACAAGATGCCTTGATCAAAGAAACTAACAATCCTCGGCTAGGAAAACTGTTTGTCCAGTTACGTTCAGTAATATCACAGAGGACGGCTCCTTGTGCCGTCATTCATATACGTAGTCATCAATGGGAATTAGGGTTAGGGCAAGGCAACCAGATAGCTGACAGCCTTGTGAGTCCTGTGAGTCACCTGCCCCCTGCAGATAAGTTTCTCCAGGCCAGGCAAGCTCATGAAACATTTCACCAAAATGCCAAAGGCCTACGCAGACAATATGGACTGACTGATAGTGAAGCTCGCTCCATTGTCCAGGCCTGTCCAAAATGTGGTAATCATGGCCCTGGGATAGGGCTAGGGGTAAATCCCCGGGGTCTTAAAGCCTTGGAACTCTGGCAAATGGATGTGACTCATGTTACGGATTTTGGTCGTTTTAAATATGTGCATGTAACAATTGATACCTTCTCCAAAGCAATATGGGCCACAGCCTCGCCAGGTGAAAAGGCTCGCCATGTATGTAAACACCTCCTTGCCTGCTTTGCAGTATTGGGAGTGCCAGAACAGATAAAAATGGATAATGGTCCTGCTTATACCAGCGCGAAATTAAGAACCTTTCTAATGACTTGGGGTGTTAAACATGTCCCCGGTATTCCATATTCTCCAACGGGACAAAGCCTTGTAGAGCGTACTCACCAGATACTTAAAGATTATTTATCCAAACAGAAAGGGGAAGAAAAGGACCCACAATTAAGGCTAAATAAGGTCCTCTTTACCCTAAATTATCTCTGCCTGATGGGGGATAGGGAGGAGCCGTCAATAGTTATTCATCATCAGAATCTCAAATTCAATCAGCAAACTACTATACCGGATTTTAAAGTGATGTACCGGGACCCTGCCACTGGCATGTGGCTGGGCCCCGTCTCAGTGATCTTTAGTGGAAGAGGATATATGTGTGTTTCCACAGATAACGGACCGGTTTGGGTACCAAGCAAATCGGTGAAGCCGTGCCGCCTTTAAATCAGACAGGCCCGTAGCAGCGCCACCAGATCTGTTCCAGTTTATGACCACTCCACTGGTGAAGCACAGGACCCAAGTGAGCTGTGAAGATTGTCTACAGTGCGAACCGTGGGTCCTGTGTGGCTGTGGACAGTGTGAGAACTGTTAGTGGGCTCGGCATAGTCGTGCCCGCCAGTGGTGCTCTTCTTGCTATATAGAAAGAGTAGCATATTATAGAATCTTGTTAATCACTGGTCACGCAGAGATTAACACGCTTGCTTTTGCTATCAGTAAACGCGCTTGGCTTCAGTTATGTGTCTTTTAGTGTTTTGCTGTATTTTAGTATGTATTCCTTGCTTGTTACGATGTATGCAGAAGATGATAGAAAAGGCCATGTCAGCTGTTTGGGTTGCTCAAAAACAAGAAGGGGGAATTGTGGAAGAATGGTTGTCAGAAAGCAGCAGCAGTAGTGTCTTACTGCCTCGGCGAAATTGAGTTGTTGTTGTTGAGCAACCTAGACATGTCCTTCAATGCTGATATGAGAGAAGGCACCAGCTGCAGCAAGCAGATAAGACGGAGCTATGTCCTGGAGCAACAAGCAAGTCCCCGCCAATGGGACTTAAGTTTTAGGCGCGTGGACAATGTAGCTAAACCAATTAGTAGTTGTTGTGTTGCGCGTGATCACGTTGTGTGACTATATAAACAATGCTGTGAGTGATAATAAAGGAGAATGACCATACCCACATTGGGACTCATCATTACTCCGGAACCGCGATTTCCCCCTCCGGCGTCAGACAGCATTCCGAGATATCGCCGGCAATCACTGATGTTGCCTCTCTCACCTCTGCAGAGACATTTCTTTCCAGCACTGTCCTTCCTCCTCTCAGAGACACAGTTAGGTCTGAGAATCACCCTGCCTTGTCCCGTTATTAGACGGGGCACCTGGACACTGACAGGGAGGGATCTCCTTTACCCCTGCTGAGGGAAGGGAATCAGCTGATTCAATGGAGGCATCTCATCCTGGATGTGTAGTCCTGGGGCTGGAAGGGACCTCAGCTCCCTCCCATGCCTGCCACAAACCCACAGCAGGTGAGATTCCTCTTGCTTCAGTAATGGTGTCTGTTAAAAATAGGCACCTGCACTCCTTTTCTATGGTCCCATGGTCATTGATGGAGATGGAGAGCAGGAGTTCACACACAAACACCTGGTGACATTGGAGGTGCCAGAGGTAGTCCACAAGAATGGAGCAGGACTGAGATATTGGGAAACATCTGGGGGCACAACCCTGCAGCCTGGTGAGGATGCTAGCTGAAATGACGGCAGATGCCCACATGTAGGACATCACCACCTGTCCCTCCTCACGCTGTTCAGGGCCGCCTAAGGACGTGTTCAGCTGACCAAATGGAGTCATGTGCCAGAGGGAGAGCGAAGTCTTTCTCTTTCTCCCCTCCTTTAGCTGTATCTACTCGCTGTCCATTGTCTGTAACGATAGCTGTTTCACACGTCCCCATGCAGCCTAACCTAATTCAGGGCAGCTGCTCAGTTAATGGCCAAATACAGGCCTGTAGTGCTGTGTGAGACGCCAAGGCTCTCCAGACATCCATAGCCCCGTACTAGCTACTATGAGGAACATTAACTCGATCCCAGCCAAACCCAGCCCACCAGGGTGCCCCTTTGCTGATGTCGGGGAGCACTCCATGTCTTCCTGACTACAGCAGCCGGTCAAACACAGGCGGTACAGTCAGGGCAACAGGTTTCTTCTCCTGCTGCCCGCTGCACAGAGCAGGTACACAGGGCTGCTGGACTGGGACCCCCAGGCGTCCCCGCCTCAATTTTCAGCTGCACCTTCTACTCCCTCTTTTCCCCTTTTACCCTGACGCTCTACTTTCCGATCTTTTGGCTAGTAAGTTTTCCCTTTATATTCTCACCAGTTTCACCCCAGGCCAGCTAGATTTCTCCTTTCATGGTCTGCCATCTCCAACGGTTTCTCACTTTCTGAAGCGGTGAGTTGCACCTCGAGCCAGGGTTGATGAAGGCAAAAGTGAATGAGAGCTTCTGTAAGCAATGAGACGGCAGACACCATCAAAAAATGTCTATCGTCTCCACTGCGCACCTTAGAAATCTCAAGAAATCTCTAAAGGCACAAATAAGGAGCAGCTTAGAAGCTGTTCAAATCAGTCGGGCAGGTTTGGATCCCAGTGAGATCCATGTGTTTGGAGAAGACTTTTCTGAATGACTGCTTAAGTTCTCTGTCTCTTAGGCTGTAGGTGAGGGCATGGATTAAAGATGTTAAGGCAGCACAGAGAGACTATTTCTTTCAGGTTTCCTATTCTGACAGCATCTGGTACGCGCTACAGGCTGTAAGAGTCCCATTGACAACTGTATCCCCAAGCAGGGATTGGAGGAGAGGAGCAGGCGTAAACATCTTTTGCTTCCTGGTGCTGAGAGAGATTTTCAGAGTGGGGGAAAGGACGTGAGATGCCAGAAACTGTGGAGATGTGAAGAGAGCACTACAGGGAGGGGGAGAAGCAGAGGTCTCCCAGGGAGGTCCTGGGGCCATGCCTGGGGCATGTGAACACAGGGCTCTGGGATGAGCCAAAGGGTACAGGAAGGTCCTGAGGGGACATAAAAGCAGATGGGGGCCTGGGGGCACCCCAAGAGGACCCATGGGCCAATGGTGAGCTGGCTCCCTACCCCCTGCAGTGGACTCCCTGCCCCTTCCAGCCCAGGCGGCAGGTCACAGTGGGGTCCTTTGTGACCCCCCTCTGTCACACCCCATGGCACTCTTGTCGTGGTTTAACCTCAGTCAGCAACTAAGCACCACGCAGCCGCTCGCTCACTCCCCCCCACCCGGTGGGATGGGGGAGAGAATTGGAAAAGAGCACGAGTGAGGAAAACTCGTGGGTTGAGATAAAAACAGTTTAATAATTGAAATAAAATGATAATAATAATATGATAATAATAATAATACACAAAGCAAGCGATGCACAGTGCAATCGCTCACCACCCACCGACCGATGCCCAGCCAGTCCCCGAGCAGCGTCCCCCCTGGCCAGCTTTCCCCAGTTTATGTACTGAGCATGACGTCACATGGTATGGAATGTCCCTTTGGCCAGTTTGGCTGTGCCCCCTCCCAGCTTCTTGTGCACCTGCAGCTTTCTCAGTCGGTAGAGCATGGGAAACTAACAAGTCCTTGGCTAGTGTAAGCACTACCTAGCAACAACTAAAACATCGGTGGGTTATCAACTTTGTTCTCATCCTAAATCCAAAACACAGCACTGTACCAGCTACTAGGAAGGGAATTAACTCTATCCCTGCCGAAACCAGGACAATATCCACCCCTTATTCTATACCATTTGCGTCATGCTCAAGTCTTGTATTTTCCATTACATTTTCATTGATCACCACCCCCTTTTTCCAATATATATATATACATACACACAGATATCATTCCCTTGGTCTGTGGGCCATCCCTCTAAAATGTTTGGTGAGTTCATTTAGTCCATGACTTCGGGCTCCATCTGTCAAAGCAGTCCTTCAGGACAGGAAAAAAAACGGAGATGGTATGTCGTGTTGGATTGTTTCATGTTGAGGTCAGTTCTGGAACCATCATCACTGCTTTGCTTGGTTTCACTGAAGTTATTCTTCATTAGTCTGGGTGATTCTTATTGTAATAACATTATTATGGCATATAATATTATTAGTATTACTAGTATATCTGTGAATTATTAGTATAACTATTAAAACTATAATTAGTATTTAACATCACATAATTCAGATCATTGGCTATTCTCACCCAAAATCAAATCCCCTTGAGGTACACATCGGACTTCCCCATCCTTCCGCATTATCCACCAAGTGCACCCAGGTCCTTGAGCAAAAGCAATCCCACGGATGGGTTTGCCTTTGCCTGAGGCAGGAATAACCCAGACTGTTTTCCCCAACATATTTTTTATGTGCACTACGGGGACTTTATTCCCATCTACAGTACATAAAAGTTCTGACTGGGCAGGGCCAGCTCGATTGGCAGATCCCCGAGTGTTGACCAACCAGGTGGCCTTTGCTAAATGCGTATCCCAATGTTTGAATGTCCCACCAGCCATGGCTCTCAGCGTAGTCTTTAACAGTCCATTGTATCGTTCGATTTTCCCGGAGGCTGGTGCATGATAGGGGATGTGATATACCCACTCAATGCCGTGCTCTTTGGCCCAGGTGTCTATGAGGTTGTTTCGGAAATGAGTCCCGTTGTCTGACTCAATCCTTTCTGGGGTGCCATGTCGCCATAGGACTTGCTTTTCAAGGCCCAGGATAGTGTTCCGGGCAGTGGCATGGGGCACGGCATATGTTTCCAGCCATCCAGTGGTTGCCTCCACCATTGTAAGCACATGGCGCTTGCCTTGGCGGGTTTGTGGGAGTGTGATATAATCGATCTGCCAGGCCTCCCCATATTTATATTTCAGCCATCGTCCTCCATACCAAAGAGGCTTTAACCGCTTGGCTTGCTTGATCGCAGCGCATGTTTCGCATTCATGGATAACCTGCGCAATAGTGTCCATGGTCAAGTCCACCCCTCGATCACGAGCCCATCTGTATGTTGCATCTCTTCCTTGGTGACCTGAGGTGTCATGAGCCCACCGAGCTATAAATAGTTCACCCTTATGTTGCCAGTCCAAATCCACCTGAGCCACTTCAATCTTAGCAGCCTGATCCACCTGCTGGTTGTTTTGATGTTCTTCAGTGGCCCGACTCTTGGGTACGTGAGCATCTACGTGATGGACTTTTACAACCAGGTTCTCCACCCGGGCAGCAATATCTTGCCACAGTGCGGCAGCCCAGATGGGTTTGCCTCTGCGCTTGCCAGTTGCCCCGCTTCCATTGCTGCAACCACCCCCACAGGGCATTTGCCACCATCCATGAGTCAGTACAGAGATAGAGCACTGGCCACTTTTCTCGGTCAGCAATGTCTAAAGCCAGCTGGATGGCCTTTACTTCTGCAAATTGGCTCGATTCACCTTCTCCTTCAGCAGTTTCTACAACTTGTTGTATAGGACTCCATACAGCAGCTTTCCACCTCCGATGCTTTCCCACAATACGACAGGACCCATCAGTGAACAGGGCATATTGCTTCTCATTTTCTGGTAGTTCATTATACATTGGGGCCTCCTCAGCACGCGTCACATCCTCCTCTGGAGATATTCCAAAATCCTTGCCCTCTGGCCAATCCATAATCACTTCCAGGATTCCTGGGCGACTGGGGTTTCCTATTCGAGCCCGTTGTGTGATTAGCGCGATCCACTTACTCCACGTAGCATCATTTGCATGATGTGTACAGGGGACCCTCCCTCTGAACATCCAGCCCAGCACCGGCAGTCGGGGTGCCAGGAGGAGCTGTGCTTCAGTGCCGATCACTTCCGAAGCAGCTCAAACTCCTTCATATGCTGCTAATATCTCTTTTTCCGTTAGAGTATAGCGGGCCTCGGATCCTCTGTATCCCCGACTCCAAAACCCTAGGGGTCGACCTCGAGTCTCTCCTGGTGCTTTCTGCCAGAGGCTCCAGGTAGGGCCATTCTCCCCGGCTGCGGTGTAGAGCACATTTTTGACATCTTGTCCTGCTCGGACTGGCCCCAGGGCTACTGCATGAACTATCTCCCGTTTAATTTGTTCAAAAGCTTGTCGTTGCTCAGAGCCCCATTTGAAATCGTTCTTCTTCCGGGTCACTTGATAGAGAGGGTTTACAATCAGACTGTAATTTGGAATATGCATTCTCCAAAACCCCACGACGCCTAAGAAAGCTTGTGTTTCCTTTTTGTTAGTTGGTGGAGACATGGCTGTTATTTTATTGATCACATCCATGGGGATCTGACGACGTCCATCTTGCCATTTTATCCCTAAAAATTGGATCTCTTGTGCAGGCCCCTTGACCTTACTTTGTTTTATGGCAAAACCGGCCTTCAGCAGGATTTGGACTATTTCCTTCCCTTGCTCAAAAACTTCTTCTGCTGTGTTGCCCCACACAATGATGTCATCAATGTACTGCAGGTGTTCTGGAGCTCCACCCTGTTCCAGAGCAGTCTGGATCAGTCCATGGCAAATGGTGGGGCTGTGTTTCCACCCCTGGGGCAGTCGGTTCCAGGTGTACTGGAGGCCCCTCCAAGTGAAAGCAAATTGTGGCCTGCACTCTGCTGCCAAAGGGATTGAGAAAAACGCATTAGCAATATCAACTGTGGCATACCACTTGGCTGCCTTTGATTCCAATTCATATTGAAGTTCTAGCATGTCTGGCACAGCAGCACTCAACGGTGGCGTGACTTCATTTAGGCCACGATAGTCTACTGTCAGTCTCCACTCTCCATTAGACTTCCGCACTGGCCATATGGGACTGTTAAAGGGTGAACGAGTCTTGCTGATCACTCCTTGGCTCTCCAGTCGACGAATTAGTTCATGAATGGGAATCAAGGAGTCTCGGTTGGTGCGATATTGCCGCCGGTGCACCGTGGTGGTAGCGATTGGCACTTGTTGATCTTCGACCTTCAGCAACCCCACAACAGAGGGGTCCTCCGAGAGACCAGGCAAGGTGGACAGCTGTTTAATTCCCTCCATCTCCAAGGCAGCTATACCAAAAGCCCACCGGTACCCTTTTGGGTCCTTGAAATACCCTCTCCTGAGGTAGTCTATGCCAAGGATGCACGGAGCATCTGGGCCAGTCACAATGGGGTGCTTCTGCCACCCATTCCCAGTTAGGCTCACTTCAGCTTCCAATACAGTTAGCTGTTGGGATCCCCCTGTCACTCCAGAAATACAGATGGGTTCTGCTATATAGCTTGATGGCATCAGGGTACACTGTGCACCGGTGTCTACTAGAGCCTTATACTTCTGTGGGTCTGATGTGCCAGGCCACCGAATCCACACAGTCCAGTAAACCCGGTTGTCCCTTTCCTCCCCCTGGCTGGAGGCAGGGCCCCTCTAATCCTCATCGCAGTACTCATATCTCATTTCTTGTACACATAAATCAGAAGTTTCTTCATTAAGATCAGGAGTAAGATCAGCTCTTCTACTCTGTCTGGGGAACTGCCCGCTGGAAACTGGAGCAGCAATTTTCCTGGGAGAACCTCTTTCTGTCATTGTTTTCCCTTGCAATTCACGTACCCGTGCCCCTAGGGCTGCGGTAGGTTTTCCATCCCACTTCCTCATGTCCTCTCCGTGGTCACGCAGGTAAAACCATAGGATGCCCCGTGGTGTGTACCCTTTATATTCTCTCTCTTGGGCAAAAGAATGCTGACTCCTAATAGCCGAGATACTGGTCCTCACAGGTGGGGAGTAGGACATATCCTCTTTGAGTTGCTGGAATTCCCGGGACAGTTTTTCGGACAGTTTCTCCACAGCTGAGACGAGGGAGGAAGAGAGACTTTCCTCATATTGCCGGAGTTGACTAGCCAATTCATCTACTGTTTGTTCCTCTCCATCTTTCCAGGTTATCACCGCCAATGAATTGGCGTATGACGATGGTGAGCTCCTTATAAACTTCCGCCACATGGGTTGTGTGCACTTGACTTCATCTGGATCTTTAGATAGTTGTTCATTGTTCAGGTCATCATAAATCACCTCCAGCACAGCTAATTCTCTCAGAAACTGGATACCCTTCTCCATGGTGGTCCACTTGCTTGGGCGACATATGACATCTTCCTTGAAGGGATACCTTTCCTTTACACTTGACAAGAGTCGTCTCCAAAGGCTGAGGATTCGTGTCCCTTTTCCAATCGCTTTGTCAATGCCCCCTTCCCTGGAAAGGGATCCCAGCTGCCTGGCTTCCCTACCCTCTAATTCCAGGCTACTGGCTCCATTATCCCAGCATCGGAGCAGCCAGGTGACAATATGCTCACCTGGACGACGGCTGAAATCTTTTCGTATATCTCGCAGCTCACTCAGGGATAGAGATCGGGTGGTCACTGCCTCATTTATGAGTTCTTCCTCTTCTTCCTCCCCAAGCAGCGCCCGGCTCTCCTCCTCCCGTTCTCGTGATGGCCCTTCTCCAGGGTAGTCTGCCTCTTCCACTTCTTCCTCCGGCTCCCTTTTAGAAGAAGCTTCTTCCTCCCTTACTAAACGAGCCAACTTCCGCTTCCAATATTTCTTCTTGTGTACAGGGGCGACTGATACCGGCACAGGCTGGTTCTTTGGTTCAGCCACAGGACGTGTCACTGGGGTCTGAGTATCTGCAGTGCTTGTCACTGGGGTCGGAGTGGCCGCAGTGCTTGTCACCGGTGTCGGAGTGGCCGCAGGGCCTGTCGCTGGGGTCTGAGTGGCCGCAGGGCTGGTTGCCGGGGTCTGAGTGGCCGCAGGGCTTGTCGCCGGGGTCTGAGTGGCCGCAGGGCCTGTTGCCGGAGTCTGAGTAGTTGCAGAGCATGCTGCTGGAGTCGGAGTGGTTGCAGAGCATGTGGCCGGGGTCTGAGTGGCTGCACGGCATGTCGCTGGTGTCGGAGTGGCTGCAGGATGTGTCGCTGGGGTCTGAGTGGCTGCACGGCGTATCGCTGGGGTCGGAGTGGCTGCAGGGTGTGTTGCCCGGGTCTGAGTGGCCGCAGTGCGTGTTGTTTTACTGTCAGATCCAGAGACCTTCTCTTCCCTTTGAGGGTACTGAATGGTGTTGAACAGGGCTCGGTAGGCATGGGCCAGGCCCCAGCACGCTGCAATGATCTGTGTCTCTCTGGAGTTGCCAGGGTGACAGCATGCTTTGTCCAAATATTCTGCTAACTTTTCAGGATTCTGCATTTGCTCAGGGGTGAAGTTCCAAAACACTGGGGGTGCCCACTGGCCTAGGTACTTGCCCATCTTGTCCCACACACCCTGCCACTCATAGCTATTCAGCCTTGGGGCAGATCTCTGGATGATATTCTTAAATTGCTTACCAACCTTAGACAAAATCAAAACAATATTCCCAAGAAGTATCAATAGAAGTATCTTACCTACCCAAGGCTGTTCAAAATACTGAAAAGTTACTGTAACGAAGGAGGAAACATCATAGAAGAAGGCAGTGACACTGCCATTCTGTATTTCCTCCGTAAAAATACTCTCAGAAAAGTTACTGTAATTGCTAGTTGTCTCCACGAAACGGTATCCGTGGTACAGTAACGGCTTCATTGCGAAGCTTACATACCACACTAGCGTCAAGGTCAATGTTCTAAAAACAAACCTCACAAGCGAGACGTCACTAGTCACTGCAGACCACAGCAAACTGCAAAAACCAACACCAATCTTTAACAGGTACAGGAAAAAAAAGAGCATGATGCAGATTATACAAATCAATATCGAGAACAGAGAAACCAACATTGTGACCCACCACTATTAACGGATATAAGTTCCTTAATACACTCCGGTTAATCTGTTATTATCGCAAACCCTTCGTGCCCCACGTTGGGTGCCAAAAAGGACTGTCGTGGTTTAACCTCAGTCAGCAACTAAGCACAACGCAGCCGCTCGCTCACTCCCCCCCACCCGGTGGGATGGGGGAGAGAATTGGAAAAGAGCACGAGTGAGGAAAACTCGTGGGTTGAGATAAAAACAGTTTAATAATTGAAATAAAATGATAATAATAATATGATAATAATAATAATACACAAAGCAAGCGATGCACAGTGCAATTGCTCACCACCCACCGACCGATGCCCAGCCAGTCCCCGAGCAGCGGCCCCCCCGGCCAGCTTTCCCCAGTTTATGTACTGAGCATGACGTCACATGGTATGGAATGTCCCTTTGGCCAGTTTGGCTGTGCCCCCTCCCAGCTTCTTGTGCACCTGCAGCTTTCTCAGTCGGTAGAGCATGGGAAGCTGAAAAGTCCTTGACTAGCGTAAGCACTACCTAGCAACAACTAAAACATCGGTGCGTTATCAACTTTGTTCTCATCCTAAATCCAAAACACAGCACTGTACCAGCTACTAGGAAGGGAATTAACTCTATCCCTGCCGAAACCAGGACAACTCTATATATAGCCAGCGGGGTCATGGCCCTGCAGTGTCTGACGAGACAGCGACGGGACAGGGCAGGAGCACGGAACTGGCGAGGACACCCCGAGCGCAGCCCACGTCTTTCCCTGCTACCCCTGGCAGCCTTGTGCTGCCGAGGTGTTTCCCTTAAGCTGCCCCCCCCCTCCCCTCCAAACTTTCCTCCATTTCGCAGGATGGCGGAGAGACCCCCCAGCCACCCCAGGGTGGCCTGGGAAGAGGTGGGGGCTCCCCAGGAGAGCAGCTCTCCGCCAGAGCCCTACGAGGTGTCCATGGTCCAGCCGTTGCAGACCGGTGAGTGAGGGGCCCCCCGGGACTCGCAGAGCCGGGGCCAGTGAGCACGACTGGCTCAACGCCGGGACCCCATTTCCTCGGCACGCTGGCAGCAGGAGTCCCGCGGGCAGGGACACAGTGATGCCTGAACGCCAAGGCTGCTCGGGGCTGGGAGCCGTCCCCAACACAGCCTCCCTCCCTCCTCAGCCATGCCGAGCTTAAAGCTCTTTTCACCCATTGGGAAGCTTGTTGGCAAAGATGCTTTGTCCTACCGACTCTTCTGTGTTTCCCTTCCACGTAGGCGAGACGCTGCCAGAGGAGAATCCAGAGCATCCAGAGCTCCAACTGGGACAGGATTCTGAGAGCACCTGGTTGCTTTCTTCGCTCGACAGCAGCGACATGACCACGGTAATGAGCTCCCCCCTTGCTGGGACTCTTGTCAGCGGCATCCGCAGGAGGCTTGTGTGAGCAAAGGGACCCATAATCAGTGGGGTTGGCATGGCTTTACTGTCCCTGGTGAGAGGGTTCCTGCTGTCCCCGAGCAGGGACTATGTGAGGGTGGCACTCCAGTGTCCCAGCAGCAGCTCCAGCCCTTCTGGCCACCAGCCAGCCCTGGTTCTCTGTAGGGCAAACACACGGTGCCCATGACGCCAACCCTCCTCCCTCACCCTGGGGACCCTCTGCTCTCATCCTCTGCCCTGCAGAGACTGCAGCCCCTGCTTCCAGCTTTCCTGAGGGCGCTGCTGACAGCACTGCCGGGCACCTCTTGCCAGAGCTGCTCGCGGTGCTCAGCCAAGAAGCACCAGCAGGGTGCTCGGCGTGACATGTCTTCGCTCCCTTCCTTCCTCCCTCCCATAGGTGTTTGGAGCATATCTCCAGCCTTCCCAGATGACAGACATTCTCCTCGTGGCCATTGAGGCCTTGACAGCAGATGACAACTATGACAGGCAGCTGGGCGGCAGCATCCTGGATATGGCCATGAGAGACCCTGCCTCCTGGCTGACGGATGTAAGTGCCCTGTGGCTGGATTGCCCTGCCCGTGAGCCCTGTCAGCCCTTGTTCTTCCCTCCTTCCCTAACCCAGCTCTCTCGGGCACCTGAAGCCATTTCAAGGCAGCAGAGAGGGATGGGAAGGGCAGCAGTTTCAGTGGCAGCTTGGGAAATGGCTGCACTCCAGTGGCAGCACCACCCTCACCTGTGTCCCCTCTAGGTGCCAAAGATTGTGAGGTACCTCCACAAAAACATGGAGCACATCCGCACGAAGCCAGCCCGGCGGAGCCTGGATTCACTCCTTCTCCTGCTGACCAAGCGGTGCCCCAGGGAAGTGGTCAGGAGCCTGTTGAAGATCTCTCCAACATGTGACAGGTACTGGCCCCAACAGCCTTGAGGGCTTTTTCCTGTGGGGAGAGGGGCGCAGAGACTCTTTGGCTGCCAGGCCCACGGAAAACTGCAGGACATCGCCAAGGAGCAGATCCCTCCATCCCACCACGCTTCCCAGCCCCGGTGGGTCAGCCAGGCCCGCAGCAGCCAAAGCTGGCCAAGCCGGAGTCCCGCCACCACGCTCCTCTCTGCCCCATGGGGAACACCACCTCAGCCCCCTCCTGCCTAACCGGGCAGGGTCCCCGTGCACCCCAAGTGAGGTGCAGCACTGCCTGGGTCTGGAGAGGCTGGCCTGGGCACGGTGCAGTGGTCGAGGCAGCCCTGCTGACCGAGCGCTCTGGGTCTGCAGTGCTGCCCTGGCCATGTGGGAGGTGATGATCTCTGTGTCTTGGGCTTTGTGGAGTGTCTTGACGGAGCTGCTCAGCGTGCTCCAGGACCAGCGGCTGCGCAAGGTGTTCAGCTGTGCCGCGGACGACGCCTGCATCTATCCCTTGGCTGTGAGTGACCTTCAGGGCTGTGCCTGCCTCCCCAGACAGGCACGGCCCCCTCCCCTTCTGCCTGCCTCCAAATGGCCACCTCCTCCAGTACATATGGACACAGCCCCTGAGGGTCAGCAGGGACCTGCCCAGCACCAGCCAGACCCCGTGTCAGACACTTGGGGCCGCCCTGTGCTGTTTTGGCCCCGGTGAAAAAACACGAAGCCTGCCCCTGCCCGGGCAGTACCCTGCTTCCCCCCTGCCTGCTTCCCCGCTGCCTGCATCCCCTTGCCCTGCTCTGCAGCCTGGAAACCCGGGGCAGGGGCAGAAAAAGGAGCAGAAGCCAGAATCAGGCCAGTTGCTGGGCCTGGGGCAGAGGCATGGCCTCTGCGCAGGCTGAGGGGGCTTCAAGTCTGGAGAGAGGAGACCATTACCACCACTCACGTGTCGTGCCCCCTTTGTGCCAGCGCGGTGGAGGGAGCCCTGCGGGCTCTGCTGGTCTCTCACTGCTGTCTTCGTTTTAGCTGCTGCTCTGCGATGATGTTGAAACAGAGGAGTTTGCTGCCCTGTACAAAGCCCAGAGGTTCCTGAGGCATCCAAGCCTGGTGATGCTCTCGCTGGTGCTGAGGGGCCTCATCACACTTTCAGAGACATCTGAGATGGTGAGCAGGGTGTAGTCAAGCGGAGCCATGTTGGCAGCCGGGGCCTGGGGCAGTGGCAGCCGGGGCCTGGGGCAGTGGGTAATGTGGTGGCTTGGCCTTGGCTGGGAGGCAGGAGGAGGGGCGACGGCTCCAATCACCCTCTCTGCTATGGAGGGGCCTGGTGGGTGCCTGGGGAGCCCTCCAGGCACAGAGGCTTACCAATCCACCTGCCCCCTTCAGGCCGGTCAGAACAGGGGGTGGCTGAGCAGGGGACACCGCTCTCCTGCACTCCCTTCCCTTCCTCGTGCTCTCCCCGCATCCCCATCAGTGGCCACTGCCTGCCAGGAGGCTGCTGCAGTGACTCCTGTGCCACCTGCCGGGAAGCCGGGCGGGAGGCTGGTGCTCAGCAACCAGCGCATTTTTGCCAGGGTGGTCATTCGCTGCTTCGCAATAAGGAAACTGTGTGTTTCGTACAGGCAAGAAAAATACCAGTCCTGCTGCCAGACATCATGGAGACCCTGCAGGATGCCAACACTGATGTCAAGATGAAGGGCCTGGTACTCCTCAGGAACATGATGGGTCACATGAAGAGGGAGGAGGCCAGCGTCATCGCTCTGCAGCTGGCGGAGAAGCTCCTGCCCCTCTTTGATGACGTAAGGCTGCTGTGGGAGCCTGAGCCCTACAGATGGGCACTCTGCAAAGACAGCTGCCCTTCAGCCCAGCCCTGTGGGCAGCACTTGGGCAGGGCTCTCCTCCTCACTCCTCTTGCATGGCCTTTCGGGGCTCTGGGGCTGTTCAGCCGCAGCTGCAGATCTGGCCCACAGCCCCTGTGTTCAGGATCCGACCCCAGAGCAGCCCCCCTCACATCAAACACGCTGATGCCCTTGCTCACTGTGGGCAGGGAGCGGCTGTTGCTGAAGTCCCCCTGTCCTCCTCACTACCAGGTGTCCAGCCAGGTGCGGGAGCTCTCCATCAGCTTCTTCAAAGACCTGATGGTTCATACTGCGAAGGGGGGAAAGATGAAAGAGATGAAGAAGAAAGTGCAGAGGGTCCTGCTCCCGCTATTTCTCCATATGAACGACCAGATCGAGAGCGTGGCGAGGGTGAGTGACCAGCGACCCACTGGGGACGCCGGGAAGGGCGTGCCGACACTGGCCTGGCATAAGGGGCAAGGGCTGCTGGACGTCAGAGTCTGGGAATGTGTGTCACCTCAGGGTCCCACTGCTCCCCTCCTTCCCTGCCCTGGGCCCACCACTGCCTTCTTCCTTCCCCCCTGCTGCCTGCTGCAGAGGTGGATGGGGAGCGGGGGGCCCCTCCCAGCCCCGCCCTCCCCACTCAGCCCTCCTCCAGCACAGCCCAGAGGAAGGGTCCCTGCAGACCCAGCGTGAGCTGGGCTGGGGAACCTGGCACAGCCATTTCCCAGACCTGCCCTGCCTGGTCCAGCAGGGCTCAGCAGCAGCCCCACAGCCACCGAACACATGAGTCCCTACAGGCTTCCCAGCTGTCCCTGCAGGTGTGGGAGGCCAGGGCTTTGAGCCCCAATCCCTGTCCCCCAGGGCTGTGCCCAAGAGACCCCCAAATGTTTGGGCCAGGACATGGCCCAGCTCCCTGAGGGCAGGATCGCTGCAGAAACAGAGCCCTGCTCACCCAGATGCCCTTGCATAGGGCCAGTGAACTTGGCCTCTGCAGAGGGGTGCAGCACTTACAAGGGGTGGAGAGCCAGCTTGTTCCCCAGCCTGGGGCAGGGAAGGAAGATGCAGCCAGAAGGGGACTGGCCCCGCATCCCGGGATCAAAGCTCTGCTCACCCGGAGCCTGGGTGTGAAGGAGCTGAGGCAGCCCCGGCTGGGGAGCCAAGCGTCCTGCTGGGGGATGCTCATGGGACGTGCTGCTGGCTCCATCCTGCACCAGTGTCTCTGAGGCTCCAGCCCTCGCTGCCTACAGCTGTGGGCCCACACCTCCTCTGCCCTTCGGCCTGCCCCCATCCCTGGCAGCACCTCAGCAGCTCTCGAGGATCTCTGTTCTGTTGGCTGGCAGCATGAGATACCTGAGGTGGTGGCTGCCCCGTGTCCCTGCCCTGGGCACTGAACCCAGTTCAGACTCTGTCCCCTGCTGCCTCTTCCCATAAGGGGCTGGGAACAGCTCGGAGCCTGGCCAAGAGGAGGAGGATGCCAGGTCTGCTTCCCTGGGCTGTGGTGCCACCTCCCAGCCTCTGCTTCTCTGCAGGCCTCTGGGAACACCCTCCTCGCCTGTGCACAGTTCCTGGGATGGAGGAAGCTCGGCTACCTGGCCGAGACACATCACACAGACCTGATTGGAGAGTACTTGGTGAGGACAACCCCCAAGCCCCAGGGCTGGGCCCCACGTGCCCGTGGGGAGGGCTGTGCAGCTGTGCCTCGCCTGCCCTGCTCCAGCCTGGAGCCCAGAGCCTGGAGCTGCATCCTTCTTCCTTGCCCTCAAGCACGCAGCTCCCAAGGGCTCTTCTCCAGGTCCTTCTCCCCTCCCTGCCCCCAGGGTGCTGAAGGAGACCCTGGCACATGTAAGCCCTGGCAGTGGGACAGAGGGGTCTCAGCACCCCCAGACCCCCTGAACCTCAGCCCCACAGGGCTCCTGTCTGGGAGGGAGGAAGGGCGGGCACCGGTAGGAGGGACTGGTCCGGATGGCTGGGGAGCGTCTGTATGAGCCACGTGCCCTTGTGCTCTCTCCAGCTAATGCACAACAGGAGCAGGGTGGAAGATTACCTGTGTCAGAGCCTGCCGTACCTGAAGGACACTCAGGCCACCTTGCGACTGGCGGCCATCAGGTTCATCGGTGAGCCACAGCCCCTGGGGTCCCTCTTCTGGCAGCCTGGCCCCAGTCCCCTCCACTGCACCGGCAGCAAGGGACAGCCCTGTGGCTGCCAGAGCCCCGGCTGCCCCGTGCAGGGCCCGCCATGCAGGTGGGCTCGCTAGGAGCCTTGCTCAGTCCCACCGCCCTCGCGTACTGTCCTTCCCTGGGGTCAGCCCTGCTGAGGGGGAGGAGGGGGTGCAGCCAAGCTGGCAGGGCCAGGGTCTGTGCTGCTGGGAGCATGCTGGGGAGCAGGAGATCTGACAGGAGCTCTGTGCCTAGGGCTTGCTGCATGGCACCTGAGGAACCGAAGCTCAGAGAAGCTCTGGGATATCCGCAATGGTGACTATGGGCAGTGCTGTGCTGGCCGGGGCTGGCGGGGCGGGGACAGAGCCGGGCAGGGTGCTGCCATGCCTGGCCCTGCTCCAGGGCAACGCTTCAGGGGCAGAGGAACGTGTCAGGGGCACATGGGGCATTCCTGAGCAGCAGCTTCCAGCTGGTCTGTTTGTCCCACCTGCTCCTCCTGGCCAGGGAAAGAGATGGGGGGGGCTGGCATGGGCTGGAGGGGACTCCTGGGGGACTCCTGGCCCTGCTCAGGGGGAGGAGGGGGTGCAGCCAAGCTGGCAGGGCCAGGGTCTGTGCTGCTGGGAGCGTGCTGGGGAGCAGGAGATCTGACAGGAGCTCTGTGCCTAGGGCTTGCTGCATGGCGCCTGAGGAACCGAAGCTCGGTGAAGCTCAGGGATATCCGCAACGGTGAGTATGGGCAGTGCTGTGCTGGCCAGGGCTGGCGGGGCAGGGGACAGAGCTGGGCAGGGTGCTGCCATGCCTGGCCCTGCTCCAGGGCAATGCTTCAGGGGCAGAGGAACGTGTCAGGGGCACGTGGGGCATTCCTGAGCAGCAGCTTCCAGCTGGTCTGTTTGTCCCACAGGCTCCTCCTGGCCAGGGAAAGAGATGGGGGGGGCTGGCATGGGCTGGAGGGGACTCCTGGGGGTCTCTGCAGGCAGTGCGGGTTCACGTCCGCTTCGCTTCCTTTTGTTGCAGCCCTCTTGCCCTTGGGGAAGGACAAGGAACCCACAGTTAGATCCCTGGCACTTCAGGCCGCCTACATCCTGACAAGAGATGCATCATCCTCCACAACATCAGGATGGAGCCTGCGGTCGCTGTGCTGCTGGCCCTGCTGAGCCTTTGAGAGATTAAGTTCTCCTCTCAAAAATGGCCGTATTTGAATATTTTTTTTTTTTTAAATAAAGCTGGAACAACAAGCCCCGTCCCATGGTGTCCTTCCCATGGGGACCACACTGAGTGTGCCGAGCAGACAGCGTCGTTCCTGGCCTCTGCCGCTGCCTGCAGGACAGCACACCCGGACCCAGGGTGTCCTTGCAGCAAAGCCCCAGCTGCCCCGCTAGACTACAAAACCCGGAGGCGAGGAGGGGAGAAGCTTTAGCCCAACCCGCCCCTCCTGCGACATCCCAGGGCATGAAAAGGCACCCGTGCTCTGCCAAGCTGGCGAGTCGTCGCTTGTCCCGGCATCAAACTCCTCTCCTGTACTGGGAGCTGTGCTGGTTTGGGCTGGGATAGAGTTAATTTTCTTTCGGGCTCTGGTTTGGATTTGTGCTGGAAACGGTGTTGATAACACAGGGATGTTTTCGTCACTGCTGAGCAGTGCCTGCACTGAGTCAAGGCCTTTTCTGCTTCCCACCCCGCCCCACCAGCGAGCAGGCTGGGGGGGCACGAGAAGCTGGGAGGGGACACAGCCGGCACAGCATCAAAGGCACAGTCCTTTCTCCACCCCCTGTTCCGTGCCGTTCAGGTCAGGCTCAGGTCCCACACTATCCAATACATCCCCATGAGCCACCGCTCCCCTTCCCGTCCTTTGATGTAACACACAGGCATCAGTCCCTCCGCCGACGGACTGTCCCTGTCAAATGTCGATAAAATCTCCACAAAATGCCCATTGAGGCCCCCGGGCCCGTGACTTCGGGCTCCGTCTGTTACGGTGGTCGCTCGGGACAGGACGGGTGGTGTGTTGGGTGGCGTTACTGGGCACCAAAGCCAGCTCAGATCAGAACCAAGAGGTTCCCCTCCTCCCCAGGGTCCAAAGCGCCACTTGTAGCACCTAGCCCATCCTTGCAGTGCCCAAAGCCCCATTTCTGGGGCTGAAATCCTCATTTCTAGGGTCCCAACCTGTCTTTTACGACCCACAGCCATTCCTAGGGCCCACAGCCTCACCCTGAGGGCCTCAGCCCTCAAGGCGGAGCTGTCGCCTGGCAACCTCCGCCCAGAAGTCTGTGGGGAGCCCGTGGACCCAGGACAGCCAATCGCATTTGAGGAGGCGGGGCAAGGCATGTGATTGACTGTAACCAGACAGCCAATCAGAGGAAAGATCATCTCTGGGGCGGGCAGGCACTGGTGGGGGAGGAGTGACCCCTCAGGCAGCCAATAAGAGAGAGCATGACCTCAGGGGAGGGTGGGCCTGAAACTAGGGCAGAGTGACAGCGCAGGTGGCCAATCAGTTGTCATCACCTCAGGTGAGGGGCAGGCACTGCAGCACAAGCAGCCTGACGAGCTGGGGGCCAATCAGAGGCAGCATCACCTGAGGGGAGGAGACTGACAGCCCTCCTGACCTATGCCAGTGAAGAGCAATGGGAGAAGAAGGCGGGCTCTGCTGGCAGCCAGGCCGAGTTTCAACATGGTGCCCGTGGGGCCTACCCTGAGGCTGAGCAGCCCCCGGCCCAGGCCCGGGGCCCCTCTTTCCCCCTTCCACTCCTCCCCCCTCTCTCCCCTCCCCCTGCCCCCAGCCACCCCTGTGTACTGGAGTCCTCTGTCTTCATGGGAGCCACTGGCTCACAGAGAGTCAGTATCCCATGGCTGTGTCACTAGACGGCAGCCATGGGCCACCAGGCTTCTCGCTGCCATCGCTGCCAGCATCCAGCTGCGGGTGGTGAGGACATGATGGTGAGGCCGCCAGGATGGTGGTGGGGTGGAACTGCCCGCCATCACCTCACCCACATCCGCTCCCCTCAGCCCAACCCCATAGCAGCCTGAAGGGTGGTGAGGAGGGGAAGGACATGGCTGCCATCCGGCGTCTCCCCCCTGAGATGGTGAGTCGAGTAGGGGTGGATGGTGGGGCTGGGGTCTCCCCCTGAAAGCAGGGGGGGTCCCAGGGTTGCTGCTCTCGCCCCCTCTCTCCCCACAGCTACTGCACATCATCTCCTTCCTGACGCTGCCCAACCTGCTGAGACTGGGCCAGACCCGCTGCCTCCACGAGATGTGCAACAGCAAGGCTGCCTTGCGCCGCCTCTGCACCCCTCTCCCTCCTGCTGCTGCCAGCACCTGGCCCTGCAAGAGGACCGCCATCCTCGACTGTGAGTCTGCCATTGCCAATGGGGGGAGAGGGTGGCACTTTGTCCCCCAGCCGGTGAAAATGTCCCTGCTTTCCCCCCTCCAGACACCGAGGGGCTGCACCTCCAGAGCCTGGGCCGCTGCCAGCAGCGAGCGCTGATGGCCTCCATCCTGTCTCCCCCCTCCCACGACTATCGCAAGCTGGTGCCCGCCCAGCTGCACCTCTTCCTCCTGCGTTATGGCAGGACCTTCTTCTTCCTCCATGACTCCAGCTGCCACATCTGCCACTTCCAGGCCTTCTCCTGTGGCGTCGAGGATATACGCTGACCCGTCCCCCTCCCTTTCCCTCATGCCACCGCCACTCTGGGTGACCATCCCCTCCTCCCCACAAGTGACAGCGGATGCCCGTGGAGAGCCCGCCCACATCTACACACTGAGGGGGCAGGAGCAGTGTGACAACCTGGAGATGTACAACCCAGTGCATCTTCCGCATAAGCTTCCTGCCTCCATCCGCTTCTGACAGGTGGTCGTCACCAGCACAGAGATGCCATGGACCGTTCTGCTGCTCACGGGTTGGGGGACACACTGAGGGGATGGCGGGGGTGGAACCTTGGGGTGAGGAGGAAATGGGGGGGGGAAGGGACCCCCCAAATTCAGCCCCCTGACCCCCCCATCTTTTAACAAGGGGGGGAGCAGGTGTACAGCCTGCGGCTGGACGTGGCCCACTTGGCCCCGCACCCCATTGGCCTCCGCCAGCCCATCCGCACCATGGTCGCTGGCTGTGGCGCCATTGACTTCCTCATGGTACGTCCCCCCCAACCCCCAAAATCCCCTAAACTCACCCCAAAAACCCACCCCCTCATGTGACCCGCGACCTCCCGCAGAGATGGGGGATGTCTTCCTGCAGGTGCGAACCTCAGGGTGCCCTGCCCACCCTGTGCTCATCCCCCTGCCGCTGCCCATCGAGGTAAGGGGGGTGGCCCTAGGGGGGGCCCCACCACCCTGGGGGAGGTGTCGCCAGCAATGTCACCTCTCTGTCACCCTGTCCCCAAGCTGGTGGCCTGCTCTGTGGGGTACAACCACCTGGGGATGGTGGATGACCAGGGGCAAGTCTCCATGTAAGGGAGGAACTGCTATGGGCAGCTGGGGACCGGGGACCGGCTGGACCGTGTGGAGGTCCCACAGGTGACGGGCCACCCCCTGCCTGTCCCTGTCCCCGTCAGTGTCCTGTCCCTGTCCCCACAGGTGTCCTGTCCCCATCCCTGACCCTATTCCTGACCCCAGTGTCATCCCAGTAGGTACCATCCCGCAGGTGTCCTGTCCCCACCACTGTCCCTGCAGGTGCCTTGTCCCCATCCCCGTCCCTGTGACTGTCCCCACAGGTGCCCTGTCCCTGTCCCCACAGTGGTCCTGTCCCCATCCCTGTCCCCAGTGTCACTCAGGCAGGTGCCCTGTGGCCCTCCCTGTCCCCATCCCTGTCTCTGCAGGTGCCCTGTCCCTCTCCTGTCCCCAGTGTTGTCCCCACAGTTGCCCTGTCCCCACTGGGGGCCTGTCCCCACCCCTATCCCCCCTTGTCCCCATCCCCAGTGTCCCCAGTGTTGTTTCAATTTTCTTTACAGCCGAAAGCAGCACGTGGAGCAGGAGATGTGTCCCCAGTAACTGGCACGTGGTCCTTTCAGGTCATATACCCATGGGATAGAGAGTGAGATTACGCAGAGAAATCGTTAAAAAAGCTTTAATCAATATGAGTATCGATCAGGCAATTGATGGTCTCCTGCAGTTGCCTGGAGCTTTTGTCCAGCCACGAGGCAAGGGCAGCTAGTTTAGCATTTCTCTGCTGCAGCCTCTCTGCCTCCTTGCCGGCTTCTGGAGAGCCTTCCTTTGTCAGGAGGCCTCTCTCCCTCCCAGGGGCGCTCTGTTGCCTCTCCGGGTCTTCTAGAACACGCTGCAGGCGGGTGTTCTGCTGCAGGAGCCGGCTGCGTTTGCTGCCGCGCAGCACCGAGTCTTCCCCCTCTGGCACCTGGAGCTGAGCAGCTGCCGCAGCCTTGCGTGTTGTTTGCTGCCCGGCCCTGGGGCTTCCGGCGGCCTTTCCTGTCGTGCCGCCAGGGCCCGGGGCCGTTTCTGCCAGAGGAGCAGGAGCTCTGCGTCTCCCGATGGCCCTGGTGCCCAGGAGGGCCTTGGGGCTGGGCCGTGCTGGGGGAGGCGGGCGGCTCGCCCTTGAAGCGCTGCAGGATGTATGTGATGAAGAGTCTGCTCTCCAGCTGCAGCTGGTTCTGCAGGTGGCAGATGCGGGCGGGCTGGTAGCTGTCCGTCTCCCAGGGCAGCTTGCCGAGGACGTCCTAGAGCTTGCTTTTGGCTTCCCTGCTGCTCCTGCTGGGCCTCACCGTCTCCTTGGCCAGCTGCCACTGCAGGTCCCGCGTCTGGCGAACGGCAGCGGTGCACTCCCACTGCAGCAGCTTCTGTCCCTCGCAGAGCTCAGCCTCCTTCCAGCGCAGCAGCCGGCAGGTCTCTGCCGCCCGCTGCCGCTCGTTCGGCTCCTGCAGCTGCCGCAGCTCCTGAGCCTGTCACTGCTCCCACTCAGATTGGAGCCGCTCTGCCAGGGGCTGCTGCTCCCTCTCCAAAGCCGCCTTTGGCTCCTGGGTTTCGGCAGTGAAGCAGCCGCGCAGCTCGTGGGTGCGGAGCCGCTCTTCTTCCAGCTCAGCCCGTAGCATTTCCAGCTCCCGCCTCCGCTCCTCCTCCTGCGCAAGGCTGCTGGGGGCTTGCGCCGGGCCCTGGCGGGGCGAGGGGCGTCTGCGTGCCACGGGCTCCCGGCCCACAGCACCCCGCGTCATGGCGTTGGCCAGCAACCGCTGCTGCCAAAGGTCACCAACGGCTGCAATGGCCCCCTGACGCCATTGCTAATTGCACTACTATTTGGGTTGTGATGGGTGACTCTTAGAAAGTCTGCTGGGTCTGCTGGATGATACCGTTGATTGGGTTATGAGCTGAAGGCATGATTGGAAAGCGACTGTGTCCATGGATTACATCCTAAATGGATTGCCAGTGTGTGTTTGCCCTTGAAAAGAACAGCTGCTTCAAAGGGAGTCACTGGTACTTGTCTGTGTCCCAAATCCACGTGCTCTGTGTTGGGCTGGGAACTGAAATCAGCTGGAGCCCTCGAAACAGCTGGAGTCGGTTGGGCTGCCTGGTATCTTCATACAGTTTTTGTTGATTGCGTCCAGGTGCCGGGGCAGAGCAGCTGCAAAGCCTTCCTTCAGGCCTTCATGGAGGAAAGGCAGAAGAGGAGGTGATACATTTTCAGAACATCACCTAAGCCTGAGGTGGAAGAACGGCTGCTTGTACTTCCCAGGGAATCTTCTCTGTCCGCCAACTAAAGCAAATGCACAAAAGTCAAACTGCAGACGCACCTGTTTTTCTTTGTTAGCGTTTGTGGTTGCCTTTTACATACAGAACACCCCTGAAGTCATCTGATTTGCGTATATTTTGCTCGTGCCTATACCTTTATAAGTGATTGTCACAGAGTATTGAGAGGCGTTCATGAAAAGACATAGCTAAGAGCTGTGATCCCACGCTGGGACATAGTCACAGCGTGATACTGCGATGGTCTCTACGTGCTGTTCTGGTTACGGCATCATTCCCCACATGAAATCACCACTGAACTACATTTCTCGAAGCCTTCAGTGTGTCTGGGTTTGATGGCCACCAGGAGCAGATCTACGGTGCTGTATATAGGGGGTGGTTTTATTCAGGAAGGGTACAATTAATACCGTATCGTGCTTACACGCACACGGCCCCAGTGAGTATTTCCTCACTTCCTTCTCTTTTTGTGGGTTTTTGAACTTTCTCGGTTCATCTCTTTTCCATGTAGGCGAATGTGGAGATCGTTGTTAAAAATGTTATAATTTCCCTTTTTTAAAAAGAAAAAAACCCGCCTGTCCCTTGGCGGTACCAACCGTTTGTTAAAAGGGTTTAGAACAAACAGAGAATGGACCTACTGTAGCTGAGAGAGACTGCTTGGCGAAACACATTCGACTGAGGGAAATTAATTTAATTTATTGGCAATTAATAACAGAGCGGGATAGTAAGTAATAAAAGCAAAAATAAAAACACCTTTCCCCCTTCTTACTCCCAGGCTCAACGTCACCCCTAACCTTTCTACCTCTTCCCCCCCTAAGCAGTTCAGGGGGATGGGGAATAGGGGTTGCGGTCAGTTCGTAATCCTTTGTCTCTGCGGCAGCTTTTTCTGGCAGTGTCCCACCGCTCCCTGGGACCCACAGCAGCGCGATGACCCGTGAGACGAGCCCCGCATCACCTGCAATGGTAAGTCTGGACACCAGCGTCACCCCGGCTCCCGCTCCCCGCTGGGCAGTAAGATTCAGAGAAAGCCCGGAGGGGCGTTTCTTTTCCGTGTCAGATCCTGCTGCTGCTGGTGGCACAGAGGAGACCACAGCTCTCGGAGCCACACAGATGCAGCAGCAGTTGCTGCCCGGGCTGCCGGCAGAGCCCGTGGGAGGCAAAGGCATCTCCAGGAAGGGTCTCGGGTGAGACTCTCCAGGGCTCAGAGGATCCTCCCCTCCGTGGGCGCCCCCCTGCTGCTCTGTGAACCCTTTGGGGCTGAGCAGTTGGGTCCCCCTGCAGTGCCGCACGTGTCCCCCGAGTGACCAGGGTTTGGCTGCTGCCGTGGCCAAGGCATCGAGGGGAGGTGCAAGCAGAGCTCAGCCCCCCTCTCTTCTGCGTGACCCCCTGAACCAGCCCCTTCACCGCAGAATTTCTTTCTGCAGGGGGACGGCCAGAAATGCCACTGGCCTCGGCGGCTGCGTGCCCCAACTCCACGAGCTGCACAGGCAGGGAGCTGCTCCTCTGTGTGCCCTCCTCAGCTGGCCGGGCTCTGCCTGCTGTCCCAGTGCTGTGGGTGGTTTGTGCCTTCTCCAGACAGGGAGAAGGTGGATGCCGTGGGAGGCGAGGATGGGTGCTGGGGCAGAGTGTAGGTCTGGCATCGTGGCTCCTGGGGGATGGTGTGCGACGACCCCTGGGACATGTGGGACACCGAGGTGGTGTGCAGACAGCTGGGCTGCGGCCCCAGGGTCACAGGCAGAGTTGGGAGGACGTGATCGTGTGCTGTCTCCTGTCCCGTGCACCACCCCGCTGACTACCTGGCCATGGGGCACCAGCAGCAAGAGGCAGAGCGAGCCCGGCGGCAGGGGGAGTTAGTGATGGGGTGAGGAGAGAAATCGCCGAGAGGGGCTGGGGGAGACAGGAGCAGAGGGGAGACGGCCCAGGACGTGCCACTGGCGGTGCTCTGGGCAGTGCTGGAGGGGGCTGTGGGGCAGGGGAGGTGCCAGGAAAAGCACAGGGCAGCAGGGTCCATCCCCTTGGTGTCAGGCCCCTGGGATGTCCCTCCACCCAGCCCTGCCCAGCTCCTGGCAAGGCGCGGGCTGTGCTATGAACCCGTGGGGCAGAGAGGGGGCAACTCCAGGTAGAGAAGAAGCACCGGAGTTGTTCTGTGGTCAGCGCCAGGGACCTGACCCAGGGGCCAGAGAGGCACAAGGGCTGTCTCCAAAGGGACGGTGTGAGAGTGACGCTGGCCAGACCATCTCCACGAGGCCGTTGCCCTCAGTGGGGACGTGGCAGCAGTGCCCAGGCATAGCAGTGGGGCTGCGCTGTGGGAACAGCACAGGGAACAGTGCTGCGGGAGCACGGTGGGGTCCTACCCTTTCGCTGCCCATTGTCCTTTCCCTGCCTGTCCCTGCGCCAGCCCTTCCTCTGTGGTCCCTGCAGCGCTGGGGCCGTGGGGTCTGTGGGGGGAACAGCCAGGTCCTGTGCCTGGTCGAGGAGTTTCCTCACCATCAGCTCTGCACACCCCAGCTGGGGACAGCCCGTCTCTGCCTGTCCCTGCACCCCGGGTGACACCCGAGGGGTGAGGGAAGGGGCTGTCCCAGGGCAGCACTGGGAGCCCCTTTGGGGCGGGGTTTGTCCCAGGGGAGCAGGGTGAGTTCCCAGCCTTCCTCCCTGGGCAGCCCTGGCTCTGTGGGTCCCCTGCTCCCAGCAGTTCTGACCACAAGTTGGGTCAGCGGGGCTCACTCCATGACACCCGCTGTGCACCTCTCCAGGCTCCAGAGATCTGTGCAGCTGGGAGAGAGGTGAGCGTCGGGGAACCGTCTCCCTTTTCCCACGGGCAGCAGAAACAGCCAGCCGTTTCCTCTGGCTTTATTCCCCTGTTTTTACACCACGCATCAACGACTTGAGACTGGGGCAAAGCACCGCAGCGTGAGAAAAATGCCCAGAAACTGAAGTTCTCATTTGGCCAAGGCTGTATCGCAGGCCTTCAGTGCAAATGGAGGTGAACAAACAGCACTGCCCCTCCCCCAGCCCAGAGACCCTCGCCTGTCCCAGCCCCCCACCTCAGGCTGGTACCAGCGTCCCCAGGGACAGCATCACCACTCCACACTACTGCAGTACCTGCATCCCCCACTCCGCTATGAGCAGTTGCCAAAGGTACCTCCAGGGAACCCCGACAAAGAGACACCCCAGGGGCTCTGTTGTGGAAATCTCATTCCCCAGCTATTGCACCAATTAGCCTTGGGAGTATGAAATCGGATCAAGTTTCTTAAGAGAGATAAAGACAGAGATACATCTAGTTGACATTGTATCCTGCACAGTCATGGTTCAGTCAGCATGACTAACGGACCCCAGCTCATTGCAAGGGGGAGAAGGACAGCCCCCACCCTGAAGAAGAAAGGGCACCCCTGGACTACGCAGATCACACCAGCATCCCAGCCCCTCCGACACCTCTGGGAAAGCCTCCCCTTATCTGGCCTCAGAGATAAGGAACTGCAGTGAGACCCACCCCAGGATCACCTGGATCAAGAATGAAGCAGATGGATGACGCTGCCACAGAATTGGAGTTGCTTTGCAGAACAGCAGCGTGTCTGTGTGTGTTAAGTAGTGAGTGGGCAAATCGCATTGGACCTGAACGCTTGAAAGGTATCAGAACCATGTGTAAGACCGCATTCGGGGTGCCCCAGTTTGAAATGGACAGCTGATGCACACGAATGCAAGAATTACTCTTGTAATGCTACACTTTGTCTCCCAGCCTCTCTCCTCGGTCAGCACAGGCCAGTTGCCAAATTTTCCTGACAGCTCCCCATTGTGGCCACACAGTTCTGGTACCGGCACCGGTTCCACCAGAGTTGGGAGCGGCAGTTGCCCCCCAGGGCACAGAGGGGAGGACAAAAACAACCCTGAAGTGCCCGAACGCCCTCGATCCCCACGACCAGGGCAGGATGGGGCAGCACACACATGTCGGCATCGCAGGGTCACCTCTCCTCACAGAGCTGGCCAGTACCCACTGCCCCCCCAGCACTGCAGCTCGCTCCTCAGCCAGCCGGGACACTGAGACGGCCTTCAAGAAGGGCCATTGCACCTGGAGCTGTTCTCTCAGCAGCGCAAGGTGTGTGCACAGCTCTGCCGTCCCTCAGTCCACTCATGGGGTCTGGGCCTGCTCAGGGAGGGAGGGAAGGGAAAGGGAAAGGGGGAAGGGGAAGGCCCATGACAGGAGGAGAGGAGAAAGGAGGGGAGCTGCCCTGGGTTTTCTCTGGATCGGCAAGCCTTTCCCAAAACGCGTGTCTGTCTGTGCTGCCAGCCACAGCCCTGGGCCCGAGGAGCTGCGTGACAGCATCAGCCAGGACAGCACCTGGCAGGGGACAGGGCTCTGCCCCGGGTCCCACCACCCGTGCTGAGCCCAGCATCCAGGGCCTCCCTCAGGCCTCGCTTTCCCCCTGGTGTGGGGATTAACGGCACGGACTCTGGTATGCAGCAACCAAAGGCCTTTATTGCTCTCTAAAAGCGTATTTTATAGCAAGCAGAAGTGTTCACGTGCTATCTGCAGCCTGCAGATAGGTTACAGCCTTGTGTTCACGCGCATCTATGCTCTAGCGGATTGGCCTGTTCTTCCTGGCTACAAGGCATGTCTTCATGGTCTTTATCTTGTTTTTCTCCTGTCCAGCAGCTCATTCCTTTCTTCCTTATCTTCTGATTTACGTGCTTTCTCATGGGTACAGTGCTTGCTCATTACTGATTTAGTGCCTTCTCACGGGCACAGTGCTTGCTCATTAAAATCAAGCTCAGTAATGTCTATAGTGGAAATTCCCATCCCCACACCCTGGTGATGAGGAGGAGAGGCGCCCTGTCCTGGTGTGGCCCAGGGCATCCTCCTGTGGCCAAAAGGAAGGAGAGAGCCCCATCGCTCTCCCCACAGGGGCTGAACACTGCCCTTCGCCTCTGTCCCCAGGGCTCCCTCAGGCTCGCAGGCCCTGCAAGGCTTCAGGGCCAAGCAAGTGCCGGGGTGGCAGGGGCTCCCGGGGCTCAGGGCAGCTTTGGGCATCTCCGAAGCTGAGGGGCGGCTGCCCCTCTGCTTCTGCAGCTGCAATTCTTTGCTTCCCGCTTCATGGTCAAAACTGTTTCTCCTTGTGGCATGTGGACTGGACAGATGCCGTGTCCCTGTTAGTCTGGGCGGATTTCAGGGAAATGAGGAGGTCCCAGCATGCGTACAGGTAGGAGGACAGTGAAAAGGAGCTGTGTCAAGTTTTTTCTGCTGTTTCACATCTGAACTCGGGCATTTGTGTGCATCCCAGCACCAAAGTCAGCTTTTTTTCCTCCAAGCTGCACAGCTTGTTGGCAGCGAAAGTGAAGTGGGCTGAGCTGGCCTTTGGGATAACTCAGTGCCTACGCTTTTCCTTTTTCCACCTTCTTGTTTCTCCCCTCTTCCCCCTAGTTCCATGCACTATTAAAGGTATTTTTGGTTTGACTTTCTGCACAGACCATGGAGTAGGTAGGTACAGGCTATAAGTGTAGGCTGGCCTACACCTTCAGAGCTGTAGGCTATAGACTAGATTGATATGGGCTATGAGTAGAGTTACTATTTGCTGATTATAATTTCTTTTCCATATTCTAAAATAGGCAAGCAATGGGGCAGCAGTGTAGTCCTCCTCCTGAGACGTTGGGCTCAGCCTAGAAGGACGGGAGGCCCACCCTGACTGATACGGGAGGAGGCGAGACAGAAAAGGAGCACTGGAGAGAGAGCCGCCAAAGTGGCAGCCGAAAGCTGGTCACCCCTGCATACAAGGTAGGAAAGTGTGGGCTGGAGAGCCAGAGGGCTCTGCTGCTAACGCTGGCAACAGCTCAGCGGGAGGTCCTCTTCAGAGGTGACGTGCATTGGAGCCTTTCAAAAGGGCGTTTGTAAGTGCTGTGAGCTGGGGCCCTGTGACAGTGATGGTGAGGTTGTCAGCCTGAAGCTCTGCAGCAGTTAAAACTTCCACTGAAACACTTTTGATGGTGGATGCTGTTCTGTGTCTTTCATTTTGGGTACTCATTTCATTGAGCTAGAGTTATTTCTTTGCAGTAAGGTGGTGGGGATCTTCTTCCACTGGTCTTCTCTTCCTGGAGCGCTTCCGGACATCCTTTGTCATCCAGAGCTTTCCCCTCGGTTGCTGAGAGGAGCGATGGTCGTGATGGGGAACGGATCCTGTGGGCAACGGCTTCACCAGTAGGCTTGGATTTTGTGACTCCCCAAAGACAAATGGATGTGGCAGGTGCTCCATCCCTGAATGCTGATGTGCTTTGAGAGGGAAAATGGGGGTGTTTCCTCCTCCCCCTCCTCCTCTTCTTCTTGCCCCCTGTTGCCGCCTGTTGCCTCCTCCTTCTCCTCCTGTTGCCTCCTGTATTTGTTGCCTCCTGTTGCTTTCTCCTCCTCCTCCTCCTTTTGCTTCCTATTGCCTCCCATTGCGTCCTCTTCCTTCTCCTCCTCTTGCTACCTGTTGCCTCCTGTTACCATCTCCTCCTCCTCCTCCTGTCTCCTCCTCTTCCTTCCTCCTCTTCCTGCTCCTGCTCCTCCTCCTCTCCCACCTCCTACTGTTGCCTCCTGTTGCCTCTGCCTCCTCTTGCCTCCTGGTTCCTCCTGTTTCCTCCTCCAATTTTTTTCATGTTGCCTGCTTATACTCCTCCTTCTGCTGTTCCCTTGTGTTGACTTCTCCTCCTTCTCCTCCTTCTGTTGCCTCCTGTTGTGTCCTGTTGTCTTCTCCTCCTGTGGCCTCCTCTTGCCTCCTCTTCCTCCTCCTCCTGTTTCCTCTTGATTCTTCCTGCCTCCTCCTTCTCCTCCTCTTGTTGCTTTCTGTTGCCTCCCGTTGCCTCAGGTTGCCTCCTCCTCCTCCTCCTCCTCCTCCTCCTCCTCCTCCTCCTCCTCCTTCTCTTCTGTCCTCCTGTAGCCTCCTCCTCCTCCTCCTCTTGTTTCTTCCTGTGGCCTCCTCTACCTTTTGCCTCCTGTTGCCTTTTTGTGCTTCCTCTAGCCTCCTCCTCCTCCTCTTGCCTCCTGTTCCCTCCCTCATCCGTTGCATCTTTTTGCCTCCTGTTGCTTCCTCTTCCTCTTCTTCCTCTTGCCTTTTTTTGCCTCCTGTTGCCTCTTCCTCCTCCCTCTCCTGTTGCCTCCTGTTCCCTCCTCCTTGTTACCTACTTTTACCTACTTTTGCCTCCTGATGCCTCCTCCTGCTCCTCTTCTTCCTTTTGTCTCTTGTTGCCTCCTGTTGCCTCTTCCTCCATATCCCTCTGGTACCTCCTGCTGTCCCTCCCCCTCCTGTTGCCTCCTTTGCCTTTGTTTGCCGCCTCTTCCTCCTCCTTCTCCTCCTCTTCCTCCTGTTTCCTTCTGTTTCCTCCTGTTGTCTCCTGTTTCCTCTTTTTCCTATTTCCTCATGTTACCTCCTCCTCCTCTTTCCTTGTGTTGAATCCTCTTCCTCATCTTCTTGTTGCCTCCTGTTGCGTTCTGTTGCCTTCTCCGCCTATGGCCTCCTCTTGCCTCCTGTTGAATCCTCCTCTTCCTGTTGCCTCCTGTACCTCCTGTTGCCTCATCCTCTTCCTTCCCGTCTCCTCCTCTTGCCTTCTTCTGCCTTCTTTCGCCTCCTCCTTCTCCTGTAGCCTCCTATTGCTTCCCATTTCCTCCTCCTCCTCTCCTTCCTCCTCTTGTTTCCTGGTGTTGCCTCCTTTTTCTTCTTCCTCCGTGTTCTCATTCTATTTCTATGTTCCTCGTCCTCTTCATCCTCTTCCTCCTCCTTCTGCCGCCCACCAGTTCATCCTGTTTGTCTGCCTTCTCTTTCTTCTCCTCCTGTTTGTCCTCCTGTCAGTTCTCTGGGGTGGGGTCATCACAACCTGGTTGACTGGGTGCCTGGGACCTTCATGGCCCGTAAGGAGGGAAGAAGTCGGCCTGGCCCCACAGGAACCTTGAGGCCGATAGGGAGGGGGAGAAGAAGTCTGCCTGGTGCACAGGACCTCCAGGGCCTGATGAGGAGGGGAAAGGGGACTGATACGTGAGCAGCTCGGTCACAGAGCATGGCCGTTTGTCTCACAAAACGGCATTCGTTATGCTAACCCTATTTCCAGGGGTTAGGAGCAGGGGGGACCAGACACAAGTGCAATCGTTAATTGTTAATTGGGGTGGGTCTTGCTGCAGTTCTTTATCTCCAATGCCAGATAAGGGGATGGTTTCACAGGGGAGTTGGAGGGGCTGGGGTGGCCTGGGTAGTCCAGGGGTGCCCTTTCTTCTTCAGGGTGGGGGCTGTCCTTCTCCTCCTTGCAATGAGATGGGGTCCTTTAGTCATGGCGACTGAACCACGACTGTGCAGTATACAATGTCAACTATATATATCTTAAGAAAGTTCATACAATTTCATACTCTCAAGAGGAATTGGTGCAATAGTTAGGGAATGAGATTTTCCTAGCAGTCCCTCCTTTTCTTTTGACCGTCAGGGTCACACTATACTATTCATAATTTAAGCCGTAAGTCGAGGGCAGAAGGTAATGCAATACTGTAAACACACACATATAATTACAAAGCAAACCAAGACAGTGACTGCAACCACCCAAACCCTTTTAGTTCACAGTCCTCTACTTAAGTCTGCGAGCCAAGAGGTTAGCCAGCCAAAGAGGTTTAGGGGAGATCCCTGCCTTACTTCAGGTAACATTTTAAAATGAGTCTTTTCCTTGTTTCTATCAGTTTCATTTTTCTGGTCTTGATTTACATAAACCCCCCAGCAGCCGTTATTCCATAATGCACGTACTCTGTCCCGTGCTGCTGAAAGGTGGTCTGGGGCTAATCGATTCTGTATTACCATTTGTGATAATAATTTTATTTCTTCCTGCAGGGCTGTAATACTCTCTGTGATGTCATGGATGGCTTTTTCTAGTTCCCTTGACACATTTGCAACAGCTGGTTCTCGGTCTGCAGCCCCGAACCATGGGATAAAAGCTGTTGCAGACAGGTGGAACTTAGTGCCACGTTCTGTCAGAGGGCTGCAGCACTCTTTCTGTAGGTATGGGTAGCCGGGAGCTACAGAGGCAGAAGAGGTTCTAACTGGTTCTAACCTGTGCGGATGGCATTAATGCACTTAGAACACACTTTCCAGCTCAGGCTGAGGGTAAATCCTCGAGTGCCCTTTCTTCACCTCTCCAATGTTGCCCTGGTAGTTGTGCAAATAAGGTAGTATAATCTTCCAATCAGTCTGAATCATGTGGATTGTTTCCCGTCAAAGGGTTAGCGTGTGCCGGATTTGGTTGTTCACGAAAACGGGGAAGGTTCGCACCCAGACTCGATGACTCAGAGCAATCAGGATCCTATAAGCCCGTAGTGGCAACCAAAATTTTATGTTTATCCTTTATAATTACCTTTACCAATGTGTCTGCATCTGCAATGGTATCTGCATTGGAGAGTTGCAGACGACAGTAGAGTTGCACACAGAGCATTCCAGATGCAGATACCTTTGCAGATGCCGTTGCAGGTTCAAACACCATTGCAGGCACCATTTCAGCTGGCAGATATCGACAGCATTACGCATCGATAAGGGAGGTGAGAGGAATCCCTCTTTGTGGCAGGCATGGGAGGGAGCTGAATCCCCTTTGAGCCCCAGGACTGCAAACCCCAGGTGCGATGTCTCCATGGATTCAGCTGAACTCCCTCCCTCGGCAGGGATAAAGGCGATCCTGGCCTGTCCCTGTCTGGCTGTTGTGCCTAAAGATGGGCCAAGAAAAGGTGATTCTTGGAGCTAACTTTTTTCCTGATAGGAGAAATGCCACTGCTGAAACTAAGTGTCTCTCCCCAGCTGAGGGAGGGAAAATAAGTGATTCTTTCAGCCTGTTTCACAGCAGGTTCCCCTAAAGCCCCAAGGACACCTCATGGGAGCCCAGAGGGGGCAGAGAAAGTGCTGCCCTGGGCTGGTCCTCTGTTGCTGAGCTGGGCTGGGCTCCTGGGATGGAGGGAGCTCATGGCAAGTGGGCAGCGCTGCCGAGAGACAGCTCTGCCCAGGAGCAGCTCCTCTGCAAAGCGCAGCAGGGCTGAGGGCACTGCCTGCAGGCACCAAGGGGAGAGGAGCGAGGCGGGGAGAGGAGCGAGGCGGGGAGAGGAGCGAGGCAGGGAGAGGTTAAAGGCAGTCTGGGGTGGGAGGATGCTGAGAGCTCACTGGGGGAACTCTTCACAGCCCTTGACACAGTAAGTCTCTGGCTGCAGAGACTGGCCAGCTAGATTTCTCCTTTCATGGTCTGCCATCTCCAACGGTTTCTCACTTTCTGAAGCGGTGAGTTGCACCTCGAGCCAGGGTTGATGAAGGCAAAAGTGAATGAGAGCTTCTGTAAGCAATGAGACGGCAGACACCATCAAAAAAAGTCTATCGTCTCCACTGCGCACCTTAGAAATCTCGAGAAATCTCTAAAGGCACAAATAAGGAGCAGCTTAGACGCTGTTCAAATCAGTCGGGCAGGTTTGGATCCCAGTGAGATCCATGTGTTTGGAGAAGACTTTTCTGAATGACTGCTTAAGTTCTCTGTCTCTTAGGCTGTAGGTGAGGGCATGGATTAAAGATGTTAAGGCAGCATAGAGAGACTATTTCTTTCAGGTTTCCTATTCTGACAGCATCTGGTACGCGCTACAGGCTGTAAGAGTCCCATTGACAACTGTATCCCCAAGCAGGGATTGGAGGAGAGGAGCAGGCGTAAACATCTTTTGCTTCCTGGTGCTGAGAGAGATTTTCAGAGTGGGGGAAAGGACGTGAGATGCCAGAAACTGTGGAGATGTGAAGAGAGCACTACAGGGAGGGGGAGAAGCAGAGGTCTCCCAGGGAGGTCCTGGGGCCATGCCTGGGGCATGTGAACACAGGGCTCTGGGATGAGCCAAAGGGTACAGGAAGGTCCTGAGGGGACATAAAAGCAGATGGGGGCCTGGGGGCACCCCAAGAGGACCCATGGGCCAATGGTGAGCTGGCTCCCTGCCCCCTGCAGTGGACTCCCTGCCCCTTCCAGCCCAGGCGGCAGGTCACAGTGGGGTCCTTTGTGACCCCCCTCTGTCACACCCCATGGCACTCTATATATAGCCAGCGGGGTCATGGCCCTGCAGTGTCTGACGAGACAGCGACGGGACAGGGCAGGAGCACGGAGCTGGCGAGGAGACCCCGAGCGCAGCCCACGTCTTTCCCTGCCGCCCCTGGCAGCCTTGTGCTGCCGAGGTGTTTCCCTTAAGCTGCCCCCCCCTCCCCTCCAAACTTTCCTCCATTTCGCAGGATGGCGGAGAGACCCCCCAGCCACCCCAGGGTGGCCTGGGAAGAGGTGGGGGCTCCCCAGGAGAGCAGCTCTCCGCCAGAGCCCTACGAGGTGTCCATGGTCCAGCCGTTGCAGACCGGTGAGTGAGGGGCCCCCCGGGACTCACAGAGCTGGGGCCAGCGAGCACGACCGCTCAACGCCAGGACCCCATTTCCTCGGCACGCTGGCAACAGGAGTCCCGCGGGCAGGGACACAGTGATGCCTGAACGCCAAGGCTGCTCGGGGCTGGGAGCCGTCCCCAACACAGCCTCCCTCCCTCCTCAGCCATGCCGAGCTTAAAGCTCTTTTCACCCATTGGGAAGCTTGTTGGCAAAGATGCTTTGTCCTACCGACTCTTCTGTGTTTCCCTTCCACGTAGGCGAGACGCTGCCAGAGGAGAATCCAGAGCATCCAGAGCTCCAACTGGGACAGGATTCTGAGAGCACCTGGTTGCTTTCTTCGCTCGACAGCAGCGACATGACCACGGTAATGAGCTCCCCCCTTGCTGGGACTCTTGTCAGCGGCATCCGCAGGAGGCTTGTGTGAGCAAAGGGACCCATAATCAGTGGGGTTGGCATGGCCTTACTGTCCCTGGTGAGAGGGTTCCTGCTGTCCCCGAGCAGGGACTATGTGAGGGTGGCACTCCAGCGTCCCAGCAGCAGCTCCAGCCCTTCTGGCCACCAGCCAGCCCTGGTTCTCTGTAGGGCAAACACACGGTGCCCATGACGCCAACCCTCCTCCCTCACCCTGGGGACCCTCTGCTCTCATCCTCTGCCCTGCAGAGACTGCAGCCCCTGCTTCCAGCTTTCCTGAGGGCGCTGCTGACAGCACTGCCGGGCACCTCTTGCCAGAGCTGCTCGCGGTGCTCAGCCAAGAAGCACCAGCAGGGTGCTCGGCGTGACATGTCTTCGCTCCCTTCCTTCCTCCCTCCCATAGGTGTTTGGAGCATATCTCCAGCCTTCCCAGATGACAGACATTCTCCTCGTGGCCATTGAGGCCTTGACAGCAGATGACAACTATGACAGGCAGCTGGGCGGCAGCATCCTGGATATGGCCATGAGAGACCCTGCCTCCTGGCTGACGGATGTAAGTGCCCTGTGGCTGGATTGCCCTGCCCGTGAGCCCTGTCAGCCCTTGTTCTTCCCTCCTTCCCTAACCCAGCTCTCTCGGGCACCTGAAGCCATTTCAAGGCAGCAGAGAGGGATGGGAAGGGCAGCAGTTTCAGTGGCAGCTTGGGAAATGGCTGCACTCCAGTGGCAGCACCACCCTCACCTGTGTCCCCTCTAGGTGCCAAAGATTGTGAGGTACCTCCACAAAAACATGGAGCACATCCGCACGAAGCCAGCCCGGCGGAGCCTGGATTCACTCCTTCTCCTGCTGACCAAGCGGTGCCCCAGGGAAGTGGTCAGGAGCCTGTTGAAGATCTCTCCAACATGTGACAGGTACTGGCCCCAACAGCCTTGAGGGCTTTTTCCTGTGGGGAGAGGGGCGCAGAGACTCTTTGGCTGCCAGGCCCACGGAAAACTGCAGGACATCGCCAAGGAGCAGATCCCTCCATCCCACCACACTTCCCAGCCCCGGTGGGTCAGCCAGGCCCGCAGCAGCCAAAGCTGGCCAAGCCGGAGTCCCGCCACCACGCTCCTCTCTGCCCCATGGGGAACACCACCTCAGCCCCCTCCTGCCTAACCGGGCAGGGTCCCCGTGCACCCCAAGTGAGGTGCAGCACCGCCTGGGTCTGGAGAGGCTGGCCTGGGCACGGTGCAGTGGTCGAGGCAGCCCTGCTGACCGAGCGCTCTGGGTCTGCAGTGCTGCCCTGGCCATGTGGGAGGTGATGATCTCTGTGTCTTGGGCTTTGTGGAGTGTCTTGACGGAGCTGCTCAGCGTGCTCCAGGACCAGCGGCTGCGCAAGGTGTTCAGCTGTGCCGCGGACGACGCCTGCATCTATCCCTTGGCTGTGAGTGACCTTCAGGGCTGTGCCTGCCTCCCCAGACAGGCACGGCCCCCTCCCCTTCTGCCTGCCTCCAAATGGCCACCTCCTCCAGTACATATGGACACAGCCCCTGAGGGTCAGCAGGGACCTGCCCAGCACCAGCCAGACCCCGTGTCAGACACTTGGGGCCGCCCTGTGCTGTTTTGGCCCCGGTGAAAAAACACGAAGCCTGCCCCTGCCCGGGCAGTACCCTGCTTCCCCCCTGCCTGCTTCCCCGCTGCCTGCATCCCCTTGCCCTGCTCTGCAGCCTGGAAACCCGGGGCAGGGGCAGAGAAAGGAGCAGAAGCCAGAATCAGGCCAGTTGCTGGGCCTGGGGCAGAGGCATGGCCTCTGCGCAGGCTGAGGGGGCTTCAAGTCTGGAGAGAGGAGACCATTACCACCACTCACGTGTCGTGCCCCCTTTGTGCCAGCGCGGTGGAGGGAGCCCTGCGGGCTCTGCTGGTCTCTCACTGCTGTCTTCGTTTTAGCTGCTGCTCTGCGATGATGTTGAAACAGAGGAGTTTGCTGCCCTGTACAAAGCCCAGAGGTTCCTGAGGCATCCAAGCCTGGTGATGCTCTCGCTGGTGCTGAGGGGCCTCATCACACTTTCAGAGACATCTGAGATGGTGAGCAGGGTGTAGTCAAGCGGAGCCATGTTGGCAGCCGGGGCCTGGGGCAGTGGCAGCCGGGGCCTGGGGCAGTGGGTAATGTGGTGGCTTGGCCTTGGCTGGGAGGCAGGAGGAGGGGCGACGGCTCCAATCACCCTCTCTGCTATGGAGGGGCCTGGTGGGTGCCTGGGGAGCCCTCCAGGCACAGAGGCTTACCAATCCACCTGCCCCCTTCAGGCCGGTCAGAACAGGGGGTGGCTGAGCAGGGGACACCGCTCTCCTGCACTCCCTTCCCTTCCTCGTGCTCTCCCCGCATCCCCATCAGTGGCCACTGCCTGCCAGGAGGCTGCTGCAGTGACTCCCGTGCCACCTGCCGGGAAGCCGGGCGGGAGGCTGGTGCTCAGCAACCAGCGCATTTTTGCCAGGGTGGTCATTCGCTGCTTCACAATAAGGAAACTGTGTGTTTCGTACAGGCAAGAAAAATACCAGTCCTGCTGCCAGACATCATGGAGACCCTGCAGGATGCCAACACTGATGTCAAGATGAAGGGCCTGGTACTCCTCAGGAACATGATGCGTCTCATGAAGAGGGAGGAGGCCAGCGTCATCGCTCTGCAGCTGGCGGAGAAGCTCCTGCCCCTCTTTGATGACGTAAGGCTGCTGTGGGAGCCTGAGCCCTACAGATGGGCACCTTGCAATGACAGCTGCCCTTCAGCCCAGCCCTGTGGGCAGCACTTGGGCAGGGCTCTCCTCCTCACTCCTCTTGCATGGCCTTTCGGGGCTTTGGGGCTGTTCAGCCGCAGCTGCAGATCTGGCCCACAGCCCCTGTGTTCAGGATCCGACCCCAGAGCAGCCCCCCTCACATCAGACACGCTGATGCCCTTGCTCACTGTGGGCAGGGAGCGGCTGTTGCTGAAGTCCCCCTGTCCTCCTCACTACCAGGTGTCCAGCCAGGTGCGGGAGCTCTCCATCAGCTTCTTCAAAGACCTGATGGTTCATACTGCGAAGGGGGGAAAGATGAAAGAGATGAAGAAGAAAGTGCAGAGGGTCCTGCTCCCGCTATTTCTCCATATGAACGACCAGATCGAGAGCGTGGCGAGGGTGAGTGACCAGCGACCCACTGGGGACGCCAGGAAGGGCGTGCCGACACTGGCCTGGCATAAGGGGCAAGGGCTGCTGGACGTCAGAGTCTGGGAATGTGTGTCACCTCAGGGTCCCACTGCTCCCCTCCTTCCCTGCCCTGGGCCCACCACTGCCTTCTTCCTTCCCCCCTGCTGCCTGCTGCAGAGGTGGATGGGGAGCGGGGGGCCCCTCCCAGCCCCGCCCTCCCCACTCAGCCCTCCACCAGCACAGCCCAGAGGAAGGGTCCCTGCAGACCCAGCGTGAGCAGGGCTGGGGAACCTGGCACAGCCATTTCCCAGACCTGCCCTGCCTGGTCCAGCAGGGCTCAGCAGCAGCCCCACGGCCACCGAACACACGAGTCCCTACAGGCTTCCCAGCTGTCCCTGCAGGTGTGGGAGGCCAGGGCTTTGAGCCCCAATCCCTGTCCCCCAGGGCTGTGCCCAAGAGACCCCCAAATGTTTGGGCCAGGACATGGCCCAGCTCCCTGAGGGCAGGATCGCTGCAGAAACAGAGCCCTGCTCACCCAGATGCCCTTGCATAGGGCCAGTGAACTTGGCCTCTGCAGAGGGGTGCAGCACTTACAAGGGGTGGAGAGCCAGCTTGTTCCCCAGCCTGGGGCAGGGAAGGAAGATGCAGCCAGAAGGGGACTGGCCCCGCATCCCGGGATCAAAGCTCTGCTCACCCGGAGCCTGGGTGTGAAGGAGCTGAGGCAGCCCCGGCTGGGGAGCCAAGCGTCCTGCTGGGGGATGCTCATGGGACGTGCTGCTGGCTCCATCCTGCACCAGTGTCTCTGAGGCTCCAGCCCTCGCTGCCTACAGCTGTGGGCCCACACCTCCTCTGCCCTTCGGCCTGCCCCCATCCCTGGCAGCACCTCAGCAGCTCTCGAGGATCTCTGTTCTGTTGGCTGGCAGCATGAGATACCTGAGGTGGTGGCTGCCCCGTGTCCCTGCCCTGGGCACTGAACCCAGTTCAGACTCTGTCCCCTGCTGCCTCTTCCCATAAGGGGCTGGGAACAGCTCGGAGCCTGGCCAAGAGGAGGAGGATGCCAGGTCTGCTTCCCTGGGCTGTGGTGCCACCTCCCAGCCTCTGCTTCTCTGCAGACCTCTGGGGACACCCTCCTCATCTGTGCAGAGTTCCTGAGATGGAGGAAGCTCATCTACCTGGCCGAGACACATCACACAGACCTGATTGGAGAGTGCTTGGTGAGGACAACCCCCAAGCCCCAGGGCTGGGCCCCACGTGCCCGTGGGGAGGGCTGTGCAGCTGTGCCTCGCCTGCCCTGCTCCAGCCTGGAGCCCAGAGCCTGGAGCTGCATCCTTCTTCCTTGCCCTCAAGCACGCAGCCCCCAAGGGCTCTTCTCCAGGCCCTTCTCCCCTCCCTGCCCCCAGGGTGCTGAAGGAGACCCTGGCACATGTAAGCCCTGGCAGTGGGACAGAGGGGTCTCAGCACCCCCAGACCCCCTGTGCCTGCGGCTCTCTCTGAACCTCAGCCCCACAGGGCTCCTGTCTGGGAGGGAGGAAGGGCGGGCACCGGTAGGAGGGACTGGTCCGGATGGCTGGGGAGCGTCTGTATGAGCCACGTGCCCTTGTGCTCTCTCCAGCTAATGCACAACAGGAGCAGGGTGGAAGATTACCTGTGTCAGAGCCTGCCGTACCTGAAGGACACTCAGGCCACCTTGCGAGTGGCGGCCATCAGGTTCATCGGTGAGCCACAGCCCCGGGGTCCCTCTTCTGGCAGCCTGGCCCCAGTCACCTCCACTGCACCGGCAGCAAGGGACAGCCCTGTGGCTGCCAGAGCCCCGGCTGCCCCGTGCAGGGCCCGCCACGCAGGTGGGCTTGCTGGGAGCCTTGCTCAGTCCCACCACCCTCGCGTACTGTCCTTCCCCGGGGTCAGCCCTGCTGAGGGGGAGGAGGGCGTGCAGCCAAGCTGGCAGGGCCAGGGTCTGTGCTGCTGGGAGCATGCTGGGGAGCAGGAGATCTGACAGGAGCTCTGTGCCTAGGGCTTGCTGCATGGCACCTGAGGAACCGAAGCTCAGAGAAGCTCAGGGATATCTGCGACGGTGAGTATGGGCAGTGCTGTGCTGGCCGGGGCTGGCGGGGCGGGGACAGAGCCGGGCAGGGTGCTGCCATGCCTGGCCCTGCTCCAGGGCAACGCTTCAGGGGCAGAGGAACGTGTCAGGGGCACGTGGGGCATTCCTGAGCAGCAGCTTCCAGCTGGTCTGTTTGTCCCACCTGCTCCTCCTGGCCAGGGAAAGAGATGGGGGGGGCTGGCATGGGCTGGAGGGGACTCCTGGGGGTCTCTGCAGGCAGTGCGGGTTCACGTCCGCTTCGCTTCCTTTTGTTGCAGCCCTCTTGCCCTTGGGGAAGGACACGGAACCCTCAGTTAGATCCCTGGCACTTCAGACCGTCTTCATCCTGAGAAGAGATATGCCAACATCAGGATGGAGCCTGCGGTCGCTGTGCTGCTGGCTCTGCTGAGCCTTTGAGAGATTAAGTTCTCCTCTCAAAAATGGCCGTATTTGAATATTTTTTTTTTTTTAAATAAAGCTGGAACAACAAGCCCCGTCCCATGGTGTCCTTCCTATGGGGACCACACTGAGTGTGCCGAGCAGACAGCGTCGTTCCTGGCCTCTGCCGCTGCCTGCAGGACAGCACACCCGGACCCAGGGTGTCCTTGCAGCAAAGCCCCAGCTGCCCCGCTAGACCACAAAACCCGGAGGCGAGGAGGGGAGAAGCTTTAGCCCAACCCGCCCCTCCTGCGACATCCCAGGGCACGAAAAGGCACCCGTGTTCTGCCAAGCTGGCGAGTCGTCGCTTGTCCCGGCATCAAACTCCTCTCCTGTACTGGGAGCTGTGCTGGTTTGGGCTGGGATAGAGTTAATTTTCTTTCGGGCTCTGGTTTGGATTTGTGCTGGAAACGGTGTTGATAACACAGGGATGTTTTCGTCACTGCTGAGCAGTGCCTGCACTGAGTCCAGGCCTTTTCTGCTTCCCACCCCGCCCCACCAGCGAGCAGGCTGGGGGGGCACGAGAAGCTGGGAGGGGACACAGCCGGCACAGCATCAAAGGCACAGTCCTTTCTCCACCCCCTGTTCCGTGCCGTTCAGGTCAGGCTCAGGTCCCACACTATCCAATACATCCCCATGAGCCACCGCTCCCCTTCCCGTCCTTTGATGTAACACACAGGCATCGGTCCCTCCGCCGACGGACCGTCCCTGTCAAATGTCGATAAAATCTCCACAAAATGCCCATTGAGGCCCCCGGGCCCGTGACTTCGGGCTCCGTCTGTTACGGTGGTCGCTCGGGACAGGACGGGTGGTGTGTTGGGTGGCGTTACTGGGCACCAAAGCCAGCTCAGATCGGAACCAAGAGGTTCCCCTCCTCCCCAGGGTCCAAAGCGCCACTTGTAGCACCTAGCCCATCCTTGCAGTGCCCAAAGCCCCATTTCTGGGGCTGAAATCCTCATTTCTAGGGTCCCAACCTGTCTTTTACGACCCACAGCCATTCCTAGGGCCCACAGCCTCACCCTGAGGGCCTCAGCCCTCAAGGCGGAGCTGTCGCCTGGCAACCTCCGCCCAGAAGTCTGTGGGGAGCCCGTGGACCCAGGACAGCCAATCGCATTTGAGGAGGCGGGGCACGGCATGTGATTGACTGTAACCAGACAGCCAATCAGAGGAAAGATCATCTCTGGGGCGGGCAGGCACTGGTGGGGGAGGAGTGACCCCTCAGGCAGCCAATAAGAGAGAGCATGACCTCAGGGGAGGGTGGGCCTGAAACTAGGGCAGAGTGACAGCGCAGGTGGCCAATCAGTTGTCATCACCTCAGGTGAGGGGCAGGCACTGCAGCACAAGCAGCCTGACGAGCTGGGGGCCAATCAGAGGCAGCATCACCTGAGGGGAGGAGACTGACAGCCCTCCTGACCTATGCCAGTGAAGAGCAATGGGAGAAGAAGGCGGGCTCTGCTGGCAGCCAGGCCGAGTTTCAACATGGTGCCCGTGGGGCCTACCCTGAGGCTGAGCAGCCCCCGGCCCAGGCCCGGGGCCCCTCTTTCCCCCTTCCACTCCTCCCCCCTCTCTCCCCTCCCCCTGCCCCCAGCCACCCCTGTGTACTGGAATCCTCTGTCTTCATGGGAGCCACTGGCTCACAGAGAGTCAGTATCCCATGGCCGTGTCACTAGACGGCAGCCATGGGCCACCAGGCTTCTCGCTGCCATCGCTGCCAGCATCCAGCTGCGGGTGGTGAGGACATGATGGTGAGGCCGCCAGGATGGTGGTGGGGTGGAACTGCCCGCCATCACCTCACCCACATCCGCTCCCCTCAGCCCAACCCCATAGCAGCCTGAAGGGTGGTGAGGAGGGGAAGGACATGGCTGCCATCCGGCGTCTCCCCCGAGATGGTGAGTCGAGTAGGGGTGGATGGTGGGGCTGGGGTCTCCCCCTGAAAGCAGGGGGAGTCCCAGGGTTGCTGCTCTCGCCCCCTCTCTCCCCACAGCTACTGCACATCATCTCCTTCCTGACGCTGCCCAACCTGCTGAGACTGGGCCAGACCCGCTGCCTCCACGAGATGTGCAACAGCAAGGCTGCCTTGCGCCGCCTCTGCACCCCTCTCCCTCCTGCTGCTGCCAGCACCTGGCCCTGCAAGAGGACCGCCATCCTCGACTGTGAGTCTGCCATTGCCAATGGGGGGAGAGGGTGGCACTTTGTCCCCCAGCCGGTGAAAATGTCCCTGCTTTCCCCCCTCCAGACACCGAGGGGCTGCACCTCCAGAGCCTGGGCCGCTGCCAGCAGCGAGCGCTGATGGCCTCCATCCTGTCTCCCCCCTCCCACGACTATCGCAAGCTGGTGCCCGCCCAGCTGCACCTCTTCCTCCTGCGTTATGGCAGGACCTTCTTCTTCCTCCATGACTCCAGCTGCCACATCTGCCACTTCCAGGCCTTCTCCTGTGGCGTCGAGGATATACGCTGACCCGTCCCCCTCCCTTTCCCTCATGCCACCGCCACTCTGGGTGACCATCCCCTCCTCCCCACAAGTGACAGCGGATGCCCGTGGAGAGCCCGCCCACATCTACACACTGAGGGGGCAGGAGCAGTGTGACAACCTGGAGATGTACAACCCAGTGCATCTTCCGCATAAGCTTCCTGCCTCCATCCGCTTCTGACAGGTGGTCGTCACCAGCACAGAGATGCCATGGACCGTTCTGCTGCTCACGGGTTGGGGGACACACTGAGGGGATGGCGGGGGTGGAACCTTGGGGTGAGGAGGAAATGGGGGGGGGAAGGGACCCCCCAAATTCAGCCCCCTGACCCCCCCATCTTTTAACAAGGGGGGGAGCAGGTGTACAGCCTGCGGCTGGACGTGGCCCACTTGGCCCCGCACCCCATTGGCCTCCGCCAGCCCATCCGCACCATGGTCGCTGGCTGTGGCGCCATTGACTTCCTCATGGTACGTCCCCCCCAACCCCCAAAATCCCCTAAACTCACCCCAAAAACCCACCCCCTCATGTGACCCGCGACCTCCCGCAGAGATGGGGGATGTCTTCCTGCAGGTGCGAACCTCAGGGTGCCCTGCCCACCCTGTGCTCATCCCCCTGCCGCTGCCCATCGAGGTAAGGGGGGTGGCCCTAGGGGGGGCCCCACCACCCTGGGGGAGGTGTCGCCAGCAATGTCACCTCTCTGTCACCCTGTCCCCAAGCTGGTGGCCTGCTCTGTGGGGTACAACCACCTGGGGATGGTGGATGACCAGGGGCAAGTCTCCATGTAAGGGAGGAACTGCTATGGGCAGCTGGGGACCGGGGACCGGCTGGACCGTGTGGAGGTCCCACAGGTGACGGGCCACCCCCTGCCTGTCCCTGTCCCCGTCAGTGTCCTGTCCCTGTCCCCACAGGTGTCCTGTCCCCATCCCTGACCCTATTCCTGACCCCAGTGTCATCCCAGTAGGTACCATCCCGCAGGTGTCCTGTCCCCACCACTGTCCCTGCAGGTGCCTTGTCCCCATCCCCGTCCCTGTGACTGTCCCCACAGGTGCCCTGTCCTTGTCCCCACAGTGGTCCTGTCCCCATCCCTGTCCCCAGTGTCACTCAGGCAGGTGCCCTGTGGCCCTCCCTGTCCCCATCCCTGTCTCTGCAGGTGCCCTGTCCCTCTCCTGTCCCCAGTGTTGTCCCCACAGTTGCCCTGTCCCCACTGGGGGCCTGTCCCCACCCCTATCCCTCCTTGTCCCCATCCCCAGTGTCCCCAGTGTTGTTTCAATTTTCTTTACAGCCGAAAGCAGCACGTGGAGCAGGAGATGTGTCCCCAGTAACTGGCACGTGGTCCTTTCAGGTCATATACCCACGGGATAGAGAGTGAGATTACGCAGAGAAATCGTTAAAAAAGCTTTAATCAATATGAGTATCGATCAGGCAATTGATGGTCTCCTGCAGTTGCCTGGAGCTTTTGTCCAGCCACGAGGCAAGGGCAGCTAGTTTAGCATTTCTCTGCTGCAGCCTCTCTGCCTCCTTGCCGGCTTCTGGAGAGCCTTCCTTTGTCAGGAGGCCTCTCTCCCTCCCAGGGGCGCTCTGTTGCCTCTCCGGGTCTTCTAGAACACGCTGCAGGCGGGTGTTCTGCTGCAGGAGCCGGCTGCGTTTGCTGCCGCGCAGCACCGAGTCTTCCCCCTCTGGCACCTGGAGCTGAGCAGCTGCCGCAGCCTTGCGTGTTGTTTGCTGCCCGGCCCTGGGGCTTCCGGCGGCCTTTCCTGTCGTGCCGCCAGGGCCCGGGGCCGTTTCTGCCAGAGGAGCAGGAGCTCTGCGTCTCCCGATGGCCCTGGTGCCCAGGAGGGCCTTGGGGCTGGGCCGTGCTGGGGGAGGCGGGCGGCTCGCCCTTGAAGCGCTGCAGGATGTATGTGATGAAGAGTCTGCTCTCCAGCTGCAGCTGGTTCTGCAGGTGGCAGATGCGGGCGGGCTGGTAGCTGTCCGTCTCCCAGGGCAGCTTGCCGAGGACGTCCTAGAGCTTGCTTTTGGCTTCCCTGCTGCTCCTGCTGGGCCTCACCGTCTCCTTGGCCAGCTGCCACTGCAGGTCCCGCGTCTGGCGAACGGCAGCGGTGCACTCCCACTGCAGCAGCTTCTGTCCCTCGCAGAGCTCAGCCTCCTTCCAGCGCAGCAGCCGGCAGGTCTCTGCCGCCCGCTGCCGCTCGTTCGGCTCCTGCAGCTGCCGCAGCTCCTGAGCCTGTCACTGCTCCCACTCAGATTGGAGCCGCTCTGCCAGGGGCTGCTGCTCCCTCTCCAAAGCCGCCTTTGGCTCCTGGGTTTCGGCAGTGAAGCAGCCGCGCAGCTCGTGGGTGCGGAGCCGCTCTTCTTCCAGCTCAGCCCGTAGCATTTCCAGCTCCCGCCTCCGCTCCTCCTCCTGCGCAAGGCTGCTGGGGGCTTGCGCCGGGCCCTGGCGGGGCGAGGGGCGTCTGCGTGCCACGGGCTCCCGGCCCACAGCACCCCGCGTCATGGCGTTGGCCAGCAACCGCTGCTGCCAAAGGTCACCAACGGCTGCAATGGCCCCCTGACGCCATTGCTAATTGCACTACTATTTGGGTTGTGATGGGTGACTCTTAGAAAGTCTGCTGGGTCTGCTGGATGATACCGTTGATTGGGTTATGAGCTGAAGGCATGATTGGAAAGCGACTGTGTCCATGGATTACATCCTAAATGGATTGCCAGTGTGTGTTTGCCCTTGAAAAGAACAGCTGCTTCAAAGGGAGTCACTGGTACTTGTCTGTGTCCCAAATCCACGTGCTCTGTGTTGGGCTGGGAACTGAAATCAGCTGGAGCCCTCGAAACAGCTGGAGTCGGTTGGGCTGCCTGGTATCTTCATACAGTTTTTGTTGATTGCATCCAGGTGCAGGGGCAGAGCAGCTGCAAAGCCTTCCTTCAGGCCTTCATGGAGGAAAGGCAGAAGAGGAGGTGATACATTTTCAGAACATCACCTAAGCCTGAGGTGGAAGAACGGCTGCTTGTACTTCCCAGGGAATCTTCTCTGTCCGCCAACTAAAGCAAATGCACAAAAGTCAAACTGCAGACGCACCTGTTTTTCTTTGTTAGCGTTTGTGGTTGCCTTTTACATACAGAACACCCCTGAAGTCATCTGATTTGCGTATATTTTGCTCGTGCCTATACCTTTATAAGTGATTGTCACAGAGTATTGAGAGGCGTTCATGAAAAGACATAGCTAAGAGCTGTGATCCCACGCTGGGACATAGTCACAGCGTGATACTGCGATGGTCTCTACGTGCTGTTCTGGTTACGGCATCATTCCCCACATGAAATCACCACTGAACTACATTTCTCGAAGCCTTCAGTGTGTCTGGGTTTGATGGCCACCAGGAGCAGATCTACGGTGCTGTATATAGGGGGTGGTTTTATTCAGGAAGGGTACAATTAATACCGTATCGTGCTTACACGCACACGGCCCCAGTGAGTATTTCCTCACTTCCTTCTCTTTTTGTGGGTTTTTGAACTTTCTCGGTTCATCTCTTTTCCATGTAGGCGAATGTGGAGATCGTTGTTAAAAATGTTATAATTTCCCTTTTTTAAAAAGAAAAAAACCCGCCTGTCCCTTGGCGGTACCAACCGTTTGTTAAAAGGGTTTAGAACAAACAGAGAATGGACCTACTGTAGCTGAGAGAGACTGCTTGGCGAAACACATTCGACTGAGGGAAATTAATTTAATTTATTGGCAATTAATAACAGAGCGGGATAGTAAGTAATAAAAGCAAAAATAAAAACACCTTTCCCCCTTCTTACTCCCAGGCTCAACGTCACCCCTAACCTTTCTACCTCTTCCCCCCCTAAGCAGTTCAGGGGGATGGGGAATAGGGGTTGCGGTCAGTTCGTAATCCTTTGTCTCTGCGGCAGCTTTTTCTGGCAGTGTCCCACCGCTCCCTGGGACCCACAGCAGCGCGATGACCCGTGAGACGAGCCCCGCATCACCTGCAATGGTAAGTCTGGACACCAGCGTCACCCCGGCTCCCGCTCCCCGCTGGGCAGTAAGATTCAGAGAAAGCCCGGAGGGGCGTTTCTTTTCCGTGTCAGATCCTGCTGCTGCTGGTGGCACAGAGGAGACCACAGCTCTCGGAGCCACACAGATGCAGCAGCAGTTGCTGCCCGGGCTGCCGGCAGAGCCCGTGGGAGGCAAAGGCATCTCCAGGAAGGGTCTCGGGTGAGACTCTCCAGGGCTCAGAGGATCCTCCCCTCCGTGGGCGCCCCCCTGCTGCTCTGTGAACCCTTTGGGGCTGAGCAGTTGGGTCCCCCTGCAGTGCCGCACGTGTCCCCCGAGTGACCAGGGTTTGGCTGCTGCCGTGGCCAAGGCATCGAGGGGAGGTGCAAGCAGAGCTCAGCCCCCCTCTCTTCTGCGTGACCCCCTGAACCAGCCCCTTCACCGCAGAATTTCTTTCTGCAGGGGGACGGCCAGAAATGCCGCTGGCCTCGGCAGCTGCGTGCCCCAACTCCACGAGCTGCACAGGTAGGGAGCTGCTCCTCTGTGTGCCCTCCTCAGCTGGCCGGGCTCTGCCTGCTGTCCCAGTGCTGTGGGTGGTTTGTGCCTTCTCCAGACAGGGAGAAGGTGGATGCCGTGGGAGGCGAGGATGGGTGCTGGGGCAGAGTGTAGGTCTGGCATCGTGGCTCCTGGGGGATGGTGTGCGACGACCCCTGGGACATGTGGGACACCGAGGTGGTGTGCAGACAGCTGGGCTGCGGCCCCAGGGTCACAGGCAGAGTTGGGAGGACGTGATCGTGTGCTGTCTCCTGTCCCGTGCACCACCCCGCTGACTACCTGGCCATGGGGCACCAGCAGCAAGAGGCAGAGCAAGCCCGGCGGCAGGGGGAGTTAGTGATGGGGTGAGGAGAGAAATCGCCGAGAGGGGCTGGGGGAGACAGGAGCAGAGGGGAGACGGCCCAGGACGTGCCACTGGCGGTGCTCTGGGCAGTGCTGGAGGGGGCTGTGGGGCAGGGGAGGTGCCAGGAAAAGCACAGGGCAGCAGGGTCCATCCCCTTGGTGTCAGGCCCCTGGGATGTCCCTCCACCCAGCCCTGCCCAGCTCCTGGCAAGGCGCGGGCTGTGCTATGAACCCGTGGGGCAGAGAGGGGGCAACTCCAGGTAGAGAAGAAGCACCGGAGTTGTTCTGTGGTCAGCGCCAGGGACCTGACCCAGGGGCCAGAGAGGCACAAGGGCTGTCTCCAAAGGGACGGTGTGAGAGTGACGCTGGCCAGACCATCTCCACGAGGCCGTTGCCCTCAGTGGGGACGTGGCAGCAGTGCCCAGGCATAGCAGTGGGGCTGCGCTGTGGGAACAGCACAGGGAACAGTGCTGCGGGAGCACGGTGGGGTCCTACCCTTTCGCTGCCCATTGTCCTTTCCCTGCCTGTCCCTGCGCCAGCCCTTCCTCTGTGGTCCCTGCAGCGCTGGGGCCGTGGGGTCTGTGGGGGGAACAGCCAGGTCCTGTGCCTGGTCGAGGAGTTTCCTCACCACCAGCTCTGCACACCCCAGCTGGGGACAGCCCGTCTCTGCCTGTCCCTGCACCCCGGGTGACACCCGAGGGGTGAGGGAAGGGGCTGTCCCAGGGCAGCACTGGGAGCCCCTTTGGGGCGGGGTTTGTCCCAGGGGAGCAGGGTGAGTTCCCAGCCTTCCTCCCTGGGCAGCCCTGGCTCTGTGGGTCCCCTGCTCCCAGCAGTTCTGACCACAAGTTGGGTCAGCGGGGCTCACTCCATGACACCCGCTGTGCACCTCTCCAGGCTCCAGAGATCTGTGCAGCTGGGAGAGAGGTGAGCGTCGGGGAACCGTCTCCCTTTTCCCACGGGCAGCAGAAACAGCCAGCCGTTTCCTCTGGCTTTATTCCCCTGTTTTTACGCCACGCATCAACGACTTGAGACTGGGGCAAAGCACCGCAGCGTGAGAAAAATGCCCAGAAACTGAAGTTCTCATTTGGCCAAGGCTGTATCGCAGGCCTTCAGTGCAAATGGAGGTGAACAAACAGCACTGCCCCTCCCCCAGCCCAGAGACCCTCGCCTGTCCCAGCCCCCCACCTCAGGCTGGTACCAGCGTCCCCAGGGACAGCATCACCACTCCACACTACTGCAGTACCTGCATCCCCCACTCCGCTATGAGCAGTTGCCAAAGGTACCTCCAGGGAACCCCGACAAAGAGACACCCCAGGGGCTCTGTTGTGGAAATCTCATTCCCCAGCTATTGCACCAATTAGCCTTGGGAGTATGAAATCGGATCAAGTTTCTTAAGAGAGATAAAGACAGAGATACATCTAGTTGACATTGTATCCTGCACAGTCATGGTTCAGTCAGCATGACTAACGGACCCCAGCTCATTGCAAGGGGGAGAAGGACAGCCCCCACCCTGAAGAAGAAAGGGCACCCCTGGACTACGCAGATCACACCAGCATCCCAGCCCCTCCGACACCTCTGGGAAAGCCTCCCCTTATCTGGCCTCAGAGATAAGGAACTGCAGTGAGACCCACCCCAGGATCACCTGGATCAAGAATGAAGCAGATGGATGACGCTGCCACAGAATTGGAGTTGCTTTGCAGAACAGCAGCGTGTCTGTGTGTGTTAAGTAGTGAGTGGGCAAATCGCATTGGACCTGAACGCTTGAAAGGTATCAGAACCATGTGTAAGACCGCATTCGGGGTGCCCCAGTTTGAAATGGACAGCTGATGCACACGAATGCAAGAATTACTCTTGTAATGCTACACTTTGTCTCCCAGCCTCTCTCCTCGGTCAGCACAGGCCAGTTGCCAAATTTTCCTGACAGCTCCCCATTGTGGCCACACAGTTCTGGTACCGGCACCGGTTCCACCAGAGTTGGGAGCGGCAGTTGCCCCCCAGGGCACAGAGGGGAGGACAAAAACAACCCTGAAGTGCCCGAACGCCCTCGATCCCCACGACCAGGGCAGGATGGGGCAGCACACACATGTCGGCATCGCAGGGTCACCTCTCCTCACAGAGCTGGCCAGTACCCACTGCCCCCCCAGCACTGCAGCTCGCTCCTCAGCCAGCCGGGACACTGAGACGGCCTTCAAGAAGGGCCATTGCACCTGGAGCTGTTCTCTCAGCAGCGCAAGGTGTGTGCACAGCTCTGCCGTCCCTCAGTCCACTCATGGGGTCTGGGCCTGCTCAGGGAGGGAGGGAAGGGAAAGGGAAAGGGGGAAGGGGAAGGCCCATGACAGGAGGAGAGGAGAAAGGAGGGGAGCTGCCCTGGGTTTTCTCTGGATCGGCAAGCCTTTCCCAAAACGCGTGTCTGTCTGTGCTGCCAGCCACAGCCCTGGGCCCGAGGAGCTGCGTGACAGCATCAGCCAGGACAGCACCTGGCAGGGGACAGGGCTCTGCCCCGGGTCCCACCACCCGTGCTGAGCCCAGCATCCAGGGCCTCCCTCAGGCCTCGCTTTCCCCCTGGTGTGGGGATTAACGGCACGGACTCTGGTATGCAGCAACCAAAGGCCTTTATTGCTCTCTAAAAGCGTATTTTATAGCAAGCAGAAGTGTTCACGTGCTATCTGCAGCCTGCAGATAGGTTACAGCCTTGTGTTCACGCGCATCTATGCTCTAGCGGATTGGCCTGTTCTTCCTGGCTACAAGGCATGTCTTCATGGTCTTTATCTTGTTTTTCTCCTGTCCAGCAGCTCATTCCTTTCTTCCTTCTGATTCACGTGCTTTCTCATGGGTACAGTGCTTGCTCATTACTGATTTAGTGCCTTCTCACGGGCACAGTGCTTGCTCATTAAAATCAAGCTCAGTAATGTCTATAGTGGAAATTCCCATCCCCACACCCTGGTGATGAGGAGGAGAGGCGCCCTGTCCTGGTGTGGCCCAGGGCATCCTCCTGTGGCCAAAAGGAAGGAGAGAGCCCCATCGCTCTCCCCACAGGGGCTGAACACTGCCCTTCGCCTCTGTCCCCAGGGCTCCCTCAGGCTCGCAGGCCCTGCAAGGCTTCAGGGCCAAGCAAGTGCCGGGGTGGCAGGGGCTCCCGGGGCTCAGGGCAGCTTTGGGCATCTCCGAAGCTGAGGGGCGGCTGCCCCTCTGCTTCTGCAGCTGCAATTCTTTGCTTCCCGCTTCATGGTCAAAACTGTTTCTCCTTGTGGCATGTGGACTGGACAGATGCCGTGTCCCTGTTAGTCTGGGCGGATTTCAGGGAAATGAGGAGGTCCCAGCATGCGTACAGGTAGGAGGACAGTGAAAAGGAGCTGTGTCAAGTTTTTTCTGCTGTTTCACATCTGAACTCGGGCATTTGTGTGCATCCCAGCACCAAAGTCAGCTTTTTTTCCTCCAAGCTGCACAGCTTGTTGGCAGCGAAAGTGAAGTGGGCTGAGCTGGCCTTTGGGATAACTCAGTGCCTACGCTTTTCCTTTTTCCACCTTCTTGTTTCTCCCCTCTTCCCCCTAGTTCCATGCACTATTAAAGGTATTTTTGGTTTGACTTTCTGCACAGACCATGGAGTAGGTAGGTACAGGCTATAAGTGTAGGCTGGCCTACACCTTCAGAGCTGTAGGCTATAGACTAGATTGATATGGGCTATGAGTAGAGTTACTATTTGCTGATTATAATTTCTTTTCCATATTCTAAAATAGGCAAGCAATGGGGCAGCAGTGTAGTCCTCCTCCTGAGACGTTGGGCTCAGCCTAGAAGGACGGGAGGCCCACCCTGACTGATACGGGAGGAGGCGAGACAGAAAAGGAGCACTGGAGAGAGAGCCGCCAAAGTGGCAGCCGAAAGCTGGTCACCCCTGCATACAAGGTAGGAAAGTGTGGGCTGGAGAGCCAGAGGGCTCTGCTGCTAACGCTGGCAACAGCTCAGCGGGAGGTCCTCTTCAGAGGTGACGTGCATTGGAGCCTTTCAAAAGGGCGTTTGTAAGTGCTGTGAGCTGGGGCCCTGTGACAGTGATGGTGAGGTTGTCAGCCTGAAGCTCTGCAGCAGTTAAAACTTCCACTGAAACACTTTTGATGGTGGATGCTGTTCTGTGTCTTTCATTTTGGGTACTCATTTCATTGAGCTAGAGTTATTTCTTTGCAGTAAGGTGGTGGGGATCTTCTTCCACTGGTCTTCTCTTCCTGGAGCGCTTCCGGACATCCTTTGTCATCCAGAGCTTTCCCCTCGGTTGCTGAGAGGAGCGATGGTCGTGATGGGGAACGGATCCTGTGGGCAACGGCTTCACCAGTAGGCTTGGATTTTGTGACTCCCCAAAGACAAATGGATGTGGCAGGTGCTCCATCCCTGAATGCTGATGTGCTTTGAGAGGGAAAATGGGGGTGTTTCCTCCTCCCCCTCCTCCTCTTCTTCTTGCCCCCTGTTGCCGCCTGTTGCCTCCTCCTTCTCCTCCTGTTGCCTCCTGTATTTGTTGCCTCCTGTTGCTTTCTCCTCCTCCTCCTCCTTTTGCTTCCTATTGCCTCCCATTGCGTCCTCTTCCTTCTCCTCCTCTTGCTACCTGTTGCCTCCTGTTACCATCTCCTCCTCCTCCTCCTGTCTCCTCCTCTTCCTTCCTCCTCTTCCTGCTCCTCCTCCTCTCCCACCTCCTACTGTTGCCTCCTGTTGCCTCTGCCTCCTCTTGCCTCCTGGTTCCTCCTGTTTCCTCCTCCAATTTTTTTCATGTTGCCTGCTTATACTCCTCCTTCTGCTGTTCCCTTGTGTTGACTTCTCCTCCTTCTCCTCCTTCTGTTGCCTCCTGTTGTGTCCTGTTGTCTTCTCCTCCTGTGGCCTCCTCTTGCCTCCTCTTCCTCCTCCTCCTGTTTCCTCTTGATTCTTCCTGCCTCCTCCTTCTCCTCCTCTTGTTGCTTTCTGTTGCCTCCCGTTGCCTCAGGTTGCCTCCTCCTCCTCCTCCTCCTCCTCCTCCTCCTCCTCCTCCTCCTTCTCTTCTGTCCTCCTGTAGCCTCCTCCTCCTCCTCCTCTTGTTTCTTCCTGTGGCCTCCTCTACCTTTTGCCTCCTGTTGCCTTTTTGTGCTTCCTCTAGCCTCCTCCTCCTCCTCTTGCCTCCTGTTCCCTCCCTCATCCGTTGCATCTTTTTGCCTCCTGTTGCTTCCTCTTCCTCTTCTTCCTCTTGCCTTTTTTTGCCTCCTGTTGCCTCTTCCTCCTCCCTCTCCTGTTGCCTCCTGTTCCCTCCTCCTTGTTACCTACTTTTACCTACTTTTGCCTCCTGATGCCTCCTCCTGCTCCTCTTCTTCCTTTTGTCTCTTGTTGCCTCCTGTTGCCTCTTCCTCCATATCCCTCTGGTACCTCCTGCTGTCCCTCCCCCTCCTGTTGCCTCCTTTGCCTTTGTTTGCCGCCTCTTCCTCCTCCTTTTCCTCCTCTTCCTCCTGTTTCCTTCTGTTTCCTCCTGTTGTCTCCTGTTTCCTCTTTTTCCTATTTCCTCATGTTACCTCCTCCTCCTCTTTCCTTGTGTTGAATCCTCTTCCTCATCTTCTTGTTGCCTCCTGTTGCGTTCTGTTGCCTTCTCCGCCTATGGCCTCCTCTTGCCTCCTGTTGAATCCTCCTCTTCCTGTTGCCTCCTGTACCTCCTGTTGCCTCATCCTCTTCCTTCCCGTCTCCTCCTCTTGCCTTCTTCTGCCTTCTTTCGCCTCCTCCTTCTCCTGTAGCCTCCTATTGCTTCCCATTTCCTCCTCCTCCTCTCCTTCCTCCTCTTGTTTCCTGGTGTTGCCTCCTTTTTCTTCTTCCTCCGTGTTCTCATTCTATTTCTATGTTCCTCGTCCTCTTCATCCTCTTCCTCCTCCTTCTGCCACCCACCAGTTCATCCTGTTTGTCTGCCTTCTCTTTCTTCTCCTCCTGTTTGTCCTCCTGTCAGTTCTCTGGGGTGGGGTCATCACAACCTGGTTGACTGGGTGCCTGGGACCTTCATGGCCCGTAAGGAGGGAAGAAGTCGGCCTGGCCCCACAGGAACCTTGAGGCCGATAGGGAGGGGGAGAAGAAGTCTGCCTGGTGCACAGGACCTCCAGGGCCTGATGAGGAGGGGAAAGGGGACTGATACGTGAGCAGCTCGGTCACAGAGCATGGCCGTTTGTCTCACAAAACGGCATTCGTTATGCTAACCCTATTTCCAGGGGTTAGGAGCAGGGGGGACCAGACACAAGTGCAATCGTTAATTGTTAATTGGGGTGGGTCTTGCTGCAGTTCTTTATCTCCAATGCCAGATAAGGGGATGGTTTCACAGGGGAGTTGGAGGGGCTGGGGTGGCCTGGGTAGTCCAGGGGTGCCCTTTCTTCTTCAGGGTGGGGGCTGTCCTTCTCCTCCTTGCAATGAGATGGGGTCCTTTAGTCACGGCGACTGAACCACGACTGTGCAGTATACAACGTCAACTATATATATCTTAAGAAAGTTCATACAATTTCATACTCTCAAGAGGAATTGGTGCAATAGTTAGGGAATGAGATTTTCCTAGCAGTCCCTCCTTTTCTTTTGACCGTCAGGGTCACACTATACTATTCATAATTTAAGCCGTAAGTCGAGGGCAGAAGGTAATGCAATACTGTAAACACACACATATAATTACAAAGCAAACCAAGACAGTGACTGCAACCACCCAAACCCTTTTAGTTCACAGTCCTCTACTTAAGTCTGCGAGCCAAGAGGTTAGCCAGCCAAAGAGGTTTAGGGGAGATCCCTGCCTTACTTCAGGTAACATTTTAAAATGAGTCTTTTCCTTGTTTCTATCAGTTTCATTTTTCTGGTCTTGATTTACATAAACCCCCCAGCAGCCGTTATTCCATAATGCACGTACTCTGTCCCGTGCTGCTGAAAGGTGGTCTGGGGCTAATCGATTCTGTATTACCATTTGTGATAATAATTTTATTTCTTCCTGCAGGGCTGTAATACTCTCTGTGATGTCATGGATGGCTTTTTCTAGTTCCCTTGACACATTTGCAACAGCTGGTTCTCGGTCTGCAGCCCCGAACCATGGGATAAAAGCTGTTGCAGACAGGTGGAACTTAGTGCCACGTTCTGTCAGAGGGCTGCAGCACTCTTTCTGTAGGTATGGGTAGCCGGGAGCTACAGAGGCAGAAGAGGTTCTAACTGGTTCTAACCTGTGCGGATGGCATTAATGCACTTAGAACACACTTTCCAGCTCAGGCTGAGGGTAAATCCTCGAGTGCCCTTTCTTCACCTCTCCAATGTTGCCCTGGTAGTTGTGCAAATAAGGTAGTATAATCTTCCAGTCTGAATCATGTGGATTGTTTCCCGTCAAAGGGTTAGCGTGTGCCGGATTTGGTTGTTCACGAAAACGGGGAAGGTTCGCACCCAGACTCAATGACTCAGAGCAATCAGGATCCTATAAGCCCGTAGTGGCAACCAAAATTTTATGTTTATCCTTTATAATTACCTTTACCAATGTGTCTGCATCTGCAATGGTATCTGCATTGGAGAGTTGCAGACGACAGAGAGTTGCACACAGAGCATTCCAGATGCAGATACCTTTGCAGATGCCGTTGCAGGTTCAAACACCATTGCAGGCACCATTTCAGCTGGCAGATATCGACAGCATTACGCATCGATAAGGGAGGTGAGAGGAATCCCTCTTTGTGGCAGGCATGGGAGGGAGCTGAATCCCCTTTCAGCCCCAGGACTGCAAACCTCAGGTGCGATGTCTCCATGGATTCAGCTGAACTCCCTCCCTCGGCAGGGATAAAGGCGATCCTGGCCTGTCCCTGTCTGGCTGTTGTGCCTAAAGATGGGCCAAGAAAAGGTGATTCTTGGAGCTAAGTTTTTTCCTGATAGGAGAAATGCCACTGCTGAAACTAAGTGTCTCTCCCCAGCTGAGGGAGGGAAAATAAGTGATTCTTTCAGCCTGTTTCACAGCAGGTTCCCCTAAAGCCCCAAGGACACCTCATGGGAGCCCAGAGGGGGCAGAGAAAGTGCTGCCCTGGGCTGGTCCTCTGTTGCTGACCTGGGCTGGGCTTCTGGGATGGAGGGAGCTCATGGCAAGTGGGCAGCGCTGCCGAGAGACAGCGCTGCCCAGGAGCAGCTCCTCTGCAAAGCGCAGCAGGGCTGAGGGCACTGCCTGCAGGCACCAAGGGGAGAGGAGCGAGGCAGGGAGAGGTTAAAGGCAGTCTGGGGTGGGAGGATGCTGAGAGCTCACTGGGGGAACTCTTCACAGCCCTTGACACAGTAAGTCTCTGGCTGCAGAGACTGGCCAGCTAGATTTCTCCTTTCATGGTCTGCCATCTCCAACGGTTTCTCACTTTCTGAAGCGGTGAGTTGCACCTCGAGCCAGGGTTGATGAAGACAAAAGTGAATGAGAGCTTCTGTAAGCAATGAGACGGCAGACACCATCAAAAAATGTCTATCGTTTCCACTGCGCACCTTAGAAATCTCGAGAAATCTCTAAAGGCACAAATAAGGAGCAGCTTAGAAGCTGTTCAAATCAGTCGGGCAGGTTTGGATCCCAGTGAGATCCATGTGTTTGGAGAAGACTTTTCTGAATGACTGCTTAAGTTCTCTGTCTCTTAGGCTGTAGGTGAGGGCATGGATTAAAGATGTTAAGGCAGCATAGAGAGACTATTTCTTTCAGGTTTCCTATTCTGACAGCATCTGGTACGCGCTACAGGCTGTAAGAGTCCCATTGACAACTGTATCCCCAAGCAGGGATTGGAGGAGAGGAGCAGGCGTAAACATCTTTTGCTTCCTGGTGCTGAGAGAGATTTTCAGAGTGGGGGAAAGGACGTGAGATGCCAGAAACTGTGGAGATGTGAAGAGAGCACTACAGGGAGGGGGAGAAGCAGAGGTCTCCCAGGGAGGTCCTGGGGCCATGCCTGGGGCATGTGAACACAGGGCTCTGGGATGAGCCAAAGGGTACAGGAAGGTCCTGAGGGGACATAAAAGCAGATGGGGGCCTGGGGGCACCCCAAGAGGACCCATGGGCCAATGGTGAGCTGGCTCCCTACCCCCTGCAGTGGACTCCCTGCCCCTTCCAGACCAGGCGGCAGGTCACAGTGGGGTCCTTTGTGACCCCCCTCTGTCACACCCCATGGCACTCTATATATAGCCAGCGGGGTCATGGCCCTGCAGTGTCTGACGAGACAGCGACGGGACAGGGCAGGAGCACGGAACTGGCGAGGACACCCCGAGCGCAGCCCACGTCTTTCCCTGCCGCCCCTGGCAGCCTTGTGCTGCCGAGGTGTTTCCCTTAAGCTGCCCCCCCCCTCCCCTCCAAACTTTCCTCCATTTCGCAGGATGGCGGAGAGACCCCCCAGCCACCCCAGGGTGGCCTGGGAAGAGGTGAGGGCTCCCCAGGAGAGCAGCTCTCCGCCAGAGCCCTACGAGGTGTCCATGGTCCAGCCGTTGCAGACCGGTGAGTGAGGGGCCCCCTGGGACTCACAGAGCCGGGGCCAGCGAGCACGACTGGCTCAATGCCAGGACCCCATTTCCTCGGCACGCTGGCAGCAGGAGTCCCGCGGGCAGGGACACAGTGATGCCTGAACGCCAAGGCTGCTCGGGGCTGGGAGCCGTCCCCAACACAGCCTCCCTCCCTCCTCAGCCATGCCGAGCTTAAAGCTCTTTTCACCCATTGGGAAGCTTGTTGGCAAAGATGCTTTGTCCTACCGACTCTTCTGTGTTTCCCCTCCACGTAGGCGAGACGCTGCCAGAGGAGAATCCAGAGCATCCAGAACTCCAACTGGGACGGGATTCTGAGAGCACCTGGTTGCTTTCTTCACTCGACAGCAGCGACATGACCACGGTAATGAGCTCCCCCCTTGCTGGGACTCTTGTCAGTGGCATCCGCAGGAGGCTTGTGTGAGCAAAGGGACCCATAATCAGTGGGGTTGGCATGGCCTTACTGTCCCTGGTGAGAGGGTTCCTGCTGTCCCCGAGCAGGGACTATGTGAGGGTGGCACTCCAGTGTCCCAGCAGCAGCTCCAGCCCTTCTGGCCACCAGCCAGCCCTGATTCTCTGTAGGGCAAACACACGGTGCCCATGACGCCAACCCTCCTCCCTCACCCTGGGGAGCCTCTGCTCTCATCGTCTGCCCTGCAGAGACTGCAGCCCCTGCTTCCAGCTTTCCTGAGGGCGCTGCTGACAGCACTGCCGGGCACCTCTTGCCAGAGCTGCTTGTGGTGCTCAGCCAAGAAGCACCAGCAGGGTGCTCGGCATGACATGTCTTCGCTCCCTTCCTTCCTCCCTCCCATAGGTGTTTGGAGCATATCTCCAGCCTTCCCAGATGACAGACATTCTCCTCGTGGCCATTGAGGCCTTGACAGCAGATGACAACTATGACAGGCAGCTGGGCGGCAGCATCCTGGATATGGCCATGAGAGACCCTGCCTCCTGGCTGACGGATGTAAGTGCCCTGTGGCTGGATTGCCCTGCCCGTGAGCCCTGTCAGCCCTTGTTCTTCCCTCCTTCCCTAACCCAGCTCTTTCGGGCACCTGAAGCCATTTCAAGGCAGCAGAGAGGGATGGGAAGGGCAGCAGTTTCAGTGGCAGCTTGGGAAATGGCTGCACTCCAGTGGCAGCACCATTCTCACCTGTGTCCCCTCTAGGTGCCAAAGATTGTGAGGTACCTCCACAAAAACATGGGGCACATCCACACGGAGCCAGCCCGGCGGAGCCTGGATTCACTCCTTCTCCTGCTGACCAAGCGGTGCCCCAGGGAAGTGGTCAGGAGCCTGTTGAAGATCTCTCCAACATGTGACAGGTACTGGCCCCGACAGCCTTGAGGGCTTTTTCCTGTGGGGAGAGGGGCGCAGAGACTCTCTGGCTGCCAGGCCCACGGAAAACTGCAGGACATCGCCAAGGAGCAGGTCCCTCCATCCCACCACACTTCCCAGCCCCGGTGGGTCAGCCAGGCCCGCAGCAGCCAAAGCTGGCCAAGCTGGAGTCCCGCCACCACGCTCCTCTGCCCCATGGGGAACACCACCTCAGCCCCCTCCTGCCTAACCGGGCAGGGTCCCCGTGCACCCCAAGTGAGGTGCAGCACCACCTGGGTCTGGAGAGGCTGGCCTGGGCACGGTGCAGTGGCCGAGGCAGCCCTGCTGACCGAGCGCTCTGGGTCTGCAGCGCTGCCCTGGCCATGTGGGAGGTGATGATCTCTGTGCCTTGGGCTTTGTGGAGTGTCTTGACGGAGCTGCTCAGCGTGCTCCAGGACCAGCGGCTGCGCAAGGTGTTCAGCTGTGCCGCGGACGACGCCTGCATCTATCCCTTGGCTGTGAGTGACCTTCAGGGCTGTGCCTGCCTCCCCAGACAGGCACGGCCCCCTCCCCTTCTGCCTGCCTCCAAATGGCCACCTCCTCCAGTACATATGGACACAGCCCCTGAGGGTCAGCAGGGACCTGCCCAGCACCAGCCAGACCCCGTGCCAGACACTTGGGGCCACCCTGTGCTGTTTTGGCCCCGGTGAAAAAACATGAAGCCTGCCCCTGCCCGGGCAGTACCCTGCTTCCCCCCTGCCTGCTTCCCCACTGCCTGCATCCCCTTGCCCTGCTCTGCAGCCTGGAAACCCGGGGCAGGGGCAGAGAAAGGAGCAGAAGCCAGAATCAGGCCAGTTGCTGGGCCTGGGGCAGAGGTATGGCTGAGGGGGCTTCAAGTCTGGGGAGAGGAGACCATTACCACCACTCACGTGTCGTGCCCCTTTGTGCCAGCGCGGTGGAGGGAGCCCTGCGGGCTCTGCTGGTCTCTCACTGCTGTCTTCGTTTTAGCTGCTGCTCTGCGCCGACATTGAAACAGAGGAGTTTGCTGCCCTGTACAAAGCCCAGAGGTTCCTGAGGCATCCAAGCCTGGTGATGCTCTCGCTGGTGCTGAGGGGCCTCATCACACTTTCAAAGACACCTGAGACGGTGAGCAGGGTGTAGTCAAGCGGAGCCATGTTAGCAGCCGGGGCCTGGGGCAGTGGGTAATGTGGTGGCTTGGCCTTGGCTGGGAGGCAGGAGGCGGGGCGACGGCTCCAATCACCCTCTCTGCTATGGAGGGGCCTGGTGGGTGCCTGGGGAGCCCTCCAGGCACAGAGGCTTACCAATCCACCTGCCCCCTTCAGGCCGGTCAGAACAGGGGGTGGCTGAGCAGGGGACACCGCTCTCCTGCACTCCCTTCCCTTCCTCGTGCTCTCCCCGCATCCCCATCAGTGGCCACTGCCTGCCAGGAGGCTGCTGCATTGACAGGAGCCGGGCGGGAGGCTGGTGCTCAGCAACCAGCGCATTTTTGCCAGGGTGGTCATTCGCTGCTTCACAATAAGGAAACTGTGTGTTTCGTACAGGCAAGAAAAATACCAGTCCTGCTGCCAGACATCATGGAGACCCTGCAGGATGCCAACACTGATGTCAAGATGAAGGGCCTGGTACTCCTCAGGAACATGATGCGTCTCATGAAGAGGGAGGAGGCCAGCGTCATCGCTCTGCAGCTGGCGGAGAAGCTCCTGCCCCTCTTTGATGACGTAAGGCTGCTGTGGGAGCCTGACCCCTATAGATGGGCACCTTGCAATGACAGCTGCCCTTCAGCCCAGCCCTGTGGGCAGCACTTGGGCAGGGCTCTCCTCCTCACTCCTCTTGCATGGCCTTTCGGGGCTCTGGGGCTGTTCAGCCGCAGCTGCAGATCTGGCCCACAGCCCCTGTGTTCAGGATCCGACCCCAGAGCAGCCCCCCTCACATCAGACACGCTGATGCCCTTGCTCACTGTGGGCAGGGAGCGGCTGTTGCTGAAGTCCCCCTGTCCTCCTCACTACCAGGTGTCCAGCCAGGTGCGGGAGCTCTCCATCAGCTTCTTCAAAGATGTGATGAAGACTGTGGTGGGGAGAAACATGAAAAAGATGAAGAAGAAAGTGCAGAGGGTCCTGCTCCCGCTATTTCTCCATATGAACGACCAGATCGAGAGCGTGGCGAGGGTGAGTGACCAGCGACCCACTGGGGATGCCGGGAAGGGCGTGCCGACACTGGCCTGGCATAAGGGGCAAGGGCTGCTGGACGTCAGAGTCTGGGAATGTGTGTCACCTCAGGGTCCCACTGCTCCCCTCCTTCCCTGCCCTGGGCCCACCACTGCCTTCCTCCTTCCCCCCTGCTGCCTGCTGCAGAGGTGGATGGGGAGCGGGGGGCCCCTCCCAGCCCCGCCCTCCCCACTCAGCCCTCCTCCAGCACAGCCCAGAGGAAGGGTCCCTGCAGACCCAGCATGAGCAGGGCTGGGGAACCTGGCACAGCCATTTCCCAGACCTGCCCTGCCTGGTCTAGCAGGGCTCAGCAGCAGCCCCACGGCCACCGAACACATGAGTCCCTACAGTCTTCCCAGCTGTCCCTGCAGGTGTGGGAGGCCAGGGCTTTGAGCCCCAATCCCTGTCCCCCAGGGCTGTGCCCAAGAGACCCCCAAATGTTTGGGCCAGGACATGTCCCAGCTCCCTGAGGGCAGGATCGCTGCAGAAACAGAGCCCTGCTCACCCAGATGCCCTTGCATAGGGCCAGTGAACTTGGCCTCTGCAGAGGGGTGCAGCACTTACAAGGGGTGGAGAGCCAGCTTGTTCCCCAGCCTGGGGCAGGGAAGGAAGATGCAGCCAGAAGGGGACTGGCCCCGCATCCCGGGATCAAAGCTCTGCTCACCCGGAGCCTGGGTGTGAAGGAGCTGAGGCAGCCCCGGCTGGGGAGCCAAGCGTCCTGCTGGGGGATGCTCATGGGACGTGCTGCTGGCTCCATCCTGCACCAGTGTCTCTGAGGCTCCAGCCCTCGCTGCCTACAGCTGTGGGCCCACACCTCCTCTGCCCTTCGGCCTGCCCCCATCCCTGGCAGCACCTCAGCAGCTCTCGAGGATCTCTGTTCTGTTGGCTGGCAGCATGAGATACCTGAGGTGGTGGCTGCCCCGTGTCCCTGCCCTGGGCACTGAACCCAGTTCAGACTCTGTCCCCTGCTGCCTCTTCCCATAAGGGGCTGGGAACAGCTCGGAGCCTGGCCAAGAGGAGGAGGATGCCAGGTCTGCTTCCCTGGGCTGTGGTGCCACCTCCCAGCCTCTGCTTCTCTGCAGACCTCTGGGGACACCCTCCTCGCCTGTGCACAGTTCCTGGGATGGAGGAAGCTCGGCTACCTGGCCGAGACACATCACACAGACCTGATTGGAGAGTGCTTGGTGAGGACAACCCCCAAGCCCCAGGGCCGGGCCCCACGTGCCCGTGGGGAGGGCTGTGCAGCTGTGTCTCGCCTGCCCTGCTCCAGCCTGGAGCCCAGAGCCTGGAGCTGCATCCTTCTTCCTTGCCCTCAAGCACGCAGCCCCCAAGGGCTCTTCTCCAGGCCCTTCTCCCCTCCCTGCCCCCAGGGTGCTGAAGGAGACCCTGGCACATGTAAGCCCTGGCAGTGGGACAGAGGGGTCTCAGCACCCCCAGACCCCCTGTGCCTGCGGCTCTCTCTGAACCTCAGCCCCACAGGGCTCCTGTCTGGGAGGGAGGAAGGGCGGGCACCGGTAGGAGGGACTGGTCCGGATGGCTGGGGAGCGTCTGTATGAGCCACGTGCCCTTGTGCTCTCTCCAGCTAATGCACAACAGGAGCAGGGTGGAAGATTACCTGTGTCAGAGCCTGCCGTACCTGAAGGACACTCAGGCCACCTTGCGACTGGCGGCCATCAGGTTCATCGGTGAGCCACAGCCCCTGGGGTCCCTCTTCTGGCAGCCTGGCCCCAGTCCCCTCCACTGCACCGGCAGCGAGGGACAGCCCTGTGGCTGCCAGAGCCCCGGCTGCCCCATGCAGGGCCCGCCACGCAGGTGGGCTCGCTGGGAGCCTTGCTCAGTCCCACCGCCCTCGCGTACTGTCCTTCCCTGGGGTCAGCCCTGCTGAGGGGGAGGAGGGCGTGCAGCCGAGCCGGCAGGGCCGGGGGCTGTGCTGCTGGGAGCGTGCTGGGGAGCAGGAGGTCTGACAGGAGCTCTGTGCCTAGGGCTTGCTGCATGGTACCTGAGGAACCGAAGCTCAGAGAAGCTCTGGGATATCCGCAACGGTGAGTATGGGCAGTGCTGTGCTGGCCGGGGCTGGCGGGGCGGGGACAGAGCTGGGCAGGGTGCTGCCATGCCTGGCCCTGCTCCAGGGCAATGCTTCAGGGGCAGAGGAACGTGTCAGGGGCACGTGGGGCATTCCTGAGCAGCAGCTTCCAGCTGGTCTGTTTGTCCCACCTGCTCCTCCTGGCCAGGGAAAGAGAAGAATGGGGGCTGGCATGGGCTGGAGGGGACTCCTGGGGGACTCCTGGCCCTGCTCAGGGGACGAGGGGGTGCAGCCAAGCTGGCAGGGCCAGGGTCTGTGCTGCTGGGAGCGTGCTGGGGAGCAGGAGATCTGACAGGAGCTCTGTGCCTAGGGCTTGCTGCATGGCACCTGAGGAACCGAAGCTCGGTGAAGCTCAGGGATATCCGCAACGGTGAGTATGGGCAGTGCTGTGCTGGCCGGGGCTGGCGGGGCAGGGGACAGAGCCGGGCAGGGTGCTGCCATGCCTGGCCCTGCTCCAGGGCAATGCTTCAGGGGCAGAGGAACGTGTCAGGGGCACGTGGGGCATTCCTGAGCAGCAGCTTCCAGCTGGTCTGTTTGTCCCACCTGCTCCTCCTGGCCAGGGAAAGAGATGGTGGGGGCTGGCATGGGCTGGAGGGGACTCCTGGGGGTCTCTGCAGGCAAGTGCGGGTTCACGTCCGCTTCGCTTCCTTTTGTTGCAGCCCTCTTGCCCTTGGGGAAGGACAAGGAACCCACAGTTAGATCCCTGGCACTTCAGGCCGCCTACATCCTGACAAGAGATGCATCATCCTCCACAACATCAGGATGGAGCCTGCGGTCGCTGTGCTGCTGGCCCTGCTGAGCCTTTGAGAGATTAAGTTCTCCTCTCAAAAATGGCCGTATTTGAATTTTTATTTTTTTTTAAATAAAGCTGGAACAACAAGCCCCGTCCCATGGTGTCCTTCCCATGGGGACCACACTGAGTGTGCCGAGCAGACAGCGTCGTTCCTGGCCTCTGCCGCTGCCTGCAGGACAGCACACCCGGACCCAGGGTGTCCTTGCAGCAAAGCCCCAGCTGCCCCGCTAGACCACAAAACCCGGAGGCGAGGAGGGGAGAAGCTTTAGCCCAACCCGCCCCTCCTGCGACATCCCAGGGCACGAAAAGGCACCCGTGCTCTGCCAAGCTGGCGAGTCGTCGCTTGTTCCGGCATCAAACTCCTCTCCTGTACTGGGAGCTGTGCTGGTTTGGGCTGGGATAGAGTTAATTTTCTTTCGGGCTCTGGTTTGGATTTGTGCTGGAAACGGTGTTGATAACACAGGGATGTTTTCGTCACTGCTGAGCAGTGCCTGCACTGAGTCCAGGCCTTTTCTGCTTCCCACCCCGCCCCACCAGCGAGCAGGCTGGGGGGGCACGAGAAGCTGGGAGGGGACACAGCCGGCACAGCATCAAAGGCACAGTCCTTTCTCCACCCCCTGTTCCGTGCCGTTCAGGTCAGGCTCAGGTCCCACACTATCCAATACATCCCCATGAGCCACCGCTCCCCTTCCCGTCCTTTGATGTAACACACAGGCATCGGTCCCTCCGCCGACGGACCGTCCCTGTCAAATGTCGATAAAATCTCCACAAAATGCCCATTGAGGCCCCCGGGCCCGTGACTTCGGGCTCCGTCTGTTACGGTGGTCGCTCGGGACAGGACGGGTGGTGTGTTGGGTGGCGTTACTGGGCACCAAAGCCAGCTCAGATCGGAACCAAGAGGTTCCCCTCCTCCCCAGGGTCCAAAGCGCCACTTGTAGCACCTAGCCCATCCTTGCAGTGCCCAAAGCCCCATTTCTGGGGCTGAAATCCTCATTTCTAGGGTCCCAACCTGTCTTTTACGACCCACAGCCATTCCTAGGGCCCACAGCCTCACCCTGAGGGCCTCAGCCCTCAAGGCGGAGCTGTCGCCTGGCAACCTCCGCCCAGAAGTCTGTGGGGAGCCCGTGGACCCAGGACAGCCAATCGCATTTGAGGAGGCGGGGCAAGGCATGTGATTGACTGTAACCAGACAGCCAATCAGAGGAAAGATCATCTCTGGGGCGGGCAGGCACTGGTGGGGGAGGAGTGACCCCTCAGGCAGCCAATAAGAGAGAGCATGACCTCAGGGGAGGGTGGGCCTGAAACTAGGGCAGAGTGACAGCGCAGGTGGCCAATCAGTTGTCATCACCTCAGGTGAGGGGCAGGCACTGCAGCACAAGCAGCCTGACGAGCTGGGGGCCAATCAGAGGCAGCATCACCTGAGGGGAGGAGACTGACAGCCCTCCTGACCTATGCCAGTGAAGAGCAATGGGAGAAGAAGGCGGGCTCTGCTGGCAGCCAGGCCGAGTTTCAACATGGTGCCCGTGGGGCCTACCCTGAGGCTGAGCAGCCCCCGGCCCAGGCCCGGGGCCCCTCTTTCCCCCTTCCACTCCTCCCCCCTCTCTCCCCTCCCCCCGCCCCCAGCCACCCCTGTGTACTGGAATCCTCTGTCTTCATGGGAGCCACTGGCTCACAGAGAGTCAGTATCCCATGGCCGTGTCACTAGACGGCAGCCATGGGCCACCAGGCTTCTCGCTGCCATCGCTGCCAGCATCCAGCTGTGGGTGGTGAGGACATGATGGTGAGGCCGCCAGGATGGTGGTGGGGTGGAACTGCCCGCCATCACCTCACCCACATCCGCTCCCCTCAGCCCAACCCCATAGCAGCCTGAAGGGTGGTGAGGAGGGGAAGGACATGGCTGCCATCCGGCGTCTCCCCCCTGAGATGGTGAGTCGAGTAGGGGTGGATGGTGGGGCTGGGGTCTCCCCCTGAAAGCAGGGGGAGTCCCAGGGTTGCTGCTCTCGCCCCCTCTCTCCCCACAGCTACTGCACATCATCTCCTTCCTGACGCTGCCCAACCTGCTGAGACTGGGCCAGACCCGCTGCCTCCACGAGATGTGCAACAGCAAGGCTGCCTCGCGCCGCCTCTGCACCCCTCTCCCTCCTGCTGCTGCCAGCACCTGGCCCTGCAAGAGGACCGCCATCCTCGACTGTGAGTCTGCCATTGCCAATGGGGGGAGAGGGTGGCACTTTGTCCCCCAGCCGGTGAAAATGTCCCTGCTTTCCCCCCTCCAGACACCGAGGGGCTGTACCTCCAGAGCCTGGGCCGCTGCCAGCAGCGAGCGCTGATGGCCTCCATCCTGTCTCCCCCCTCCCACGACTATCGCAAGCTGGTGCCCGCCCAGCTGCACCTCTTCCTCCTGCGTTATGGCAGGACCTTCTTCTTCCTCCATGACTCCAGCTGCCACATCTGCCACTTCCAGGCCTTCTCCTGTGGCGTCGAGGATATACGCTGACCTGTCCCCCTCCCTTTCCCTCATGCCACCGCCACTCTGGGTGACCATCCCCTCTCCCCACATGTGACAGCGGATGCCCGTAGGGAGCCCGCCCACATCTACACACTGAGGGAGCAGGAGCAGTGTGACAACCTGGAGATGTACAACCCAGCGCATCTTCCGCATAAGCTTCCTGCCTCCATCCGCTTCTGACAGGTGGTCGTCACCAGCACAGAGATGCCATGGACCGTTCTGCTGCTCACGGGTTGGGGGACACACTGAGGGGATGGCGGGGGTGGAACCTTGGGGTGAGGAGGAAATTGGGGGGGGAGGGTACCCCCCAAATTCAGCCCCCTGACCCCCCCATCTTTTAACAAGGGGGGGAGCAGGTGTACAGCCTGCGGATGGACGTGGCCCACTTGGCCCCGCACCCCATTGGCCTCTGCCAGCCCATCCGCACCATGGTCGCTGGCTGTGGCGCCATTGACTTCCTCATGGTACGTCCCCCCCAACCCCCAAAATCCCCTAAACTCACCCCAAAAACCCACCCCCTCGTGTGACCCGCGACCTCCCGCAGAGATGGGGGATGTCTTCCTGCAGGTGCGAACCTCAGGGTGCCCTGCCCACCCTGTGCTCATCCCCCTGCCGCTGCCCATCGAGGTAAGGGGGGTGGCCCTAGGGGGGGCCCCACCACCCTGGGGGAGGTGTCGCCAGCAATGTCACCTCTCTGTCACCCTGTCCCCAAGCTGGTGGCCTGCTCTGTGGGGTACAACCACCTGGGGATGGTGGATGACCAGGGGCAAGTCTCCATGTAAGGGAGGAACTGCTATGGGCAGCTGGGGACCGGGGACCGGCTGGACCGTGTGGAGGTCCCACAGGTGACGGGCCACCCCCTGCCTGTCCCTGTCCCCGTCAGTGTCCTGTCCCTGTCCCCACAGGTGTCCTGTCCCCATCCCTGACCCTATTCCTGACCCCAGTGTCATCCCAGTAGGTACCATCCCGCAGGTGTCCTGTCGCCACCACTGTCCCTGCAGGTGCCTTGTCCCCATCCCCGTCCCTGTGACTGTCCCCACAGGTGCCCTGTCCCTGTCCCCACAGTGGTCCTGTCCCCATCCCTGTCCCCAGTGTCACTCAGGCAGGTGCCCTGTGGCCCTCCCTGTCCCCATCCCTGTCCCTGCAGGTGCCCTGTCCCTCTCCTGTCCCCAGTGTTGTCCCCACAGTTGCCCTGTCCCCACTGGGGGCCTGTCCCCACCCCTATCCCCCCTTGTCCCCATCCCCAGTGTCCCCAGTGTTGTTTCAATTTTCTTTACAGCCGAAAGCAGCACGTGGAGCAGGAGATGTGTCCCCAGTAACTGGCACGTGGTCCTTTCAGGTCACATACCCACGGGATAGAGAGTGAGATTACGCAGAGAAATCGTTAAAAAAGCTTTAATCAATATGAGTATCGATCAGGCAATTGATGGTCTCCTGCAGTTGCCTGGAGCTTTTGTCCAGCCGCGAGGCAAGGGCAGCTAGTTTAGCATTTCTCTGCTGCAGCCTCTCTGCCTCCTTGCCGGCTTCTGGAGAGCCTTCCTTTGTCAGGAGGCCGCTCTCCCTCCCAGGAGCGCTCTGTTGCCTCTCCGGGTCTTCTAGAACACGCTGCAGGCGGGTGTTCTGCTGCAGGAGCCGGCTGCGTTTGCTGCCGCACAGCACCGAGTCTTCCCCCTCTGGCACCTGGAGCTGAGCAGCTGCCGCAGCCTTGCGTGTTGTTTGCTGCCCGGCCCTGGGGCTTCCGGCGGCCTTTCCTGTCGTGCCGCCAGGGCCCGGGGCCGTTTCTGCCAGAGGAGCAGGAGCTCTGCGTCTCCCGATGGCCCTGGTGCCCAGGAGGGCCTTGGGGCTGGGCCGTGCTGGGGGAGGCGGGCGGCTCGCCCTTGAAGCGCTGCAGGATGTATGTGATGAAGAGTCTGCTCTCCAGCTGCAGCTGGTTCTGCAGGTGGCAGATGCGGGCGGGCTGGTAGCTGTCCGTCTCCCAGGGCAGCTTGCCGAGGACGTCCTAGAGCTTGCTTTTGGCTTCCCTGCTGCTCCTGCTGGGTCTCACCGTCTCCTTGGCCAGCTGCCACTGCAGGTCCCGCGTCTGGCGAACGGCAGCGGTGCACTCCCACTGCAGCAGCTTCTGTCCCTCGCAGAGCTCAGCCTCCTTCCAGCGCAGCAGCCGGCAGGTCTCTGCCGCCCGCTGCCGCTCGTTCGGCTCCTGCAGCTGCCGCAGCTCCTGAGCCTGTCACTGCTCCCACTCAGATTGGAGCCGCTCTGCCAGGGGCTGCTGCTCCCTCTCCAAAGCCGCCTTTGGCTCCGGGGTTTCGGCAGCGAAGCAGCCGCGCAGCTCGTGGGTGCGGAGCCGCTCTTCTTCCAGCTCAGCCCGTAGCATTTCCAGCTCCCGCCTCCGCTCCTCCTCCTGCGCAAGGCTGCTGGGGGCTTGCGCCGGGCCCTGGCGGGGCGAGGGGCGTCTGCGTGCCACGGGCTCCCGGCCCACAGCACCCCGCGTCATGGCGTTGGCCAGCAACCGCTGCTGCCAAAGGTCACCAACGGCTGCAATGGCCCCCTGACGCCATTGCTAATTGCACTACTATTTGGGTTGTGATGGGTGACTCTTAGAAAGTCTGCTGGGTCTGCTGTGGAAGGGCTGCCAGGGGAAGGCGAGAGCCAGCAACACCTGGGAGGCCTGGCACCTTTGGTGTGGGAGCAGTCGCTGGATGTTTGCAATTTGGAGCTGGGCTCCGGCGCAGGTCCTGAGAGCGAGCGAGGCACGAACGTCGGCCCCCTGAGCTGGCTGGCAAGGCTGGAGCCCCAGTGTGTGTGGGGCTGTGGAAGGGCTGCCAGGGGGACAGCCTGCCTCACCATGGTCTTCACCATGGGCTGCAGGGGAATCTCTGCTCTAGCACCTGGAGCACCTCCTCCCTCTCCTTCACTGACCTTGGTGTCTGCAGAATTATTTCTCTCCCACATTCTCACTCCTCCCTCCAGCTGCTGTTCCACAGCAGGTCTTTTCCCCCCTTCTTAAATATGTTATCACAGAGGTGCTACCACCATCGCTGATGGGCTCGGCCTTGGCCAGTGGTGGGTCCATCTTGGAGCCGGCTGGCATTGGCTCTATCGGACATGGGGGAAGCTTCTAGCAGCTTCTCACAGAAGCCACCCCTGTAGCCCCCCCGCTACCAAAACCTTGCCACGCAAACCCAATACACTTCCTCCTCACCTCCCCAGCCCCGCCATGTCTGACATTGGCCACCTGGGACTTGCATCACTGACCTCAGACTTCTCCACTGAAGTCTGCAGCTGGAGGTAACAGCTCCTTTGCACCAGCTCCCACCTGCTTGCCTTAGAGACCTGGCTGCACACAGGCACAGCAGGATTTCTCTTCATTGCCGACAAACAGAAGGAAAGCGTGGTAAAGATTAATAAACAATAAGCCACAGTCCTCAGCTCTATGCTATGTCCATGCTGCCTCCGATGAGGTTCACCATGCACAGGGGATAACCTTAGTGGAAATGGTTTAGACAGATAGATGGGAAATGATAGATGTAAACACAATGAAGGATTTGTCTGAAGTGAGAATGAGACTGCTGAAAGACAAGGGCAGGCTTCTAACTCCCTGAAGCTCAAAGCTTCATCCTGGGTGGGATCTGACTGAACAAGGGGTAAGGGGAAAGGAAAACTGGAGACCAATGGAAACGGCATAGGTCCAGAGAGTCTGCTGAGAAGAGGCCTTTAGACCTGGACAGGTGGAAAAATTAGGGAGGTCAAATACACAGTATGATGAGCAGGGTCCTGGCAATGCAAGTAGAGGGGAAGGTCGATATTTCTTCTCCTGCAATTAATATATTTCCTAGAAATTCCCATTTTGTCCTGGTGGAAAAACATCATCATTTTAGTACACATTTTCAGTCATCTCAGCTGGTGAAAAGGTGCTCATGTGTTTTTTAAAAGTTTCAAGCAGTTCTTCCCCTTTGCAGGCGGAGCTCAGCTGTCAGACCATGGACATCGAGTGACACTTGTAGAGGCCCCGGTGTAGCTGAGGTGGCTCCCTGCAACTGGCCACTGTCACACAGGACAGGAGGTCTCCTGCAGGAGACCAGAGCCCCTCGGGAGCTGCTGATGGAGGCCAGGCAGAGGGTCCCAGGACACCTGCACTGGCACCAGGCACCTGCGTCCCTGTAACTTAGGACATCTGTGTCCCTGTAGCTACATCCCACCCCAGTTCTGGAAATCATTTTTTCTTTCTGTCGTGGTTTAACCTCAGTCGGCAACTGAGCACCACACAGCCGCTCGCTCACTTCCCCCCCAGTAGTATGGGGAAGAGAATTGGAAGGGTAAAAGTAAGAAAACTCGTGGGTTGAGATAACAGTTTAATAGGGAGAGCAAAAGCCGCACACGCAAGCAAAGCAAAACAAGGAATTAATTCACTACTTCCCATGGGCAGGCAGGTGTTCAGCCAGCTCCAGGAAAGCAGGGCTTCCTCATGCGTAACGGTTACTTGGGAAGACAAACGCCACCGCTCCAAACGTCCCCCCCTTCCTTCTTCTTCCCCCAGCTTTATATACTGAGCATGACGTCGCATGGTATGGAAATATCCCGTTGGCCAGTTTGGGTCAGCTGTCCTGGCTGTGCCCCCTCCCAGCTTCTTGTGCCTCTCCAGCCTAGCTCAGTCGGTAGAAGCTGGAAAGTCCTTGACTAGTGTAAACACTACCTAGCAACAACTAAAACATCGGTGCGTTATCAACATTGTTCTTGCCCTAAATCCAAAACACAGCACTGCACCAGCTACTAGGAAGGAAACTAACTCTATCCCTGCCGAAACCAGGACAGTATCCACCCCTTATTCCATACCATCTACGTCATGCTCAAGTCCCATATTTTCCAGTACAAACTTATTAACCACCCTTATGGAATGTCTGTAAAATGTCCAGAAATGTCCATGAAATATCCATTGAGTTCATTTAGTCCGTGACTTTGAGCTCCATCTGTTATGGTGGTCACTAAGGCCAGGAGAGGTGGTGTGTTGCATGGAGTTACTGGACACCAAAAACAGCTCAGGTCGGGTCAGTGCTGCACTTGCACTGCTTCTTGTAAGGCTTGTCCTCCACTGATTCGGGTGGTTCCTGCTAGAGTAATTTCTATAACATTAGTATGGCATATATTATTATTAGTATATCTGTGTAGTATTAGTATAACTATTATGACCATAATTAGTACTTAACATCACATAATTCAGATCATTGGCTATTCTCACCCAAAATCAAATCCCCTTGAGGTACACATCGGACTTCCCCATCCTTCCGCATTATCCACCAAGTGCACCCAGGTCCTTGAGCAAAAGCAATCCCACGGATGGGTTTGCCTTTGCCCGAGGCAGGAATAACCCAGACTGTTTTCCCCAACATATTCTTTATGTGCACTACAGGGACTTTATTCCCATCTACAGTACGTAAAAGTTCTGACTGGGCAGGGCCAGCTCGATTGGCAGATCCCCGAGTGTTGACTAACCAGGTGGCCTTTGCTAAATGCGTATCCCAACGTTTGAACGTCCCACCACCCATGGCTCTCAGCATAGTCTTTAACAGTCCATTGTATCGTTCGATTTTCCCGGAGGCTGGTGCATGACAGGGGGTGTGATACACCCACTCAATGCCGTGCTCTTTGGCCCAGGTGTCTATGAGGTTGTTTCGGAAATGAGTCCCGTTGTCTGACTCAATTCTTTCTGGGGTGCCGTGTCGCCACAGGACTTGCTTTTCAAGGCCCAGGATAGTGTTCCGGGCAGTGGCATGGGGCACGGGATATGTTTCCAGCCATCCGGTGGTTGCCTCCACCATTGTAAGCACGTGGCGCTTGCCTTGGCGGGTTTGTGGGAGTGTGATATAATCGATCTGCCAGGCCTCCCCATATTTATATTTCAGCCATCGTCCTCCATACCAAAGAGGCTTTAACCGCTTGGCTTGCTTGATCGCAGCGCATGTTTCGCATTCATGTATAACCTGTGCAATAGCGTCCATGGTCAAGTCCACCCCTCGATCACGAGCCCATCTGTCTGTTGCATCTCTTCCTTGATGGCCTGAGGTGTCATGGGCCCACCGAGCTATAAATAGTTCACCCTTATGTTGCCAGTCCAAATCCACCTGAGCCACTTCAGTCTTAGCAGCCTGACCCACCTGCTGGTTGTTTTGATGTTCTTCAGTGGCCCAACTCTTAGGTATGTGAGCATCTACGTGACGGACTTTTACAACCAGGTTCTCCACCCGGGCAGCAATATCTTGCCACAGTGCAGCAGCCCAGATGGGTTTGCCTCTGCGCTGCCAGTTGCTCCGCTTCCATTGCTGCAACCAGCCCCACAGGGCATTTGCCACCATCCATGAGTCAGTACAGAGATAGAGCGCTGGCCACTTTTCTCGGTCAGCAATGTCTAAAGCCAGCTGGATGGCCTTTACTTCTGCAAATTGGCTCGATTCACCTTCTCCTTCAGAAGTTTCCACAACTTGTCCTATAGGACTCCATACAGCAGCTTTCCACCTCCGATGCTTTCCCACAATACGACAGGACCCATCAGTGAACAGAGCATATTGCTTCTCATTTTCTGGTAGTTTATTATACATTGGGGCCTCCTCAGCACGCGTCACCTCCTCCTCTGGAGATATTCCAAAATCTTTGCCCTCTGGCCAATCCATGATCACTTCCAGGATTCCTGGGCGACTGGGGTTTCCTATTTGAGCCCGTTGTGTGATTAGTGCGACCCACTTACTCCACGTAGCATCAGTTGCATGATGTGTACAGGGGACCCTCCCTCTGAACATCCAGCCCAGCACCGGCAGTTGGGGTGCCAGGAGGAGCTGTGCTTCAGTGCCGATCACTTCCGAAGCAGCTCAAACCCCTTCATATGCTGCTAATATCTCTTTTTCAGTTGGAGTATAGCGGGCCTCGGATCCTCTGTATCCCCAACTCCAAAACCCTAGGGGTCGACCTCGAGTCTCCCCACGTGCTTTCTGCCAGAGGCTCCAGGTAGGGCCGTTCTCCCCGGCTGCGGTGTAGAGCACATTTTTGACATCTTGTCCTGCCCGGACTGGCCCCAGGGCTACTGCATGAACTATCTCCCGTTTAATTTGTTCAAAAGCTTGTCGTTGTTCAGGGCCCCATTTGAAATCGTTCTTCTTCCGGGTCACTTGATAGAGAGGGTTTACAATCAGACTGTAATTTGGAATATGCATTCTCCAAAAACCCACGACGCCTAAGAAAGCTTGTGTTTGTTTTTTGCTAGTTGGTGGAGACATGGCTGTTATTTTATTGATCACATCCATGGGGATCTGACGATGTCCATCTTGCCATTTTATTCCTAAAAATTGGATCTCTTGTGCAGGTCCTTTGACCTTACTTTGTTTTATGGCAAAACCGGCCTTCAGGAGGATTTGGACTATTTCCTTCCCTTTTTCAAAAACTTCTTCTGCTGTGTTGCCCCACACAATGATGTCATCAATGTATTGCAGGTGTTCTGGAGCTCCACCCTGTTCCAGTGCAGTCTGGATCAGTCCATGGCAAATGGTGGGGCTGTGTTTCCACCCCTGGGGCAGTCGGTTCCAGGTGTACTGGAGGCCCCTCCAAGTGAAAGCAAACTGTGGCCTGCACTCTGCTGCCAAAGGGATTGAGAAAAACGCATTAGCAATATCAACTGTGGCATACCACTTGGCTGCCTTTGACTCCAATTCATATTGAAGTTCTAGCATGTCCGGCACAGCAGCACTCAGCGGTGGTGTGACTTCATTTAGGCCACAATAGTCTACTGTCAGTCTCCACTCTCCATTAGACTTCCGCACTGGCCATATGGGACTGTTAAAGGGTGAGCGAGTCTTGCTGATCACTCCTTGGCTCTCCAGTCGACGAATTAGCTCATGAATGGGAATCAAGGAGTCTCGGTTGGTGCGATATTGCCGCCGGTGCACCGTGGTGGTAGCAATTGGCACTTATTGGTCTTCGACCTTCAGCAACCCCACAACAGAGGGGTCCTCTGAGAGACCAAGCAAGGTGGACAGCTGTTTAATTTCCTCCATCTCCAAGGCAGCTATACCAAAAGCCCACCGGTACCCTGAAATACCCTCTCCTGAGGTAGTCTATGCCAAGGATGCACGGAGCATCTGGGCCAGTCACAATGGGGTGCTTTTGCCACCCATTCCCAGTTAGACTTACTTCGGCTTCCAATACAGTTAGCTGTTGGGATCCCCCTGTCACTCCAGAAATACAAATGGGTTCTGCTCCTATATAGCTTGATGGCATCAGGGTACATTGTGCACCGGTGTCTACTACAGCCTTATACTTCTGTGGGTCTGATGTGCCAGGCCACCGAATCCACACAGTCCAGTAAACCCGGTTGTCCCTTTCCTCCCCCCTGGCTGGAGGAAGGGCCCCTCTAATCCTCATTACAGTACTTGTTTCTCACTTCTTGTACATACGAGTCAGAAGTTTCTTCATTAAGATCAGGAGTAAGATCAGCCCTTCTACTCTGTCTGGGGAACTGCCCGCTGGAAACTGGAGCAGCAATTTTCCTGGAAGAACCTCTTTCTGTGATTGTTTTCCCTTGCAACTCACGTACCCGTGCCCCTAGGGCTGAGGTAGGTTTTCCATCCCACTTCCTCATGTCCTCTCCGTGGTCACACAGGTAAAACCATAGGATGCCTCGTGGTGTGTACCCTTTATATTCTCTCTCTTGGGCAAAAGAACGCTGACTCCTAATAGCCGAGATACTGGTCCTCACAGGTGGGGAGTAGGACATATCCTTTTTGAGTTGCTGGAATTCCCAGGAGAGTTTTTCGGACAGTTTCTCCACAGCCGAGACGAGGGAGGAAGAGAGACTTTCCTCATATTGCCGGAGTTGTCTAGCCAATTCATCCACTGTTTGTTCCTCTCCATCTTTCCAGGTCATCACTGCCAATGAATTGGCGTATGAAGATGGTGAGCTCCTTATAAACTTCCGCCACATGGGTCGTGTGCACTTGACTTCATCTGGATCTTTAGATAGTTGTTCATTGTTCAGGTCATCATAAATCACCTCCAGCACAGCTAATTCTCTCAGGAACTGGATACCCTTATCCATGGTGGTCCACGCTTGGGCAACATATGACATCTTCCTTGAAGGGATACCTTTCCTTTACACTTGACAAGAGTCGCCTCCAAAGGCTGAGGATTCGTGTCCCTTTTCCAATCGCTTTGTCAATGCCCCCTTCCCTAGAAAGGGATCCCAGCTGCTTGGCTTCCCTCTAATTCCAGGCTACTGGCCCCATTATCCCAGCATCGGAGCAGCCAGGTGACAATATGCTCACCTGGACGACGGCTGAACTCTTTTTGTATATCTCACAGCTCACTCAGGGGTAGGGTTCGGGTGGTCACTGCCTCATTTATGAGTTCTTCCTCTTCTTCCTCCCCGATCAGCGGCCGGCTCTCCTCCTCCCGTTCTCGTGATAGTCCTTCTCCAGGGTAGTCTGCCTCTTCCACTTCTTTCTCTGGCTCCCTTTGAGAAGAAGCTTCTTCCTCCCTCACTAAACGAGCCGAGTTCCGCTTCCAAAATTTCTTCTTGTGTACAGGGGCGACTGATACCAGCACAGGTTGGTTCAGCCACAGGATCAGCCACAGGACCTGTCGCCGGGGTCTGAGTGGCTGCAGGGCCTGTCACCGGGGTCTGAGTAGCTGCAGACCATGTGGCCGGGGTCTGAGTGTCCTGGTTTCGGCAGGGATACAGTTAATTCCCTTCCTAGTAGCTGGTACAGTGCTGTGTTTTGGATTTAGGATGAGAACAAAGTTGATAACGCACCGATGTTTTAGTTGTTGCTAGGTAATGCTTACACTAGTCAAGGACTTGTTAGTTTCCCATGCTCCACCGACTGAGAAGGCTGGGGGTGCACAAGAAGCTGGGAGGGGGCACAGCCAAACTGGCCAAAGGGACATTCCATACCATGGGACGTCATGCTCAGTACATAAACTGGGGAAAGCTGGCCCGGGGGGGGCCGCTGCTCGGGGACTGGCTGGGCATCGGTCGGCGGGTGCTGAGCAATTGCACTGTGCATCACTTGCTTTGTGTAGTAGTATTATTACTATCTTATTATTATTATCATTTTATTTCAATTATTAAACTGTTTTTATCTCAACCCATGAGTTTTTCTCACTTGTGCTTTTCCAATTCTCTCTCCCATCCCACCAGGTGGTGGGGGGAGTGAGCGAGCGGCTGCGTGGTGCTTAGTTGCCGACTGAAGTGAAACCACGACAGTCCTTTTTGGCGCCCAACGTGGGGCTCGAAGGGTTTGCGATAATAACAGATTAACCGGAGAGTATTAAGGAACTTATATCCGTTAATAGTGGTGGGTCACAATGTTGGTTTCTCTGTTCTCGATGTTGATTTGTATAATCTGCATCGTGCTCTTTTTTTTCCTGTACCTGTTAAAGATTGGTGTTGGGTTTTGCAGTTTGCTGTGGTCTGCAGTGACTAGTGATGTCTCGCTTGTGAGGTTTGTTTTTAGAACATTGACCTTGATGTTAGTGTGGTGTCTAGGTTTCGCAATGAAGCCGTTACTGTACCACGGATACCGTTTCGTGGAGATAACTAGCAATTACAGTGACTTTTCTGAGAGTTTTTTTACGGAGGAAATACAGAATGGCAGTGTCACTACCTTCTTCTATGATGTTTCCTCCTTCGTTACAGTAACTTTTCAGTATTTTGAACAGCCTTGGGTAGGTAAGATACTTCTATTGGTACTTCTTGGGAATATTGTTTCGGTTTTGTCTAAAGTTGGTAAGCAATTTAAGAATATCATCCAGAGATCTGCCCCAAAGCCGAATAGTTATGAGTGGCAGGGTGTGTGGGACAAGATGGGCAAGTACCTAGGCCAGTGGGCACCCGCAGTGTTTTGGAACTTCACCCCTGAGCAAGTGCAGAATCCTGAAGAGTTAGTAGAATATTTGGACAAAGCATGCTGTCACCCTGGCAACTCCAGAGAGACACAGATCATTGCAACGTGCTGGGGCCTGGCCCGTGCCTACCGAGCCCTGTTCAACACCATTCAGTACCCTCAAAGGGAAGAGAAGGTCTCTGGATCTGACAGTAAAACAACAGGCACTGCGGCCACTCAGACCCGGGCAACACGCCCTGTGGCCACTCAGACCCCAGCAACACGCCATGCAGCAACTCAGACTCCAGCAACAGGCCCTGCGGCCACTCAGACCCCGGCGACAGGCCTTGCGGCCACACCAACCCCAGTGACACGTCCTGTGGCTGAACCAAAGAACCAGCCTGTGCCGGTATCAGTCGCCCCTGTACACAAGAAGAAATCACTTGTGCTTTTCCAATTCTCTCCCCCATCCCACCGGGCGGGCGGGGAGTGAGCGAGCGGCTGCGTGGTGCTTAGTTGCCGACTGACGGTAAACCACGACACACCCCACTGCACTGCATGTGCTCAGCGCAGCTGCGGCCCCCAGCCCGCAGTGTCCGGCACGGACATCTCAAGATCCCTACAGGTTTCTGGGCTGGTCACAGGTTTTTATGGGATACCCTTTATCTGTCCTGCTGATATTATGATCGCATCATCATTGCAGTTCATTATATCATCCTTTCCCTCCCAACCCCAAAAGGGCTAGAACAGGTATTACCCAGGGAAATACTGGCATTTTTCCATCCTGAAAAATGTATCAGAGTCAAGCCAGCGCACGTGCTCAGCCAGCATAGCTGGGACTACAGTTTCTTCACTTTCTGAAAGAAACTCATAGCTCTGCATGCTGGTAGTAAAGGAAGGACTAAGGCTGTACCGGTATTACATCCTTTTTAAACGATGACCATAAAAGTTACCTGCACGGGCTGGAATAAAATCCTACCCCACAGAACGAGGGCGTGAAAACGGACCGATGAGATGCTCCGGGAGCCTGCTGGCTGGAAGCCTCTCTGCTCTGTTATTTGCCTCTCTAGGGTTACTAGATTATCTCCTGTCAAGAGGCATACCCGCTCTGGTTGCCCTTGCCTGGTTTCTGCTAGTTCTCACCTATCTCAGGATGTGCTCGTTAGCTTAGGCCTTGTATGCTTGACGTATGCTTGATTAATCCAGCCGTTTATCTCGCAACTATTCACAACACAATGAACCGATCCCTTTGGCACGTTCAATATCTACAAGGCAATACAAACCAAAAACCAGTGGGACCACTTTTTCCACTCGAATACTATTGCCTGACCAACAAACCCCTTGTTTGGAGAGGCTGGAGCCCTCCTCTGCCCTCTCTGGGGTACCCCTTGGCTGACACTGGGGAGCGCTCCAGGTCTGCCTGACTACAGAAGCCAGTCAAACACAGGCAGTACACTCAGCGCAACAGGTTTATTATCCTGCTGCAGGCTGCACTGGGCAGGTACAGGGCTGCTGGACTGGGACCCCCAGGAGTCCCAGCCTCATTCTTAGCTGCGCCTTCTATTCCCTCTCTCCCCCTTTTTTCTGACGCTCTGCTTTCATAACTTCTGTCTGGTAGTTTCCCCCCTTACTGTCTTACTAGTTTAACCCCACGCCAAGTAGCTGTCTCCTTCCGTGCTCTGCCAACTCCAACAGCTTCGCACTTTGTTACACACTTAGTTTAACCTCAAGCCAGTGAGAGCTTCTGTAAGCAGTGAGACAGCGGAAACCATAAAAAAAGTCTCTCCTCCCTGCTGCCCACCCTAGAAATCGCTGGAAATCTCTAAAGGCCCACAAAAGGAGCAGCTTCGCTGCTATTCAGATCAGTCAAGCAGGCGAACACGGGGCTCTAGGACACACTGCAGAGCAACAGGGAGGCCCCCAGGGGACATGAGGGCAAACGGGGGCCTGGAGACACCCCGAGAGCACCCAGGTGCCCGGGGCTGAGCCAGCCCTGTGGCCCCCCGGGGGACGCCCTGCCCCTCCCTGCCCGGGCACCGGGTCACAGTGGGGCCCTTTGTGACACCCCACTGCACTGCATGTGCTCAGCGCAGCTGCGGCCCCCAGCCCGCAGTGTCCGGCAGGACGGCGACGGGACAGGGCAGGAGCACGGAGCCGGCGAGGAGCCCCCGTGCGCAGCCCACGTCTTTCCACGCCGCCCGCGGCAGCCCCGCGGCGCCGAGGCCTTTCGCCAAAGCTTCCTTCCCCTTCCCCACCCCTACCCCTTTCCTCCATCCCGCAGGATGGCGGAGAGACCCCCCAGGTGCCCCAGGGGGGCCTGGGAGGAGGACAGGACTCCCCAGGAGAGCAACTCTCCAACAGAGCCCCACGAGGTGCGCGTGGTCCAGCAACTGCAGATTGGTGAGTGAGGGGTCCTGTTGGTCTGGGCAGGGCTGGGGCCAGCATGCGCACCCTGCTCGATGCCAGGATCACACTTCCCCAGCATGCTGGCGGCGGGGGTCCCACGAGTGGTGGGCATGATGCTGCCTGAATGCCGGGGATGCTCAGGGCTGGGAGCTGGCCCCAGCACAGCCTCTCCCAAGGAGGCAGAGAGCAATGGGGACCCAGCTCCTGCTCCAGGGCACAGGCAGCGAGCGGCAGCTGGGCTGGCAGGAGGCAGCGATGCTGTGGGACGGGGACCTTTCCTGCCCGTCTGCAAGCCAGTTCCTCAGCCCGCTGCACTGGGGGCTTTCCCCACCGCGCCACGCTCCAGCATCGCAGCCCATCTGCCCAGGCACCCTCCAGCCCTGACACGCACGGGAAGAATGCGCCAGGGGAGCAGGCACGGGGCTGGACGGAGGGCAGACCTCCTTCCTCTGCTCTCCTGCCACCGCACCCTCTCTACAAGCCCTCCCTGCTCTCCTCCTCCATTAGATGCCAGCTGGTTTCCTCTGTACGAAGAGGAACAGGAAACCGTGGACTTCATCCAGGCCTTTGTCAGCAGCCCAGGAAAGGTAACCGCGGCCCTTTCAAAGGCGGCTGGGCCGGCGCCTGCTGACAGGGGCTCTGCTGCCTGCTGCCGGGCTGCTGGAGGTGTGCTGCCTGGGCAGAGCTGCTTCTCCCAGGTCTCCCACACGGCACTGCACCCCGAGTGCTCCAGTCCCGCTGTCCGTGTGTCCCCGCCTCTCACGCTCCCCGTCTCTCTCTCTGTTCCCCCGGCTGCCAGGAGGAGGGCCAGAAGACAGAGTTCCTTAGGTGCATCTGCGGCCTATGCAGAGCTGCCAAGCACTATGGCTTGTTACGGGGCCTAGATGTCTTCTGCCACAGATACGAGCTGGCAGAGCATATCAAGGTGAGGGGACACCCGGCGGCTCTGGGGAAGGGGGCAAGGCCTCCCGGCACCGGCACCCTGTGAGGACAGCGCTTGGGCAGGGCGAGGGTCTGGAGGCACTGGGTGCTGGCAGCTGCCAGGTCCCATCCCGGTTGTGCTCTGCAGGTGCTGCTGGAAGAGGAGCCCAGGGACCAACTGTGCACGGCGGTGCGGCAGGAAGCCATGCTTGCCATTGTCGAATTGAGGTACCTGCCCATCCCTCCCGGGACCTCTGCCCCAGAGGTCCGTGCCCACCTGCACGAGGCCTCGAGGCACTGCTCCCAGCACCGGTGTCCACGTGGCCCCTCTCTCTCTCTTTGCAGCTCGGTGGAAACAGTGCTGGAGGGCAAAGAGGAAAGCCTCCTAGAAGCCTGCTTCTCGAGCGTCTTCTTGCTTCCTCCAAAAGAGGAAATGACAAGCCTGGACGCTTACCTCTACAGTCAGGTAAGCGCTGGGTGAGCTACAGGAGCCCCCAGTCCCTCTGGGCTGCTCCCTGCCCACCCCGTGCTGCGATATGACCAGAGAGCCAAGGCAGGGCAGGGTCTCGGCTTTGCTTTCCCACCCTCATCCCTTCATCCCCTTCCCGTGGGCCTGGCCACGCCCAGTGCCACAGGCTGCCCTGCACACGGCAGATTCTCTGCCCCTGGGTCTCTCCCAGGCACCACGGGGCAGCGCGGGAGTCCTGCCTTGGCACTGGCAGTTCAGATCAGTCTCCTGGGGGTGAGCTGGACCACGGGAAACACTGCCACAACTCGCTGTCTTCCTTGCAGACCCTGGAAGACATGGACACCATGCTGGAGACGCTGGTGTTCAACTCTCCTGCCTCCAGACTCAGCAAGGAGCTGCAGCGTATCTTCCAGGTCTGGCATGTGCAAAGAGTGGGCTTCGCAGGGGCTGTTCCTCACCCTGAGGGAAGGGGGTGTCCCCACCCCAGTGCCGTGCAGAGACAGCGTACTGCAGGGAGGGTGCCCACCTCCCTTGGGTAGCCGCGGGCTGCCCACCAGGCTCTCCCGGAGCACAGTGGCTGCAGAGAGGGTGGCATCTGCCTTCCTGCCGGGCCACAAGGTTGGCCCGGGGGATTTGTCCCAAGCCTGCAAGCCTGCGAGCGCCCCTGGGGCAGGAACCCCACTGCAGGCTTTGCTCGAGATCAGAGCAAGCCTTAATGGCCTCTGCGAGCCCAGCCCAGGAGTTCAGCAGTGCTGCTTCTGCTGGAGCAGGTGACTGCTCCCAGGGCACACCAGCAGCTTCTCTCTTCCCAGATGCTGCTGAACTTCACCAGCTCTGAGAGAGTCGATGTGCAGGAGAGAGCCCTGGGGAGGATTATGACGCTGAGCTATTTCCTGATCGTCAATTCCACACTGGAGGTAAGGAGCCAGCCGCCCTCCAGCCCGGCCATCTCCCCCTCCCTGCACACCAGAGCAGCCTGCAGCTCTCCCCGGGCGGGGCTGCTGCCCAGCTAGCTGCTTTGGGAGCCGCAGACGGCATGGCCCTGCAAAGCCCTCACTCGCCAGGGATCCAGGCCTGGACACACTCTTGGGTTCAGGGCTTTGGCACCAGCTGCCTGCCCTCAACCCTTCTGCTCTTCTGCCTCCCTCACCCAGGCCTGGCACCGCTCTGAAGGAGACATTTACGGCCATGTCTGCTATAGAGACATCCAGATCCCAATCCTGGGACAGCTGCTGGGACAGCTCATCCTTTTCCGATCTTCCACGGAAGTGACAAGCTATCCAGCTTTGGATGCTCTTTATTGCCTCTACATACTCATCGAGGAGCAAAGAAGGAAGAGAACTTGTGATGAGCTTCATCCCTCCGCACACAGACATCTCCTGAGAGGTCTGCTTCTCTTCCTGACCTCCTTTGCCCCTCACCGCTGCTTCGCGTAGCATCCCAGCTGTCATTTTGCTGCAGCAGCTGAGTGCTCTCCTGAAGTCCAGGATCTCTTCTCTGCTGCTCTCCTTCCTCCCGCCTTTCGGCATCTTGAGACCTGCTCTTTTGTGGACCCCACAGCCAAAGCTACCATTGATTACCATGTCCCAAAGCCATGTCTTCCCTCTTAGTGAAGAGCAGATCCATCTGTGCATCACCCCGGCTGCTCCCTCCAGTGCTTGTAGCAAGAAGCTATTCCTGACGCCCTCCAGAAATCTCCTTGACCGCTTGTCTCCTGCCATCTTGCAAGCAGATCTCAGGGCCGTTTGGTAAGCTTGCTGGCAAAGCTGCTGCGTCTTACTGACTCTTCTGTGCTTCCCCCGCTGTATAGGCAGGTCAATGTCACAGGACGAAGCACAACGGCTCCACTGGAAACCGGAGGCCACCTCCTTCCTGCATTCCATTGACAGAGACTTTACCACGGTAATGAGCTCCCCCGTTGCCGGGACTCTCGTCTGCGGCATCAGCAGGGGACTTGTGTGAGCAAAGGCACCCAGAATCAGTGGGGCTGCTGTGGCCCCACTGTCCCCGGTGAGAGGGTTCCTACCGTCCCCGAGCAGGGATGATGCGAGGGCTGCACTCCAGTGTCCCAGCAGCAGCTCCAGCCCTCCTGGCCACCAGCGAGCCCTGGTTCGCCGTAGGGCCAGCACACTGTGCCCAGGAGCCCAGCCTTCCTCCCTCACCCTGGGGGCCCTCTCTTCTCATCCTCCCCCGCGCAGTGACTGCAGCCCCTGCCGCCAGCTTTCCTGCGGGCGCTGCCACTAGCACTGCCGGGCATCTCTCGCCAGGGCTGCTCGCACTGCCCAGCTAAGCAGCACCATCAGGGCACTCGCTGTGACATGCCTTCGCTCCCTTCCGTCCTCCCACAGAGCTTTGCAAAATACCTCAAACCTTCTGAGAGGACAGACATCGTCCTTGCGGCCATCGAGGCGATGAGAGACTCCAGCATCTTTGACAAGGAGGCAGCAAGAAACATGCTGGCTGTGGTCATGAAAGAGCCTGACTTCTGGCTGGCGGATGTAAGCGGCCTGTGGCTGGACTGCCCTGCCCTTCAGCCCTGTCAGGCCTTGTTCCTCCCTCCATTCCTCCCTTCCAAACCCAGGTGTCTCGGGCACCTGAAGCCACCTTAAGCCAGCAGAGAGGGATGGCAAGGGCAGCTGAGGAAATGGCTGCCCTCCAGTGGCAGCACCATCCTCACCTGTGTCCTCCTCCCCAGGTGCCAAAGATCATGAAGTGCATCCACGAAAACCTGGGATGCATCAACATGAAGTCAGCCCAGCAGAGCGTGAAGTCGCTACTTCTCCTGCTGACCGACCAGGACCCCACGGAAGCGGTCCTCAGCCTCTTGAAGTTCTCTCCACCAGGAAACAGGTACTGGCCCCAAAAGCCATGAGGGCTTGCTCCCTGCGGGGAGAGGGACCTGGAGAGTCTCTGGCTGCCAGACCCAAGGACTACTGCGGGGCGCCCCCGAGGAGCAGGGCTCTCCATCCCAACACGCTTTCCAGCCCTGGTGGGTCAGCCAGGCCTGCAGCAGCCAAAGCTGACCAAGCCAGCCCAGAGCCACCACGCTCCTCCCAGCCCCACGGGGAACACCACCTCAGCCCTCTCCTGCCTGCCCAGGGCATCCCAACTGAGGGGTAGGGTCTGCGTTACGTGGGGCTGTCCCAGGCCATGCTGCTGTGGCTGAGGCAGCCCTGCTGACAGAGCGCTCTGGCTTGCAGCACTGGCATGGCCATGTGGGAGGTGATGCTTTCCATCCCCCAGACTTTGGAGAAGATCTTAAAGGAGCTCCTCAGCGACCTCCAGGCCGTGAAATTACACAGCCCGTCCACCTTTGCCTTAGAGGACGCCTGCATCCCTCACTTGGCTGTGAGTTACCACAAAAGGCCTTGATCACCTTCAGCGAGCCCCGCGGGCTCTGCCAGTACCTCACTGCTGTGTTGGTTTCAGCTGATGGCCGCCAGTGAGTTTCAGTCAGAGGATTTTGGTGACGAGTCCCACGTCCAGAGCTATCAGGGGCATCCAAACCTGGTGACGGTCGCCCTGTTTCTCGGAGGCCTCATCGCGCTGTCAGAGAGACCTGACATGGTGAGCGGGGCGTCGTCAAGGGGAGCCCTGTTGGCAGCCAGGGGCTGGGGCAGCGGGTAAGGCGGTGGCTTGGCCTTGGCTGGGAGTCAGGCAGTGGGGTGACTGCTCCAAATGCCCTCCCTGCTGTGGTGGGGCCTGGTGGCTGCCTGGGGAGCTTTCCAGGCACGGAGGGTTACCAAGCCATCTGCCCCTTCGGGCCCGGGGGAAAAGGGGGTGGCTGAGCAGGGGACAGGGAGCCTTTGCTTTCCTGCCCTCCCCCTGCTCTCCCGCATCCCCATCGGCGTGCCCACGGCCACCACCTACCAGGAGGCTGCCGCAGAGATCCCTGTGCCACCACCTGCCAGGAAGCGGACAGAAGGCTGGTCCTCAGTGACCAGAGCATTTTTGCCAGGGTGCTCTTTGACCGTTTCACAAAAAGGAAACTCTGTCTTTCATACAGGCAAGAAAAATACAGGTCCTCCTGCCACACGTCATGGAGGTGCTCCACGATGGCAACAGAGCTATCAAGATGAAGGCCCTGGTGGTCTTCAGAAACGTGATGCGTCACCTGAAGAGGAAGGAGGCCAGCCCCATCGCTGTGCAGCTGGTGGAGGAGCTCCTGCCGCTCCTTGACGATGTAAGGCTGATGTGGGAGACTGAGCCCTGCAGATGGGCACCTTGCAATGACAGCTGCCCTTCAGCCCAGCCCTGTGGGCAGCACTCGGAGCAGGGTCTGCTCCCCTGGGCTCTCGTGGGATGGCTTCTGGGTTTTGCAACCCAGCACGGCTTCCCCTGACAGGTTGATGCCTCCGGGCGACCTGAACCCCCTGTGCTGGGGCCCAGCCCGGCCCCTGTGCAAAGCACCTGCAGGCCAAGCGCTGCTCTCAGAGCCCCGAGGGCTCCCCAGCTGCGCTGCCAGGCAGGACCAGAGATTCCCACAGCTCCTGGGTGCAGACCCCGACCCCGGAGCATCTCCCCTCACGTCTGCCACGCTCACGCCCTTGGGCTAATGCTCGCAGCAAGCAGGGAGTGGCTCTTTCTCAAGTCCCCCTCTCCTTCTCCCTACCAGGAGTCCAGCCAGATGAGAGAGCTCTCCATCAGCCTCTTCAGAGACGTGGTGGCGACTGTGGTGGGGAAGGACAAGAGGAGGATGAAGAAGAAAGTGCGAAGGGGCCTGCTCCCGCTCTTCTTTAACATGCATGACGAGACGGACAGTGTGGCCAAGGTAGAGATTTCAAAGCTGGCCAGTGACACAGGGAAGGGCGTGCGGACCCCCTGGGCATCAGGGGCAAGAGCTGCTGGCAGTCGGACCGGGGGAGTGTGTGTCACCTTGGGGTCCAACCGCCCGAGTCGCTGAGGACAGGGCAGAGCTCCCCTCCGTCCCTGCACTGGTCCCGCCACTGCCTTCCGCGTCCCCCAGTGCCTCTTGCCGCAGAGCTGAAAGGGGAGGTGAGCTCCCCTCCCAGCTACGCTCCCTCCACTCAGCCCTCCTCCGGCGCAGCCCTTAGGAAGGGTCCCTGCAGTCCCAGCGCAAGCAGGGGCAGAGAAGCTGGCACGGACTTTTCCAACATCTGCCCTACCCGCTCCAGCAGGGCTCAGCAGGAGCCCGTGGCCTGAGGCACGAATACGTGCAGGTGTTGAAGGCTTCCCTGCTGTCCCTGCAGGTGTTGAAGGCCAGGGCTTTAAGCCTCAATCCCTGTCCCCCAGGGCTGTGCCCAAGGGATGCCCAGATGGTTTAGGCCAGGGCATGTCCCAGCTTCCTAAGGGCAGGATCACCCCAGGAACAAGCCAAGAGGAGGGGGACGCCAGGTCCCCTTCCCCAGGCCGCGGTGCCATCTCCCAGCTTCTGCTGCTCTGCAGGTCTCTGGGGAAGCCCTCATCGCCGCTGCAGAGCTCCTCAAGTGGCAACAGCTCAAGCACCTTACCCAGACAGAACAGACATGGAGGATTGGAGAGTGCTTGGTGAGGACAAGGCCCAGGGCCTGGAGACTCTGGCCCATCTGGGCCTTGCAGCGGGATGGAGGGCTCTCCGCATGCCTGGCAACCCTCTGCCTGTGGCTCTCTCTCAACCTCAGCCCCACAGGGCTCCTGGCTGGGAGAGGGGAATGGCCTGGGCGGGAGGGGAAAGGGAGGCGCTGGGAGGAGGGCCTGGTCCGGGCAACTGGGGAGGGACTGTGACATGCCCATGTCCTCGTGCTGTCCCCAGCTGGTGCAGGGCAGGAGCAGGGCTGAAGAATACTGGAACCAGATCCTGCCGTACCTGGAGGATGCTCAGGTCGCCTTGCGAGAGGCGGCCGTGAGGTTCATCGGTGAGCCACAGCCCCCGGGGTCCCTCTTTTGGCAGCCTGGCCACAGTCCCCACCGCTGCGCTGGCAGCAGGGAGCAGCCCTGTGCCTGCCAGAGCAGGGCCTTGGCCTCCCTCTCCCACCCCTGCCCACGCAGGTGGGCTTGGTGGCCACCTTGCTCAGTCCCACCCGCCTCGGCCACTGGTCTTCCCTGGGGTCAGCCCGGAGGAGGCCGTGCAGCCGAGCCGGCAGGGCCGGGGGCTGTGCTGCTGGGAGCATGCTGGGGAGCAGGGGGTCTGACGAAGCTCTGTGCCTAGGGCTTGCTGCGCGGCCCCTGAGGGACCAAAGCAAGGAGAAGCTGTCCGAGATCTGCAGCGGTGAGTAGGGGCAGTGCTGTGTTGGCCAGGGCCGGTGCGGCAGGGGACAGAGCCTGGCTAGGGTGCTGCCATGCCTTGCCCTGCTCCAGGGAAACGCTTCAGGGGCAGGGGAACCTGGCAGGGGCACTTGGGGCACTCCTGTGCAGCAGCTCTCTCCTGGCCAGGGAAAGAGGCGCGTGGGGCTGGCGTGGTCAGGAGGGGATGCCTGGGGGTCTCTGCAGGCACGGCGGTTCATCTCGGCTCTGTTTCTTTCTGTCGCAGCCCTCCAGCCTGCGGCGAAAGACAACGAACCCTCCCTCTCTTCCCTGGCGGCTCAGACCATCCTCATCCTGAGCTGCCCAAGGGAGCAGCCGAGATCGAGACGCACCCTGCGAGCACTGTGCTGCTGGTGCTGCTAAGCCAGGCAGAGGTGCGACTTTCCTCAGGAAAATGGCTGTATTTTAATAAAGCGGGAACAAGAAGCCCAAACCCACGGTGTCCTTCAGATGTGTAGTGCCCTGAGCGAGCCGAGCAGACGGTGTCATTCCCGGCCTCTCCCGCTGCCTGCAGGACAGCCCCCGCCTCGGCACACCCTGGCCTGTTTTACAAGTTGTCCTGGTTTCGCCTGGGATAGAGTTAATTTCCTTCCTAGTAACTGGTACAGTTATGAGAATAATGTTGATAACACACTGATGTTTTAGTTGTTGCTGAGCAGCGTTTATCCTAAGTCAAGGACTTTTCAGCTTCCTCTACTTTGCCAGTCAAGAGGTGCAAAAGAAGCTGGGAGGGGGCACAGCCAGGACAGGTGATCCCAACTGGCCAAAGGGATATTCCATACCATGTGACGGCATGCACAGTACATAAACTGGGGGGAAGCTGGCCGGGGGGGCCAGTGCTCGGGGACTGGCTGGGCATCGGTCGGCGGGTGCCGAGCAATTGCAATCGTGCATCACTTGCTTTGTATATTCTTCTTTTATTATTATCATTATTATTATTATTATTACTACTATTTTATATTATTTTCTTTCCATTATTAAACTGTTGTTATCTCAACCCACGAGTTTTCTCACTTTTACTCTTCTGAGTCTCTCCCCCATCCCACCGGGGCCGGGGGATTGAGCGAGCAGCTGTGTGGTGCTCAGTTGCTGGCTGAGGTGGAACCATGGCAACCTCGGAGACAATCTCTTAAGTGATGATGATGATGATGATGATGATGTAAATGTCCTCAAAGTTTGTGGCTGAAAACAGTAACAGCAAGAGTCTTCAATTCCAGGTGGGAATCACACACCCCCCACACCCTCACCCCCACACACCCCCTTTCCATTTTGAAAAGAGAGTGATCTGGAAGCTCTAGAAAAAGGATGGCAGCAGAAAAACAAGTGTTGGAATTCCTACAGCAACAGTATCTCAGTCCACGCTGATTTCCATGGATATAGGTATCTCATATCTATAAAAGATAACTGTCCTGGTTTCGGCAGGGATACAGTTAATTCCCTTCCTAGTAGCTGGTACAGTGCTGTGTTTTGGATTTAGGATGAGAACAAAGTTGATAACGCACCGATGTTTTAGTTGTTGCTAGGTAATGCTTACACTAGCCAAGGACTTGTTAGTTTCCCATGCTCCACCGACTGAGAAGGCTGGGGGTGCACAAGAAGCTGGGAGGGGGCACAGCCAAACTGGCCAAAGGGACATTCCATACCATGGGACGTCATGCTCAGTACATAAACTGGGGAAAGCTGGCCCGGGGGGGGCCGCTGCTCGGGGACTGGCTGGGCATCGGTCGGCGGGTGCTGAGCAATTGCACTGTGCATCACTTGCTTTGTGTAGTAGTATTATTATTATTACCTTATTATTATTATCATTTTATTTCAATTATTAAACTGTTTTTATCTCAACCCATGAGTTTTTCTCACTTGTGCTTTTCCAATTCTCTCCCCCATCCCACCAGGTGGTGGGGGGAGTGAGCGAGCGGCTGCGTGGTGCTTAGTTGCCGACTGAAGTGAAACCACGACAGTCCTTTTTGGCGCCCAACGTGGGGCTCGAAGGGTTTGCGATAATAACAGATTAACCGGAGAGTATTAAGGAACTTGTATCCGTTAATAGTCGTGGGTCACAATGTTGGTTTCTCTGTTCTCGATGTTGATTTGTATAATCTGCATCGTGCTCTTTTTTTTCCTGTACCTGTTAAAGATTGGTGTTGGGTTTTGCAGTTTGCTGTGGTCTGCAGTGACTAGTGATGTCTCGCTTGTGAGGTTTGTTTTTAGAACATTGACCTTGATGTTAGTGTGGTGTCTAGGTTTCGCAATGAAGCCGTTACTGTACCACGGATACCGTTTCGTGGAGATAACTAGCAATTACAGTGACTTTTCTGAGAGTTTTTTTACGGAGGAAATACAGAATGGCAGTGTCACTACCTTCTTCTATGATGTTTCCTCCTTCGTTACAGTAACTTTTCAGTATTTTGAACAGCCTTGGGTAGGTAAGATACTTCTATTGGTACTTCTTGGGAATATTGTTTCGGTTTTGCCTAAAGTTGGTAAGCAATTTAAGAATATCATCCAGAGATCTGCCCCAAAGCCGAATAGTTATGAGTGGCAGGGTGTGTGGGACAAGATGGGCAAGTACCTAGGCCAGTGGGCACCCCCAGTGTTTTGGAACTTCACCCCTGAGCAAGTGCAGAATCCTGAAGAGTTAGTAGAATATTTGGACAAAGCATGCTGTCACCCTGGCAACTCCAGAGAGACACAGATCATTGCAACGTGCTGGGGCCTGGCCCGTGCCTACCGAGCCCTGTTCAACACCATTCAGTACCCTCAAAGGGAAGAGAAGGTCTCTGGATCTGACAGTAAAACAACAGGCACTGCGGCCACTCAGACCCGGGCAACACGCCCTGTGGCCACTCAGACCCCAGCAACACGCCATGCAGCAACTCAGACTCCAGCAACAGGCCCTGCGGCCACTCAGACCCCGGCGACAGGCCTTGCGGCCACACCAACCCCAGTGACACGTCCTGTGGCTGAACCAAAGAACCAGCCTGTGCCGGTATCAGTCGCCCCTGTACACAAGAAGAAATCACTTGTGCTTTTCCAATTCTCTCCCCCATCCCACCGGGCGGGCGGGGAGTGAGCGAGCGGCTGCGTGGTGCTTAGTTGCCGACTGACGGTAAACCACGACACACCCCACTGCACTGCATGTGCTCAGCGCAGCTGCGGCCCCCAGCCCGCAGTGTCCGGCACGGACATCTCAAGATCCCTACAGGTTTCTGGGCTGGTCACAGGTTTTTATGGGATACCCTTTATCTGTCCTGCTGATATTATGATCGCATCATCATTGCAGTTCATTATATCATCCTTTCCCTCCCAACCCCAAAAGGGCTAGAACAGGTATTACCCAGGGAAATACTGGCATTTTTCCATCCTGAAAAATGTATCAGAGTCAAGCCAGCGCACGTGCTCAGCCAGCATAGCTGGGACTACAGTTTCTTCACTTTCTGAAAGAAACTCATAGCTCTGCATGCTGGTAGTAAAGGAAGGACTAAGGCTGTACCGGTATTACATCCTTTTTAAACGATGACCATAAAAGTTACCTGCACGGGCTGGAATAAAATCCTACCCCACAGAACGAGGGCGTGAAAACGGACCGATGAGATGCTCCGGGAGCCTGCTGGCTGGAAGCCTCTCTGCTCTGTTATTTGCCTCTCTAGGGTTACTAGATTATCTCCTGTCAAGAGGCATACCCGCTCTGGTTGCCCTTGCCTGGTTTCTGCTAGTTCTCACCTATCTCAGGATGTGCTCGTTAGCTTAGGCCTTGTATGCTTGACGTATGCTTGATTAATCCAGCCGTTTATCTCGCAACTATTCACAACACAATGAACCGATCCCTTTGGCACGTTCAATATCTACAAGGCAATACAAACCAAAAACCAGTGGGACCACTTTTTCCACTCGAATACTATTGCCTGACCAACAAACCCCTTGTTTGGAGAGGCTGGAGCCCTCCTCTGCCCTCTCTGGGGTACCCCTTGGCTGACACTGGGGAGCGCTCCAGGTCTGCCTGACTACAGAAGCCAGTCAAACACAGGCAGTACACTCAGCGCAACAGGTTTATTATCCTGCTGCAGGCTGCACTGGGCAGGTACAGGGCTGCTGGACTGGGACCCCCAGGAGTCCCAGCCTCATTCTTAGCTGCGCCTTCTATTCCCTCTCTCCCCCTTTTTTCTGACGCTCTGCTTTCATAACTTCTGTCTGGTAGTTTCCCCCCTTACTGTCTTACTAGTTTAACCCCACGCCAAGTAGCTGTCTCCTTCCGTGCTCTGCCAACTCCAACAGCTTCGCACTTTGTTACACACTTAGTTTAACCTCAAGCCAGTGAGAGCTTCTGTAAGCAGTGAGACAGCGGAAACCATAAAAAAAGTCTCTCCTCCCTGCTGCCCACCCTAGAAATCGCTGGAAATCTCTAAAGGCCCACAAAAGGAGCAGCTTCGCTGCTATTCAGATCAGTCAAGCAGGCGAACACGGGGCTCTAGGACACACTGCAGAGCAACAGGGAGGCCCCCAGGGGACATGAGGGCAAACGGGGGCCTGGAGACACCCCGAGAGCACCCAGGTGCCCGGGGCTGAGCCAGCCCTGTGGCCCCCCGGGGGACGCCCTGCCCCTCCCTGCCCGGGCACCGGGTCACAGTGGGGCCCTTTGTGACACCCCACTGCACTGCATGTGCTCAGCGCAGCTGCGGCCCCCAGCCCGCAGTGTCCGGCAGGACGGCGACGGGACAGGGCAGGAGCACGGAGCCGGCGAGGAGCCCCCGTGCGCAGCCCACGTCTTTCCACGCCGCCCGCGGCAGCCCCGCGGCGCCGAGGCCTTTCGCCAAAGCTTCCTTCCCCTTCCCCACCCCTACCCCTTTCCTCCATCCCGCAGGATGGCGGAGAGACCCCCCAGGTGCCCCAGGGGGGCCTGGGAGGAGGACAGGACTCCCCAGGAGAGCAACTCTCCAACAGAGCCCCACGAGGTGCGCGTGGTCCAGCAACTGCAGATTGGTGAGTGAGGGGTCCTGTTGGTCTGGGCAGGGCTGGGGCCAGCATGCGCACCCTGCTCGATGCCAGGATCACACTTCCCCAGCATGCTGGCGGCGGGGGTCCCACGAGTGGTGGGCATGATGCTGCCTGAATGCCGGGGATGCTCAGGGCTGGGAGCTGGCCCCAGCACAGCCTCTCCCAAGGAGGCAGAGAGCAGAGGGGACCCAGCTCCTGCTCCAGGGCACAGGCAGCGAGCGGCAGCTGGGCTGGCAGGAGGCAGCGATGCTGTGGGACGGGGACCTTTCCTGCCCGTCTGCAAGCCAGTTCCTCAGCCCGCTGCACTGGGGGCTTTCCCCACCGCGCCACGCTCCAGCATCGCAGCCCATCTGCCCAGGCACCCTCCAGCCCTGACACGCACGGGAAGAATGCGCCAGGGGAGCAGGCACGGGGCTGGACGGAGGGCAGACCTCCTTCCTCTGCTCTCCTGCCACCGCACCCTCTCTACAAGCCCTCCCTGCTCTCCTCCTCCATTAGATGCCAGCTGGTTTCCTCTGTACGAAGAGGAACAGGAAACCGTGGACTTCATCCAGGCCTTTGTCAGCAGCCCAGGAAAGGTAACCGCGGCCCTTTCAAAGGCGGCTGGGACGGCGCCTGCTGACAGGGGCTCTGCTGCCTGCTGCCGGGCTGCTGGAGGTGTGCTGCCTGGGCAGAGCTGCTTCTCCCAGGTCTCCCACACGGCACTGCACCCCGAGTGCTCCAGTCCCGCTGTCCGTGTGTCCCCGCCTCTCACGCTCCCTGTCTCTCTCTCTGTTCCCCCGGCTGCCAGGAGGAGGGCCAGAAGACAGAGTTCCTTAGGTGCATCTGCGGCCTATGCAGAGCTGCCAAGCACTATGGCTTGTTACGGGGCCTAGATGTCTTCTGCCACAGATACGAGCTGGCAGAGCATATCAAGGTGAGGGGACACCCGGCGGCTCTGGGGAAGGGGGCAAGGCCTCCCGGCACCGGCACCCTGTGAGGACAGCGCTTGGGCAGGGCGAGGGTCTGGAGGCACTGGGTGCTGGCAGCTGCCAGGTCCCATCCCGGTTGTGCTCTGCAGGTGCTGCTGGAAGAGGAGCCCAGGGACCAACTGTGCACGGCGGTGCGGCAGGAAGCCATGCTTGCCATTGTCGAATTGAGGTACCTGCCCATCCCTCCCGGGACCTCTGCCCCAGAGGTCCGTGCCCACCTGCACGAGGCCTCGAGGCACTGCTCCCAGCACCGGTGTCCACGTGGCCCCTCTCTCTCTCTTTGCAGCTCGGTGGAAACAGTGCTGGAGGGCAAAGAGGAAAGCCTCCTAGAAGCCTGCTTCTCGAGCGTCTTCTTGCTTCCTCCAAAAGAGGAAATGACGAGCCTGGACGCTTACCTCTACAGTCAGGTAAGCGCTGGGTGAGCTACAGGAGCCCCCAGTCCCTCTGGGCTGCTCCCTGCCCACCCCGTGCTGCGATATGACCAGAGAGCCAAGGCAGGGCAGGGTCTCGGCTTTGCTTTCCCACCCTCATCCCTTCGTCCCCTTCCCGTGGGCCTGGCCACGCCCAGTGCCGCAGGCTGCCCTGCACACGGCAGATTCTCTGCCCCTGGGTCTCTCCCAGGCACCACGGGGCAGCGCGGGAGTCCTGCCTTGGCACTGGCAGTTCAGATCAGTCTCCTGGGGGTGAGCTGGACCACGGGAAACACTGCCACAACTCGCTGTCTTCCTTGCAGACCCTGGAAGACATGGACACCATGCTGGAGACGCTGGTGTTCAACTCTCCTGCCTCCAGACTCAGCAAGGAGCTGCAGCGTATCTTCCAGGTCTGGCATGTGCAAAGAGTGGGCTTCGCAGGGGCTGTTCCTCACCCTGAGGGAAGGGGGTGTCCCCACCCCAGTGCCGTGCAGAGACAGCGTACTGCAGGGAGGGTGCCCACCTCCCTTGGGTAGCCGCGGGCTGCCCACCAGGCTCTCCCGGAGCACAGTGGCTGCAGAGAGGGTGGCATCTGCCTGCCTGCCGGGCCACAAGGTTGGCCCGGGGGATTTGTCCCAAGCCTGCAAGCCTGCGAGCGCCCCTGGGGCAGGAACCCCACTGCAGGCTTTGCTCGAGATCAGAGCAAGCCTTAATGGCCTCTGCGAGCCCAGCCCAGGAGTTCAGCAGTGCTGCTTCTGCTGGAGCAGGTGACTGCTCCCAGGGCACACCAGCAGCTTCTCTCTTCCCAGATGCTGCTGAACTTCACCAGCTCTGAGAGAGTCGATGTGCAGGAGAGAGCCCTGGGGAGGATTATGACGCTGAGCTATTTCCTGATCGTCAATTCCACACTGGAGGTAAGGAGCCAGCCGCCCTCCAGCCCGGCCATCTCCCCCTCCCTGCACACCAGAGCAGCCTGCAGCTCTCCCCGGGCAGGGCTGCTGCCCAGCTAGCTGCTTTGGGAGCCGCAGACGGCATGGCCCTGCAAAGCCCTCACTCGCCAGGGATCCAGGCCTGGACACACTCTTGGGTTCAGGGCTTTGGCACCAGCTGCCTGCCCTCAACCCTTCTGCTCTTCTGCCTCCCTCACCCAGGCCTGGCACCGCTCTGAAGGAGACATTTACGGCCATGTCTGCTATAGAGACATCCAGATCCCAATCCTGGGACAGCTGCTGGGACAGCTCATCCTTTTCCGATCTTCCACGGAAGTGACAAGCTATCCAGCTTTGGATGCTCTTTATTGCCTCTACATACTCATCGAGGAGCAAAGAAGGAAGAGAACTTGTGATGAGCTTCATCCCTCCGCACACAGACATCTCCTGAGAGGTCTGCTTCTCTTCCTGACCTCCTTTGCCCCTCACCGCTGCTTCGCGTAGCATCCCAGCTGTCATTTTGCTGCAGCAGCTGAGTGCTCTCCTGAAGTCCAGGATCTCTTCTCTGCTGCTCTCCTTCCTCCCGCCTTTCGGCATCTTGAGACCTGCTCTTTTGTGGACCCCACAGCCAAAGCTACCATTGATTACCATGTCCCAAAGCCATGTCTTCCCTCTTAGTGAAGAGCAGATCCATCTGTGCATCACCCCGGCTGCTCCCTCCAGTGCTTGTAGCAAGAAGCTATTCCTGACGCCCTCCAGAAATCTCCTTGACCGCTTGTCTCCTGCCATCTTGCAAGCAGATCTCAGGGCCGTTTGGTAAGCTTGCTGGCAAAGCTGCTGCGTCTTACTGACTCTTCTGTGCTTCCCCCGCTGTATAGGCAGGTCAATGTCACAGGACGAAGCACAACGGCTCCACTGGAAACCGGAGGCCACCTCCTTCCTGCATTCCATTGACAGAGACTTTACCACGGTAATGAGCTCCCCCGTTGCCGGGACTCTCGTCTGCGGCATCAGCAGGGGACTTGTGTGAGCAAAGGCACCCAGAATCAGTGGGGCTGCTGTGGCCCCACTGTCCCCGGTGAGAGGGTTCCTACCGTCCCCGAGCAGGGATGATGCGAGGGCTGCACTCCAGTGTCCCAGCAGCAGCTCCAGCCCTCCTGGCCACCAGCGAGCCCTCGTTCGCCGTAGGGCCAGCACATTGTGCCCAGGAGCCCAGCCTTCCTCCCTCACCCTGGGGGCCCTCTCTTCTCATCCTCCCCCGCGCAGTGACTGCAGCCCCTGCCGCCAGCTTTCCTGCGGGCGCTGCTACTAGCACAGCCGGGCATCTCTCGCCAGGGCTGCTCGCACTGCCCAGCTAAGCAGCACCATCAGGGCACTCGCTGTGACATGCCTTCGCTCCCTTCCGTCCTCCCACAGAGCTTTGCAAAATACCTCAAACCTTCTGAGAGGACAGACATCGTCCTTGCGGCCATCGAGGCGATGAGAGACTCCAGCATCTTTGACAAGGAGGCGGCAAGAAACATGCTGGCTGTGGTCATGAAAGAGCCTGACTTCTGGCTGGCGGATGTAAGCGGCCTGTGGCTGGACTGCCCTGCCCTTCAGCCCTGTCAGGCCTTGTTCCTCCCTCCATTCCTCCCTTCCAAACCCAGGTGTCTCGGGCACCTGAAGCCACCTTAAGCCAGCAGAGAGGGATGGCAAGGGCAGCTGAGGAAATGGCTGCCCTCCAGTGGCAGCACCATCCTCACCTGTGTCCTCCTCCCCAGGTGCCAAAGATCATGAAGTGCATCCACGAAAACCTGGGATGCATCAACATGAAGTCAGCCCAGCAGAGCGTGGAGTCGCTACTTCTCCTGCTGACCAACCAGGACCCCACGGAAGCGGTCCTCAGCCTCTTGAAGTTCTCTCCACCAGGAAACAGGTACTGGCCCCAAAAGCCATGAGGGCTTGCTCCCTGCGGGGAGAGGGACCTGGAGAGTCTCTGGCTGCCAGACCCAAGGACTACTGCGGGGCGCCCCCGAGGAGCAGGGCTCTCCATCCCAACACGCTTTCCAGCCCTGGTGGGTCAGCCAGGCCTGCAGCAGCCAAAGCTGACCAAGCCAGCCCAGAGCCACCACGCTCCTCCCAGCCCCACGGGGAACACCACCTCAGCCCTCTCCTGCCTGCCCAGGGCATCCCAACTGAGGGGTAGGGTCTGCGTTACGTGGGGCTGTCCCAGGCCATGCTGCTGTGGCTGAGGCAGCCCTGCTGACAGAGCGCTCTGGCTTGCAGCACTGGCATGGCCATGTGGGAGGTGATGCTTTCCATCCCCCAGACTTTGGAGAAGATCTTAAAGGAGCTCCTCAGCGACCTCCAGGCCGTGAAATTACACAGCCCGTCCACCTTTGCCTTAGAGGACGCCTGCATCCCTCACTTGGCTGTGAGTTACCACAAAAGGCCTTGATCACCTTCAGCGAGCCCCGCGGGCTCTGCCAGTACCTCACTGCTGTGTTGGTTTCAGCTGATGGCCGCCAGTGAGTTTCAGTCAGAGGATTTTGGTGACGAGTCCCACGTCCAGAGCTATCAGGGGCATCCAAACCTGGTGACGGTCACCCTGTTTCTCGGAGGCCTCATCGCGCTGTCAGAGAGACCTGACATGGTGAGCGGGGCGTCGTCAAGGGGAGCCCTGTTGGCAGCCAGGGGCTGGGGCAGCGGGTAAGGCGGTGGCTTGGCCTTGGCTGGGAGTCAGGCAGTGGGGTGACTGCTCCAAATGCCCTCCCTGCTGTGGTGGGGCCTGGTGGCTGCCTGGGGAGCTTTCCAGGCACGGAGGGTTACCAAGCCATCTGCCCCTTCGGGCCCGGGGGAAAAGGGGGTGGCTGAGCAGGGGACAGGGAGCCTTTGCTTTCCTGCCCTCCCCCTGCTCTCCCGCATCCCCATCGGCGTGCCCATGGCCACCACCTGCCAGGAGGCTGCCACAGAGATCCCTGTGCCACCACCTGCCAGGAAGCGGACAGGAGGCTGGTCCTCAGTGACCAGAGCATTTTTGCCAGGGTGCTCTTTGACCGTTTCACAAAAAGGAAACTCTGTCTTTCATACAGGCAAGAAAAATACAGGTCCTCCTGCCACACGTCATGGAGGTGCTCCACGATGGCAACAGAGCTATCAAGATGAAGGCCCTGGTGGTCTTCAGAAACGTGATGCGTCACCTGAAGAGGAAGGAGGCCAGCCCCATCGCTGTGCAGCTGGTGGAGGAGCTCCTGCCGCTCCTTGACGATGTAAGGCTGATGTGGGAGACTGAGCCCTGCAGATGGGCACCTTGCAATGACAGCTGCCCTTCAGCCCAGCCCTGTGGGCAGCACTCGGAGCAGGGTCTGCTCCCCTGGGCTCTCGTGGGATGGCTTCTGGGTTTTGCAACCCAGCACGGCTTCCCCTGACAGGTTGATGCCTCCGGGCGACCTGAACCCCCTGTGCTGGGGCCCAGCCCGGCCCCTGTGCAAAGCACCTGCAGGCCAAGCGCTGCTCTCAGAGCCCCGAGGGCTCCCCAGCTGCGCTGCCAGGCAGGACCAGAGATTCCCACAGCTCCTGGGTGCAGACCCCGACCCCGGAGCATCTCCCCTCACGTCTGCCACGCTCACGCCCTTGGGCTAATGCTCGCAGCAAGCAGGGAGTGGCTCTTTCTCAAGTCCCCCTCTCCTTCTCCCTACCAGGAGTCCAGCCAGATGAGAGAGCTCTCCATCAGCCTCTTCAGAGACGTGGTGGCGACTGTGGTGGGGAAGGACAAGAGGAGGATGAAGAAGAAAGTGCGAAGGGGCCTGCTCCCGCTCTTCTTTAACATGCATGACGAGACGGACAGTGTGGCCAAGGTAGAGATTTCAAAGCTGGCCAGTGACACAGGGAAGGGCGTGCGGACCCCCTGGGCATCAGGGGCAAGAGCTGCTGGCAGTCGGACCGGGGGAGTGTGTGTCACCTTGGGGTCCAACCGCCCGAGTCGCTGAGGACAGGGCAGAGCTCCCCTCCGTCCCTGCACTGGTCCCGCCACTGCCTTCCGCGTCCCCCAGTGCCTCTTGCCGCAGAGCTGAAAGGGGAGGTGAGCTCCCCTCCCAGCTACGCTCCCTCCGTTCAGCCCTCCTCCGGCGCAGCCCTTAGGAAGGGTCCCTGCAGTCCCAGCGCAAGCAGGGGCAGAGAAGCTGGCACGGACTTTTCCAACATCTGCCCTACCCGCTCCAGCAGGGCTCAGCAGGAGCCCGTGGCCTGAGGCACGAATACGTGCAGGTGTTGAAGGCTTCCCTGCTGTCCCTGCAGGTGTTGAAGGCCAGGGCTTTAAGCCTCAATCCCTGTCCCCCAGGGCTGTGCCCAAGGGATGCCCAGATGGTTTAGGCCAGGGCATGTCCCAGCTTCCTAAGGGCAGGATCACCCCAGGAACAAGCCAAGAGGAGGGGGACGCCAGGTCCCCTTCCCCAGGCCGCGGTGCCATCTCCCAGCTTCTGCTGCTCTGCAGGTCTCTGGGGAAGCCCTCATCGCCGCTGCAGAGCTCCTCAAGTGGCAACAGCTCAAGCACCTTACCCAGACAGAACAGACATGGAGGATTGGAGAGTGCTTGGTGAGGACAAGGCCCAGGGCCTGGAGACTCTGGCCCATCTGGGCCTTGCAGCGGGATGGAGGGCTCTCCGCATGCCTGGCAACCCTCTGCCTGTGGCTCTCTCTCAACCTCAGCCCCACAGGGCTCCTGGCTGGGAGAGGGGAATGGCCTGGGCGGGAGGGGAAAGGGAGGCGCTGGGAGGAGGGCCTGGTCCGGGCAACTGGGGAGGGACTGTGACATGCCCATGTCCTCGTGCTGTCCCCAGCTGGTGCAGGGCAGGAGCAGGGCTGAAGAATACTGGAACCAGATCCTGCCGTACCTGGAGGATGCTCAGGTCGCCTTGCGAGAGGCGGCCGTGAGGTTCATCGGTGAGCCACAGCCCCCGGGGTCCCTCTTTTGGCAGCCTGGCCACAGTCCCCACCGCTGCGCTGGCAGCAGGGAGCAGCCCTGTGCCTGCCAGAGCAGGGCCTTGGCCTCCCTCTCCCACCCCTGCCCACGCAGGTGGGCTTGGTGGCCACCTTGCTCAGTCCCACCCGCCTCGGCCACTGGTCTTCCCTGGGGTCAGCCCGGAGGAGGCCGTGCAGCCGAGCCGGCAGGGCCGGGGGCTGTGCTGCTGGGAGCATGCTGGGGAGCAGGGGGTCTGACGAAGCTCTGTGCCTAGGGCTTGCTGCGCGGCCCCTGAGGGACCAAAGCAAGGAGAAGCTGTCCGAGATCTGCAGCGGTGAGTAGGGGCAGTGCTGTGTTGGCCAGGGCCGGTGCGGCAGGGGACAGAGCCTGGCTAGGGTGCTGCCACGCCTTGCCCTGCTCCAGGGAAACGCTTCAGGGGCAGGGGAACCTGGCAGGGGCACTTGGGGCACTCCTGTGCAGCAGCTCTCTCCTGGCCAGGGAAAGAGGCGCGTGGGGCTGGCGTGGTCAGGAGGGGATGCCTGGGGGTCTCTGCAGGCACGGCGGTTCATCTCGGCTCTGTTTCTTTCTGTCGCAGCCCTCCAGCCTGTGGCGAAAGACAATGAACCCTCCCTCTGTTCCCTGGCGGCTCAGACCATCCTCATCCTGAGCTGCCCAAGGGAGCAGCCGAGATCGAGACGCACCCTGCGAGCACTGTGCTGCTGGTGCTGCTAAGCCAGGCAGAGGTGCGACTTTCCTCAGGAAAATGGCTGTATTTTAATAAAGCGGGAACAAGAAGCCCAAACCCACGGTGTCCTTCAGATGTGTAGTGCCCTGAGCGTGCCGAGCAGACGGTGTCATTCCCGGCCTCTCCCGCTGCCTGCAGATCAGCCCCCGCCTCGGCACACCCTGGCCTGTTTTACAAGTTGTCCTGGTTTCGCCTGGGATAGAGTTAATTTCCTTCCTAGTAACTGGTACAGTTATGAGAATAATGTTGATAACACACTGATGTTTTAGTTGTTGCTGAGCAGCGTTTATCCTAAGTCAAGGACTTTTCAGCTTCCTCTACTTTGCCAGTCAAGAGGTGCAAAAGAAGCTGGGAGGGGGCACAGCCAGGACAGGTGATCCCAACTGGCCAAAGGGATATTCCATACCATGTGACGGCATGCACAGTACATAAACTGGGGGAAGCTGGCCGGGGGGGCCAGTGCTCGGGGACTGGCTGGGCATCGGTCGGCGGGTGCCGAGCAATTGCAATCGTGCATCACTTGCTTTGTATATTCTTCTTTTATTATTATCATTATTATTATTATTACTACTATTTTATATTATTTTCTTTCCATTATTAAACTGTTGTTATCTCAAACCACGAGTTTTCTCACTTTTACTCTTCTGAGTCTCTCCCCCATCCCACCGGGGCCGGGGGATTGAGCGAGCAGCTGTGTGGTGCTCAGTTGCTGGCTGAGGTGGAACCATGGCAACCTCGGAGACAATCTCTTAAGTGATGATGATGATGATGATGATGATGTAAATGTCCTCAAAGTTTGTGGCTGAAAACAGTAACAGCAAGAGTCTTCAATTCCAGGTGGGAATCACACACCCCCCACACCCTCACCCCCACACACCCCCTTTCCATTTTGAAAAGAGAGTGATCTGGAAGCTCTAGAAAAAGGATGGCAGCAGAAAAACAAGTGTTGGAATTCCTACAGCAACAGTATCTCAGTCCACGCTGATTTCCATGGATATAGGTATCTCATATCTATAAAAAATAACTGTCCTGGTTTCGGCAGGGATACAGTTAATTCCCTTCCTAGTAGCTGGTACAGTGCTGTGTTTTGGATTTAGGATGAGAACAAAGTTGATAACGCACCGATGTTTTAGTTGTTGCTAGGTAATGCTTACACTAGCCAAGGACTTGTTAGTTTCCCATGCTCCACCGACTGAGAAGGCTGGGGGTGCACAAGAAGCTGGGAGGGGGCACAGCCAAACTGGCCAAAGGGACATTCCATACCATGGGACGTCATGCTCAGTACATAAACTGGGGAAAGCTGGCCGGGGGGGCCGCTGCTCGGGGACTGGCTGGGCATCGGTCGGCGGGTGCTGAGCAATTGCACTGTGCATCACTTGCTTTGTGTAGTAGTATTATTATTAAATTATTATTATTATCATTTTATTTCAATTATTAAACTGTTTTTATCTCAACCCATGAGTTTTTCTCACTTGTGCTTTTCCAATTCTCTCCCCCATCCCACCAGGTGGTGGGGGGAGTGAGCGAGCGGCTGCGTGGTGCTTAGTTGCCGACTGAAGTGAAACCACGACAGTCCTTTTTGGCGCCCAACGTGGGGCTCGAAGGGTTTGCGATAATAACAGATTAACCGGAGAGTATTAAGGAACTTGTATCCGTTAATAGTCGTGGGTCACAATGTTGGTTTCTCTGTTCTCGATGTTGATTTGTATAATCTGCATCGTGCTCTTTTTTTTCCTGTACATGTTAAAGATTGGTGTTGGGTTTTGCAGTTTGCTGTGGTCTGCAGTGACTAGTGATGTCTCGCTTGTGAGGTTTGTTTTTAGAACATTGACCTTGATGTTAGTGTGGTGTCTAGGTTTCGCAATGAAGCCGTTACTGTACCACGGATACCGTTTCGTGGAGATAACTAGCAATTACAGTGACTTTTCTGAGAGTTTTTTTACGGAGGAAATACAGAATGGCAGTGTCACTACCTTCTTCTATGATGTTTCCTCCTTCGTTACAGTAACTTTTCAGTATTTTGAACAGCCTTGGGTAGGTAAGATACTTCTATTGGTACTTCTTGGGAATATTGTTTCGGTTTTGCCTAAAGTTGGTAAGCAATTTAAGAATATCATCCAGAGATCTGCCCCAAAGCCGAATAGTTATGAGTGGCAGGGTGTGTGGGACAAGATGGGCAAGTACCTAGGCCAGTGGGCACCCCCAGTGTTTTGGAACTTCACCCCTGAGCAAGTGCAGAATCCTGAAGAGTTAGTAGAATATTTGGACAAAGCATGCTGTCACCCTGGCAACTCCAGAGAGACACAGATCATTGCAACGTGCTGGGGCCTGGCCCGTGCCTACCGAGCCCTGTTCAACACCATTCAGTACCCTCAAAGGGAAGAGAAGGTCTCTGGATCTGACAGTAAAACAACAGGCACTGCGGCCACTCAGACCCGGGCAACACGCCCTGTGGCCACTCAGACCCCAGCAACACGCCATGCAGCAACTCAGACTCCAGCAACAGGCCCTGCGGCCACTCAGACCCCGGCGACAGGCCTTGCGGCCACACCAACCCCAGTGACACGTCCTGTGGCTGAACCAAAGAACCAGCCTGTGCCGGTATCAGTCGCCCCTGTACACAAGAAGAAATCACTTGTGCTTTTCCAATTCTCTCCCCCATCCCACCGGGCGGGCGGGGAGTGAGCGAGCGGCTGCGTGGTGCTTAGTTGCCGACTGACGGTAAACCACGACACACCCCACTGCACTGCATGTGCTCAGCGCAGCTGCGGCCCCCAGCCCGCAGTGTCCGGCACGGACATCTCAAGATCCCTACAGGTTTCTGGGCTGGTCACAGGTTTTTATGGGATACCCTTTATCTGTCCTGCTGATATTATGATCGCATCATCATTGCAGTTCATTATATCATCCTTTCCCTCCCAACCCCAAAAGGGCTAGAACAGGTATTACCCAGGGAAATACTGGCATTTTTCCATCCTGAAAAATGTATCAGAGTCAAGCCAGCGCACGTGCTCAGCCAGCATAGCTGGGACTACAGTTTCTTCACTTTCTGAAAGAAACTCATAGCTCTGCATGCTGGTAGTAAAGGAAGGACTAAGGCTGTACCGGTATTACATCCTTTTTAAACGATGACCATAAAAGTTACCTGCACGGGCTGGAATAAAATCCTACCCCACAGAACGAGGGCGTGAAAACGGACCGATGAGATGCTCCGGGAGCCTGCTGGCTGGAAGCCTCTCTGCTCTGTTATTTGCCTCTCTAGGGTTACTAGATTATCTCCTGTCAAGAGGCATACCCGCTCTGGTTGCCCTTGCCTGGTTTCTGCTAGTTCTCACCTATCTCAGGATGTGCTCGTTAGCTTAGGCCTTGTATGCTTGACGTATGCTTGATTAATCCAGCCGTTTATCTCGCAACTATTCACAACACAATGAACCGATCCCTTTGGCACGTTCAATATCTACAAGGCAATACAAACCAAAAACCAGTGGGACCACTTTTTCCACTCGAATACTATTGCCTGACCAACAAACCCCTTGTTTGGAGAGGCTGGAGCCCTCCTCTGCCCTCTCTGGGGTACCCCTTGGCTGACACTGGGGAGCGCTCCAGGCCTGCCTGACTACAGAAGCCAGTCAAACACAGGCAGTACACTCAGCGCAACAGGTTTATTATCCTGCTGCAGGCTGCACTGGGCAGGTACAGGGCTGCTGGACTGGGACCCCCAGGAGTCCCAGCCTCATTCTTAGCTGCGCCTTCTATTCCCTCTCTCCCCCTTTTTTCTGACGCTCTGCTTTCATAACTTCTGTCTGGTAGTTTCCCCCCTTACTGTCTTACTAGTTTAACCCCACGCCAAGTAGCTGTCTCCTTCCGTGCTCTGCCAACTCCAACAGCTTCGCACTTTGTTACACACTTAGTTTAACCTCAAGCCAGTGAGAGCTTCTGTAAGCAGTGAGACAGCGGAAACCATAAAAAAAGTCTCTCCTCCCTGCTGCCCACCCTAGAAATCGCTGGAAATCTCTAAAGGCCCACAAAAGGAGCAGCTTTGCTGCTATTCAGATCAGTCAAGCAGGCGAACACGGGGCTCTAGGACACACTGCAGAGCAACAGGGAGGCCCCCAGGGGACATGAGGGCAAACGGGGGCCTGGAGACACCCCGAGAGCACCCAGGTGCCCGGGGCTGAGCCAGCCCTGTGGCCCCCCGGGGGACGCCCTGCCCCTCCCTGCCTGGGCACCGGGTCACAGTGGGGCCCTTTGTGACACCCCACTGCGCTGCATGTGCTCAGCGCAGCTGCGGCCCCCAGCCCGCAGTGTCCGGCAGGACGGCGATGGGACAGGGCAGGAGCACGGAGCCGGCGAGGAGCCCCCGTGCGCAGCCCACGTCTTTCCACGCCGCCCGCGGCAGCCCCGCGGCGCCGAGGCCTTTCGCCAAAGCTTCCTTCCCCTTCCCCACCCCTACCCCTTTCCTCCATCCCGCAGGATGGCGGAGAGACCCCCCAGGTGCCCCAGGGGGGCCTGGGAGGAGGACAGGACTCCCCAGGAGAGCAACTCTCCAACAGAGCCCCACGAGGTGCGCGTGGTCCAGCAACTGCAGATTGGTGAGTGAGGGGTCCTGTTGGTCTGGGCAGGGCTGGGGCCAGCATGCGCACCCTGCTCGATGCCAGGATCACACTTCCCCAGCATGCTGGCGGCGGGGGTCCCACGAGTGGTGGGCATGATGCTGCCTGAATGCCGGGGATGCTCAGGGCTGGGAGCTGGCCCCAGCACAGCCTCTCCCAAGGAGGCAGAGAGCAGAGGGGACCCAGCTCCTGCTCCAGGGCACAGGCAGCGAGCGGCAGCTGGGCTGGCAGGAGGCAGCGATGCTGTGGGACGGGGACCTTTCCTGCCCGTCTGCAAGCCAGTTCCTCAGCCCGCTGCACTGGGGGCTTTCCCCACCGCGCCACGCTCCAGCATCGCAGCCCATCTGCCCAGGCACCCTCCAGCCCTGACACGCACGGGAAGAATGCGCCAGGGGAGCAGGCACGGGGCTGGACGGAGGGCAGACCTCCTTCCTCTGCTCTCCTGCCACCGCACCCTCTCTACAAGCCCTCCCTGCTCTCCTCCTCCATTAGATGCCAGCTGGTTTCCTCTGTACGAAGAGGAACAGGAAACCGTGGACTTCATCCAGGCCTTTGTCAGCAGCCCAGGAAAGGTAACCGCGGCCCTTTCAAAGGCGGCTGGGCCGGCGCCTGCTGACAGGGGCTCTGCTGCCTGCTGCCGGGCTGCTGGAGGTGTGCTGCCTGGGCAGAGCTGCTTCTCCCAGGTCTCCCACACGGCACTGCACCCCGAGTGCTCCAGTCCCGCTGTCCGTGTGTCCCCGCCTCTCACGCTCCCTGTCTCTCTCTCTGTTCCCCCGGCTGCCAGGAGGAGGGCCAGAAGACAGAGTTCCTTAGGTGCATCTGCGGCCTATGCAGAGCTGCCAAGCACTATGGCTTGTTACGGGGCCTAGATGTCTTCTGCCACAGATACGAGCTGGCAGAGCATATCAAGGTGAGGGGACACCCGGCGGCTCTGGGGAAGGGGGCAAGGCCTCCCGGCACCGGCACCCTGTGAGGACAGCGCTTGGGCAGGGCGAGGGTCTGGAGGCACTGGGTGCTGGCAGCTGCCAGGTCCCATCCCGGTTGTGCTCTGCAGGTGCTGCTGGAAGAGGAGCCCAGGGACCAACTGTGCACGGCGGTGCGGCAGGAAGCCATGCTTGCCATTGTCGAATTGAGGTACCTGCCCATCCCTCCCGGGACCTCTGCCCCAGAGGTCCGTGCCCACCTGCACGAGGCCTCGAGGCACTGCTCCCAGCACCGGTGTCCACGTGGCCCCTCTCTCTCTCTTTGCAGCTCGGTGGAAACAATGCTGGAGGGCAAAGAGGAAAGCCTCCTAGAAGCCTGCTTCTCGAGCGTCTTCTTGCTTCCTCCAAAAGAGGAAATGACGAGCCTGGACGCTTACCTCTACAGTCAGGTAAGCGCTGGGTGAGCTACAGGAGCCCCCAGTCCCTCTGGGCTGCTCCCTGCCCACCCCGTGCTGCGATATGACCAGAGAGCCAAGGCAGGGCAGGGTCTCGGCTTTGCTTTCCCACCCTCATCCCTTCGTCCCCTTCCCGTGGGCCTGGCCACGCCCAGTGCCGCAGGCTGCCCTGCACACGGCAGATTCTCTGCCCCTGGGTCTCTCCCAGGCACCACGGGGCAGCGCGGGAGTCCTGCCTTGGCACTGGCAGTTCAGATCAGTCTCCTGGGGGTGAGCTGGACCACGGGAAACACTGCCACAACTCGCTGTCTTCCTTGCAGACCCTGGAAGACATGGACACCATGCTGGAGACGCTGGTGTTCAACTCTCCTGCCTCCAGACTCAGCAAGGAGCTGCAGCGTATCTTCCAGGTCTGGCATGTGCAGAGAGTGGGCTTCGCAGGGGCTGTTCCTCACCCTGAGGGAAGGGGGTGTCCCCACCCCAGTGCCGTGCAGAGACAGCGTACTGCAGGGAGGGTGCCCACCTCCCTTGGGTAGCCGCGGGCTGCCCACCAGGCTCTCCCGGAGCACAGTGGCTGCAGAGAGGGTGGCATCTGCCTTCCTGCCGGGCCACAAGGTTGGCCCGGGGGATTTGTCCCAAGCCTGCAAGCCTGCGAGCGCCCCTGGGGCAGGAACCCCACTGCAGGCTTTGCTCGAGATCAGAGCAAGCCTTAATGGCCTCTGCGAGCCCAGCCCAGGAGTTCAGCAGTGCTGCTTCTGCTGGAGCAGGTGACTGCTCCCAGGGCACACCAGCAGCTTCTCTCTTCCCAGATGCTGCTGAACTTCACCAGCTCTGAGAGAGTCGATGTGCAGGAGAGAGCCCTGGGGAGGATTATGACGCTGAGCTATTTCCTGATCGTCAATTCCACACTGGAGGTAAGGAGCCAGCCGCCCTCCAGCCCGGCCATCTCCCCCTCCCTGCACACCAGAGCAGCCTGCAGCTCTCCCTGGGCGGGGCTGCTGCCCAGCTAGCTGCTTTGGGAGCCGCAGACGGCATGGCCCTGCAAAGCCCTCACTCGCCAGGGATCCAGGCCTGGACACACTCTTGGGTTCAGGGCTTTGGCACCAGCTGCCTGCCCTCAACCCTTCTGCTCTTCTGCCTCCCTCACCCAGGCCTGGCACCGCTCTGAAGGAGACATTTACGGCCATGTCTGCTATAGAGACATCCAGATCCCAATCCTGGGACAGCTGCTGGGACAGCTCATCCTTTTCCGATCTTCCACGGAAGTGACAAGCTATCCAGCTTTGGATGCTCTTTATTGCCTCTACATACTCATCGAGGAGCAAAGAAGGAAGAGAACTTGTGATGAGCTTCATCCCTCCGCACACAGACATCTCCTGAGAGGTCTGCTTCTCTTCCTGACCTCCTTTGCCCCTCACCGCTGCTTCGCGTAGCATCCCAGCTGTCATTTTGCTGCAGCAGCTGAGTGCTCTCCTGAAGTCCAGGATCTCTTCTCTGCTGCTCTCCTTCCTCCCGCCTTTCGGCATCTTGAGACCTGCTCTTTTGTGGACCCCACAGCCAAAGCTACCATTGATTACCATGTCCCAAAGCCATGTCTTCCCTCTTAGTGAAGAGCAGATCCATCTGTGCGTCACCCCGGCTGCTCCCTCCAGTGCTTGTAGCAAGAAGCTATTCCTGACGCCCTCCAGAAATCTCCGTGACCGCTTGTCTCCTGCCATCTTGCAAGCAGATCTCAGGGCCGTTTGGTAAGCTTGCTGGCAAAGCTGCTGCGTCTTACTGACTCTTCTGTGCTTCCCCCGCTGTATAGGCAGGTCAATGTCACAGGACGAAGCACAACGGCTCCACTGGAAACCGGAGGCCACCTCCTTCCTGCATTCCATTGACAGAGACTTTACCACGGTAATGAGCTCCCCCGTTGCCGGGACTCTCGTCTGCGGCATCAGCAGGGGACTTGTGTGAGCAAAGGCACCCAGAATCAGTGGGGCTGGTGTGGCCCCACTGTCCCCGGTGAGAGGGTTCCTACCGTCCCCGAGCAGGGATGATGCGAGGGCTGCACTCCAGTGTCCCAGCAGCAGCTCCAGCCCTCCTGGCCACCAGCGAGCCCTCGTTCGCCGTAGGGCCAGCACATTGTGCCCAGGAGCCCAGCCTTCCTCCCTCACCCTGGGGGCCCTCTCTTCTCATCCTCCCCCGCGCAGTGACTGCAGCCCCTGCCGCCAGCTTTCCTGCGGGCGCTGCTACTAGCACAGCCGGGCATCTCTCGCCAGGGCTGCTCGCGCTGCCCAGCTAAGCAGCACCATCAGGGCACTCGCTGTGACATGCCTTCGCTCCCTTCCGTCCTCCCACAGAGCTTTGCAAAATACCTCAAACCTTCTGAGAGGACAGACATCGTCCTTGCGGCCATCGAGGCGATGAGAGACTCCAGCATCTTTGACAAGGAGGCGGCAAGAAACATGCTGGCTGTGGTCATGAAAGAGCCTGACTTCTGGCTGGCGGATGTAAGCGGCCTGTGGCTGGACTGCCCTGCCCTTCAGCCCTGTCAGGCCTTGTTCCTCCCTCCATTCCTCCCTTCCAAACCCAGGTGTCTCGGGCACCTGAAGCCACCTTAAGCCAGCAGAGAGGGATGGCAAGGGCAGCTGAGGAAATGGCTGCCCTCCAGTGGCAGCACCATCCTCACCTGTGTCCTCCTCCCCAGGTGCCAAAGATCATGAAGTGCGTCCACGAAAACCTGGGATGCATCAACATGAAGTCAGCCCAGCAGAGCGTGAAGTCGCTACTTCTCCTGCTGACCGACCAGGACCCCACGGAAGCGGTCCTCAGCCTCTTGAAGTTCTCTCCACCAGGAAACAGGTACTGGCCCCAAAAGCCATGAGGGCTTGCTCCCTGCGGGGAGAGGGACCTGGAGAGTCTCTGGCTGCCAGACCCAAGGACTACTGCGGGGCGCCCCCGAGGAGCAGGGCTCTCCATCCCAACACGCTTTCCAGCCCTGGTGGGTCAGCCAGGCCTGCAGCAGCCAAAGCTGACCAAGCCAGCCCAGAGCCACCACGCTCCTCCCAGCCCCACGGGGAACACCACCTCAGCCCTCTCCTGCCTGCCCAGGGCATCCCAACTGAGGGGTAGGGTCTGCGTTACGTGGGGCTGTCCCAGGCCATGCTGCTGTGGCTGAGGCAGCCCTGCTGACAGAGCGCTCTGGCTTGCAGCACTGGCATGGCCATGTGGGAGGTGATGCTTTCCATCCCCCAGACTTTGGAGAAGATCTTAAAGGAGCTCCTCAGCGACCTCCAGGCCGTGAAATTACACAGCCCGTCCACCTTTGCCTTAGAGGACGCCTGCATCCCTCACTTGGCTGTGAGTTACCACAAAAGGCCTTGATCACCTTCAGCGAGCCCCGCGGGCTCTGCCAGTACCTCACTGCTGTGTTGGTTTCAGCTGATGGCCGCCAGTGAGTTTCAGTCAGAGGATTTTGGTGACAAGTCCCACGTCCAGAGCTATCAGGGGCATCCAAACCTGGTGACGGTCGCCCTGTTTCTCGGAGGCCTCATCGCGCTGTCAGAGAGACCTGACATGGTGAGCGGGGCGTCGTCAAGGGGAGCCCTGTTGGCAGCCAGGGGCTGGGGCAGCGGGTAAGGCGGTGGCTTGGCCTTGGCTGGGAGTCAGGCAGTGGGGTGACTGCTCCAAATGCCCTCCCTGCTGTGGTGGGGCCTGGTGGCTGCCTGGGGAGCTTTCCAGGCACGGAGGGTTACCAAGCCATCTGCCCCTTCGGGCCCGGGGGAAAAGGGGGTGGCTGAGCAGGGGACAGGGAGCCTTTGCTTTCCTGCCCTCCCCCTGCTCTCCCGCATCCCCATCGGCGTGCCCACGGCCACCACCTACCAGGAGGCTGCCGCAGAGATCCCTGTGCCACCACCTGCCAGGAAGCGGACAGGAGGCTGGTCCTCAGTGACCAGAGCATTTTTGCCAGGGTGCTCTTTGACCGTTTCACAAAAAGGAAACTCTGTCTTTCATACAGGCAAGAAAAATACAGGTCCTCCTGCCACACGTCATGGAGGTGCTCCACGATGGCAACAGAGCTATCAAGATGAAGGCCCTGGTGGTCTTCAGAAACGTGATGCGTCACCTGAAGAGGAAGGAGGCCAGCCCCATCGCTGTGCAGCTGGTGGAGGAGCTCCTGCCGCTCCTTGACAATGTAAGGCTGATGTGGGAGACTGAGCCCTGCAGATGGGCACCTTGCAATGACAGCTGCCCTTCAGCCCAGCCCTGTGGGCAGCACTCGGAGCAGGGTCTGCTCCCCTGGGCTCTCGTGGGATGGCTTCTGGGTTTTGCAACCCAGCACGGCTTCCCCTGACAGGTTGATGCCTCCGGGCGACCTGAACCCCCTGTGCTGGGGCCCAGCCCGGCCCCTGTGCAAAGCACCTGCAGGCCAAGCGCTGCTCTCAGAGCCCCGAGGGCTCCCCAGCTGCGCTGCCAGGCAGGACCAGAGATTCCCACAGCTCCTGGGTGCAGACCCCGACCCCGGAGCATCTCCCCTCACGTCTGCCACGCTCACGCCCTTGGGCTAATGCTCGCAGCAAGCAGGGAGTGGCTCTTTCTCAAGTCCCCCTCTCCTTCTCCCTACCAGGAGTCCAGCCAGATGAGAGAGCTCTCCATCAGCCTCTTCAGAGACGTGGTGGCGACTGTGGTGGGGAAGGACAAGAGGAGGATGAAGAAGAAAGTGCGAAGGGGCCTGCTCCCGCTCTTCTTTAACATGCATGACGAGACGGACAGTGTGGCCAAGGTAGAGATTTCAAAGCTGGCCAGTGACACAGGGAAGGGCGTGCGGACCCCCTGGGCATCAGGGGCAAGAGCTGCTGGCAGTCGGACCGGGGGAGTGTGTGTCACCTTGGGGTCCAACCGCCCGAGTCGCTGAGGACAGGGCAGAGCTCCCCTCCGTCCCTGCACTGGTCCCGCCACTGCCTTCCGCGTCCCCCAGTGCCTCTTGCCGCAGAGCTGAAAGGGGAGGTGAGCTCCCCTCCCAGCTACGCTCCCTCCGTTCAGCCCTCCTCCGGCGCAGCCCTTAGGAAGGGTCCCTGCAGTCCCAGCGCAAGCAGGGGCAGAGAAGCTGGCACGGACTTTTCCAACATCTGCCCTACCCGCTCCAGCAGGGCTCAGCAGGAGCCCGTGGCCTGAGGCACGAATACGTGCAGGTGTTGAAGGCTTCCCTGCTGTCCCTGCAGGTGTTGAAGGCCAGGGCTTTAAGCCTCAATCCCTGTCCCCCAGGGCTGTGCCCAAGGGATGCCCAGATGGTTTAGGCCAGGGCATGTCCCAGCTTCCTAAGGGCAGGATCACCCCAGGAACAAGCCAAGAGGAGGGGGACGCCAGGTCCCCTTCCCCAGGCCGCGGTGCCATCTCCCAGCTTCTGCTGCTCTGCAGGTCTCTGGGGAAGCCCTCATCGCCGCTGCAGAGCTCCTCAAGTGGCAACAGCTCAAGCACCTTACCCAGACAGAACAGACATGGAGGATTGGAGAGTGCTTGGTGAGGACAAGGCCCAGGGCCTGGAGACTCTGGCCCATCTGGGCCTTGCAGCGGGATGGAGGGCTCTCCGCATGCCTGGCAACCCTCTGCCTGTGGCTCTCTCTCAACCTCAGCCCCACAGGGCTCCTGGCTGGGAGAGGGGAATGGCCTGGGCGGGAGGGGAAAGGGAGGCGCTGGGAGGAGGGCCTGGTCCGGGCAACTGGGGAGGGACTGTGACATGCCCATGTCCTCGTGCTGTCCCCAGCTGGTGCAGGGCAGGAGCAGGGCTGAAGAATACTGGAACCAGATCCTGCCGTACCTGGAGGATGCTCAGGTCGCCTTGCGAGAGGCGGCCGTGAGGTTCATCGGTGAGCCACAGCCCCCGGGGTCCCTCTTTTGGCAGCCTGGCCCCAGTCCCCACCGCTGCGCTGGCAGCAGGGAGCAGCCCTGTGCCTGCCAGAGCAGGGCCTTGGCCTCCCTCTCCCACCCCTGCCCACGCAGGTGGGCTTGGTGGCCACCTTGCTCAGTCCCACCCGCCTCGGCCACTGGTCTTCCCTGGGGTCAGCCCGGAGGAGGCCGTGCAGCCGAGCCGGCAGGGCCGGGGGCTGTGCTGCTGGGAGCATGCTGGGGAGCAGGGGGTCTGACGAAGCTCTGTGCCTAGGGCTTGCTGCGCGGCCCCTGAGGGACCAAAGCAAGGAGAAGCTGTCCGAGATCTGCAGCGGTGAGTAGGGGCAGTGCTGTGTTGGCCAGGGCCGGTGCGGCAGGGGACAGAGCCTGGCTAGGGTGCTGCCATGCCTTGCCCTGCTCCAGGGAAACGCTTCAGGGGCAGGGGAACCTGGCAGGGGCACTTGGGGCACTCCTGTGCAGCAGCTCTCTCCTGGCCAGGGAAAGAGGCGCGTGGGGCTGGCGTGGTCAGGAGGGGATGCCTGGGGGTCTCTGCAGGCACGGCGGTTCATCTCGGCTCTGTTTCTTTCTGTCGCAGCCCTCCAGCCTGTGGCGAAAGACAACGAACCCTCCCTCTGTTCCCTGGCGGCTCAGACCATCCTCATCCTGAGCTGCCCAAGGGAGCAGCCGAGATCGAGACGCACCCTGCGAGCACTGTGCTGCTGGTGCTGCTAAGCCAGGCAGAGGTGCGACTTTCCTCAGGAAAATGGCTGTATTTTAATAAAGCGGGAACAAGAAGCCCAAACCCACGGTGTCCTTCAGATGTGTAGTGCCCTGAGCGTGCCGAGCAGACGGTGTCATTCCCGGCCTCTCCCGCTGCCTGCAGGACAGCCCCCGCCTCGGCACACCCTGTCCCCAGGCCTGTTTTACAAGTTTACCCCTCGGTGAGGCTTTCCTCAGAAGAAACTGCGTTTGTTGACCCCTGGGGAAGTCTTTTCTTTAGGGAGGGAGAGGGCAAAGGGAAAATGGAAGCCTCTAAAGCAATCAGGGTTGCCCGGAGAGCTGCCTGATGCCCACGCTTTCCAGCAGCTCATGGCAGCACAGCACCCACTGACCCAGGGTGACCTTGTACGAAAGCCCCAGCTGTTTGTTGGGGGTGGGGGGATGCCTTTGACCCGGCAGCGTTGTCTCCAGCACCGGTCTTGAGTTTCCATCAGGCATCCAGAGGCTGTCAGAGCAGAAGGAAATTATTGCGTGGTCCAGAGCCCCCAAACCACGGGCTCGTTAGCACACAGTTAAAGGCTTTGGGAAAAATCTACAAAGCCCAAATGTTTCTGTTTATGCCCAGTTCCAGAACTTGGAGAAAGAGGAGCTCTTCCTTTAAGACATATCTGGCTATTTTAGTCAAGATGTAGTTTTAGCTCCCACCGCATACTTCTCTTAAAAATGTTGTCTTCTACAGTCTATTTCTTCTATCACTGTTTGCCCTAAAAAAGGAAAAAAGAGACCAGCTAGCAATAAGCACAAACAAAAGCTTAAGAACACTGTTATGCCCAATACAACAAAGGTTTTGCACTATGGACAGAGTCTTCCAGACTGAAATGAAGGTGATCCCGAAATACTAAGGAGACATACGGTTTTCTTTGACGAAGCAAAGTAACTACATGTTCTGCGGACTGGACGCTCCGTAGATAAAGGGAATCCTTGAAGCTCTGTGTACAGGGGTGGAATGGATAAGAAAATTATGCTGAAAACAGCTACTGCAACTAGGTGAAAAGACGGAGTTCAACTAGTGGACACAGTGAGGAAGGCTATCGACGACCACCAGAGGACCCTGGAAGACCACCAATGGACATAAGAGCGCATGCGTTAAAGACTTTTGCATATGTTAATGAGTTCCAAGAAATGACATGAATATGCTAATCATTTCTTAGAAATCTAATGAATATGTATATTCTGATTGTACATAAACTCCCATAGTTGAGCCGCCCGGCGCGCACACTAGGAGGAGTGATCCCCTGAGCGCCCGGCGCCGCAATAAAGAATGCCTGCTTTCTAAAACTCCAAATTGAGTCTTGGAGAGTTTTTCATCTGCCGAGTTACGGTAACAGTTTTGGCGACCCAGATGGGACACTGCTCTTGAGCCTCGACGGATCCTGGCATGGCGCAACCTCAGCCGGCACCGAGGGATTCTCGGAGAGGACTTCTCCCGATCCCCGGACCGAAGAGCCCCTGAGCGAAGAACACTGCTTTGTGAGTAATAAGGCATTCTTTTTGGAAATTTTGGAAGGGGTTAGAGTCCCCAAAGGGGTTAGAGTCCCCGCTACCTGCCCGTCAGACGCAGCGAAAGCTCCGCAGGGTTGGGTATAAGACCCGGGCTAGGGGTTCAAGTCCCCACTTGAAGGGGTTAGAGTCCCCATTACCTGCCCGTCAGACGCAGCGAAAGCTCCGCAGGGTTGGGTGTAAGACCCCATTGAGTATAAGAGTCCCCACTAGGGGTTAGAATCCCCACTCAAGATAAACATCAAGAGCAACCGCGGTAACAATTATTATAAATACTTGTCTATTATTGAAAGTATTTGTTTCCTATAGTAATTAGGTATTTGTCTTATCGTTGCTGTACAAAAGGCTTGTCTGTGTGTGAGTCTATTACTATAAGTATTTGGTTTTAGTTATTTGTATTGTTGCTGTACAAAATTTGTTTGTGTGATTCCCTGTATATAAAACGGGTGCTGGATCATCCACCGGGTCATCCACTGGTGAGGGAATTTTAAAGAAATCACCTTTGGGTTGTATTTTAAAGTACTGGAAACAAATTGCAGGATCCTCTGGTGGGGTCGCAAAAAGGGACGATCTAATTAAGTAATCAATGGTGGCCACTCTACAAACTAGAAGATGGAGAAAAGTGGCCAAGGAATGGTACTTTGACCTATAATACTCTGTTACAACTGATGTTGTTTCTAAGGAGAGAAGGAAAATGGGATGAGGTATTGTATGCTGATATATTCTTTACATGAAGGCAGCATCCTGAGTGGCAAAAGGAGTGTGAAATTAATTTGGCCCCAACTGATCCTCTGGTATTGGCATTGGAAAAAGAGAGAAGAGAGAAAGAAAAAGGGAAAGGGTTAAAGAGGTGTTGTTCGGCATGCAGTATTGGACAGAGATGTTTGAAGTTGACCCAGAATGAGCGGGAAGAGGATTTAGGGATGTTAGTGGCTCCAGGGTTGAGGCAGAGGCCTCAGAACCGTGAACCTGAACCCCTAGGGGCAGAGGGTGGATTGGACGATGAGCCCGAGAGAGACGCTGCAGAGGCCACGCCGGTGGCAAGGAGAACTCGTAATCAGCAGGGAACCGCACTGCAAGCTCCGTTGAGACAAGCAGTAGGGAATGATGGTCCGGTTGTAGTGGAAGTGCCTTTTTTGATTACAGATTTAAATAACTGGAAAGCAGCTGCCGGCAGTTATAGGGATGATTCTGATCGAGTGGCTAGTGCTTTTGAAACGATAAAAACTCAGGATCCGGATTGGAAAGATATTGAGGTTATCATGCAAGTATTGTTTGATAGTACAGAAAGGGAGATGATTCGTAGGACGGCAAGGTCTCAGGTTGAAGCCCAAATAGCAGCAGGGACATTACAAGGACAGTTGGAGCATAACTTTCCTTCAGCAGATCCTGGCTGGGACCCTAATGATAATCGGCAGAAATTGTTCTTAACACAGTATCAGAGGTGGGTCCTGTATGGTATAAGAAATGCTATACCAAAAGCAATAAATTGGTCAAAATTATATGAGATGAAGCAGGATAGAAAGGAGTCTCCCACTGAGTTCCTAAACAAATTGAAAGAAGCTACTCGGAAGTATACCGCTCTGGATCCTGAATCAGAGGAAGGGAAGAATCAGTTAGCAACTTTGTTTATCGGGCAGTCTGCTGATGATATCCGAAGAAAGTTGCAGAAATTACAAGGGGTAGATGCCAGAAACCTGGGGAAATTGTTGGATGTGGCTTGGGTGGTTTATAGGAACAGAGATCAGCAGAAAGAAAAGGGAAATGCTAGACTGATGGCGGCACTAGAAGGAACTTATGGACCTCGAGGAGGACCCAGGGGAGGATTTAGAGGCGGTTACCGAGGAAGAGGACGTGGTAGAGGATTCCCAAGGTCCCCAATAGGAGAGAGACAGTGTGTTTATTGTAAAAGAAAGGGACGTTGGAAACGAGGGTGCCCATTTTTGCAGAAATCAGGGCAACAAGACACTCCTGTGTTAGCTGTAGAGGCGAGAGACTGAAAAAGACCGGAGGGATCTTCCCCAGCAGAACCTCTGGTTAGAATTAAGCTGGGGGAAGATGAAACTGAAATAGAATGTTCAGTCGATACAGGGGCCACCTATTCGGTTTTGAACACAAAGAAACATGAGTTAGGATATGATACTGTGAGAATTATTGGTGCGACAGGAAAGTCAGAAACACGACCTTTCTTTAAACCCTTACAATTTAAAATTGGAAAACAGTGGGTAACGCCTCCGTTTTTGCATTTACCAGGTGCACCAAAACCTTTAATAGGCCGAGATTTATTAGAAAAATTAGAAGCTGAAATAAAATTCAAAAATGGGGAAGTAGAAGTGTCAATGCCAGAATCTAAATTTGTCCAAGCTTCAATATTATTATTGCAGGAAATTGAGCGGGTGGAAGGAAAAATCCCGGCTGAAGCTGAGAATGCAGTGATTCCTGTCGTCTGGGCAGGAGAAATACCCGGAAAATCAAAGAGGGCTGAACCCGTAGGGATAAACCTTATACCAGGATCAGCACCGGTAAGACTGAAACAGTATCCCTGAAAGTTAGAAGCTAAACTTGGGTTGGTACCTATTATACAAAAGTTTTTAGAATACGGGTTACTAAGAGAATGTGAATCTAAATATAATACTCCAATTTTACCCGTTAAGAAAGCTGATGGGAAATCTTACAGGTTCGTTCAGGACCTGAGGGCAGTGAATCAAATTGTCCAAGACATACACCCAGTGGTAGCAAACCCATACACACTATTAACTGCTCTCACTGAAGATCAGGGATGGTTTACAGTCTTAGATTTAAAAGATGCCTTTTGCTGCATCCCACTTGACTCCGGAAGTCAGGAATTGTTCGCCTTTGAGTGGGAAAACCCTGAGACGGGAAGAAGAACTCAGTATACCCGGACAGTATTGCCACAAGGATTCAAAAATAGTCCAACGAGTTTTGGAAATCAACTAGCAAAAGAGTTAGAATTATGGAGGCAAAATAATAGAAATGGAGTAACGTTACAACATGTTGATGACGTACTATTAGCTGGGAACTCCCGAGAAGAATGCTTGGAACTGACAATCAGTCTATTAAACTTCCCTGGACTCAGCGGTTATCGAGTATCAAAAGGGAAGGCTCAAATTGCAAAAGAAACTGTAACATATTTAGGCTTTGAAATTCTGAAAGGACAGAGACAGTTAAGCAATGAAAGGAAAGAAGCTATTTGTCAACTTCCAGAACCTCAAAACGTCCATGAATTGAGAACCTTTCTAGGAATAGTGGGATGGTGTCGCTTATGGATTGCTAATTACGGACTGATGGCAAAACCCTTCTATGAATTACTGAAATCATCGAAAGGTTCCCTGCAATGAACAAACGAAAGTCGGAATGCGTGTATTCAACTTAAAAGAGCCTTGATGAAAGCCCCAGCCTTAGGGCTGCCTAATTTAGAAAAGCCTTTTGAACTATTCACTTAGGAAAGACAAGCAGTGGCCTTAGGTGTTTTAACCCAGCGCTTGGGAGAATGTAGAAGAGCAGTGGCGTATTTTTCCAAGCAATTGGATCCAGTAAGCCAGGGATGGCCAGGATGTTTAAGAGCAGTGGCTGCAACAGTATTGTTAATACAAGAGGCTCGGAAGCTCACCATGGGACAGAAAATAACTGTTTATGTTCCACACATGGTAATTGCAGTACTGGACCAAAAAGGGGGACATTGGTTGTCTCCTAGTAGAATGCTAAAATATCAAGCGGTACTAATAGAGCCAGATGATGTGACCTTAAAGACTACTGCCATAACTAATCCTGCTATGTTCCTCTCAGCTCGACAAGAAGAAGGTAAACTTGAACACGGCTGCCTGCAAACCACTTAAGAAGTCTATTCAAGCAGGCCCGACTTAAAGGACGTTCCCTTGCAGAATCCAGATTGGGAACTATACACGGACGGCAGCAGTTTTATGAAAGAAGGAAAGCGAGTATCAGGGTATGCAGTCACCACTGTCGAGACGGTGATAGAGGCACGGGCATTACCCACTAAAACATCTGCCCAAAAGGCTGAATCGATTGCCCTCACTCGGGCTTTGCAGCTAAGTAAAGACAAGCGCGTGAACATTTGGACTGATTCGAAATACGCTTTTGGAATAGTGCGTGCGCATGGAGCGATCTGGAAAGAAAGAGGACTATTGTCCGCACAAGGGGCAGAGGTGAAACATAAGGAAGAAATTCTGAGTTTATTAGAAAGTGTAAAAGCCCCTGCTGCTGTCGCCATTATGCGTTGTAAAGCTCATCAGTCAGGACGAACCACTCAAGAGCAAGGAAATAAACTGGCTGATTTAGCTGCAAGGTGGGCTGCAGAAAAAGGCATAGAGGAGAAAGGGCTAGCTATAGTGCCAGGAAAGAGAATTTCCCCCCAGAAAAACCCTATTTATGATAAGCAAGATTTAAAATTAATCGAGACCTTACAAGCAGAAAGACGAGAGGATGGATGGGCAATTACACCTACAGGTCTAGTAGTCATACCTCATTCCCTCATGAACAAGTTAGTAAAGGAAGAACACAACGCTGTGCACTGGGGAACTGAAAATTTGCTAAAATATTTGCAGAAGTCAGTTATTAGCAGGAACATGGTAGCAATTGTCAAATCAGTCACACAAAGATGTGAAATATGCTGTAGGAATAATCCAAAAACACAGAATAAAATTCAATTTGGAAAAACCGCTGAAGGACAGGCACCTGGGGAATATTGGCAAATAGATTTTACCGAATTGCCAAGAAAAGGAGGGCTAAAGTATTTGTTGGTCCTCGTGGATACATATCCAGGTTGGCCTGAGGCCTTTCCATGTCGCACCAATAAGGCGAAAGATGTAGTAAAAATATTGTTGAAAGAAATAATTCCAAGATTTGGAGTACCTCTAGGGATGTCATCAGAGAGAGGCCCACATTTTATAGCCAAAGTAATTACTGAAATAAGCAGATTGTTAGATATTAATTGGAACTTACCTACCCCTTATAGGCCTCAATCTAGTGGTAAAGTAGAGAGGATGAATTACACCCTTAAAACTCAGTTAAGCAAAATATGTCAGGAAACCTCAATGAATTGGACACAAGCTTTACCTCTGGCTTTGCTAAGAATTAGAGTTCAACCACGAGGTAGACAACATCTCAGCCCATACGAATTAAGGTACGGACGACCGTACCAAATACCTGGACTGCCAGGAGAGATGCGAATACAAGGGGAAAGCGATGCAAGGAATTACTTCATCGCCCTCGGGAAAGTTTTATGAGAACTAAATAGATATGTGATTTTAAATAAATCTATAGGTCTTGATTCCCCAGCCCATCCATTCCAGCCTGGAGATTGGGTACACATCAAATCTTGGACTTCTGAACTGCTACAAGAGCAATGGAAAGGACCATTTCAAATCCTGTTAACTACACATACAGCAATTATAAGGGAAGGAGAAGAGGGCACCTTACCCACTGAAATTCGAAAGGTAATCTGGGACAATGCAACTAAATTTGAAAAGGAATTCCAATCTTGGTGGTATGTAGTTCATTTCACTTATGACCCTATCAATAATAAGGCCACAGCTTTTGTTTTGACAATTCACAAGGCTTCAGTATACACCATATACCCAATCATTGCGTTAGGATTAAATCACAATGGAGCTATGCTCTATCCACTAGAACATAGAGTCTGGGCCCAACAGAATGGAAACAAGTGGCAAACTGTCGATGTTAGCACACGTCTTGTACGAGAACAGCAGGGATTTATCTGTGAAAGTAACACCATCAAAGCCCAAGACATTTGTCTCGACACTGAGCAAAATGTTTGCCATTTTGACATACATCCTGATGAAACACCTGAAACTGTGCTCATTGTCCTGGTTTCGGCAGGGATACAGTTAATTCCCTTCCTAGTAGCTGGTACAGTGCTGTGTTTTGGATTTAGGATGAGAACAAAGTTGATAACGCACCGATGTTTTAGTTGTTGCTAGGTAGTGCTTACGCTAGTCAAGGACTTTTCAGCTTCCCATGCTCTACCGACTGAGAAAGCTGCAGGTGCACAAGAAGCTGGGAGGGGGCACAGCCAAACTGGCCAAAGGGACATTCCATACCATGGGACGTCATGCTCAGTACATAAACTGGGGAAAGCTGGCCGGGGGGGCCGCTGCTCGGGGACTGGCTGGGCATCGGTCGGTGGGTGGTGAGCAATTGCACTGTGCATCACTTGCTTTGTGTATTATTATTATTATCATATTATTATTATCATTTTATTTCAATTATTAAACTGTTTTTATCTCAACCCACGAGTTTTCCTCACTCGTGCTCTTTTCCAATTCTCTCCCCCATCCCACTGGGTGGGGGGGAGTGAGCGAGCGGCTGCGTGGTGCTTAGTTGCTGACTGAGGTTAAACCACGACAGTCCTTTTTGGCGCCCAACGTGGGGCACGAAGGGTTTGAGATAATAACAGATTTACCGGAGTGTATTAAGGAACTTATATCTGTTAATAGTGGTGGGTCACAATGTTGGTTTCTCTGTTCTCGATATTGATTTGTATAATCTGCATCATGCTCCTTTTTTTGCTGTACATGTTAAAGATTGGTGTTGGTTTTTGCAGTTTGCTGTGGTCTGCAGTGATTAGTGATGTCTCGCTTGTGAGGTTTGTTTTTAGAACATTGACCTTGACGCTAGTGTGGTATGTAAGCTTCGCAATGAAGCCGTTACTGTACCACGGATACCATTTCGTGGAGACAACTAGCAATTACAGTGACTTTTCTGAGAGTATTTTTACGGAGGAAATACAGAATGGCAGTGTCACTACCTTCTTCTATGATGTTTCCTCCTTCATTACAGTAACTTTTCAGTATTTTGAACAGCCTTGGGTAGGTAAGATACTTCTATTGGTACTTCTTGGGAATATTGTTTTGATTTTGTCTAAGGTTGGTAAGCAATTTAAGAATATCATCCAGAGATCTGCCCCAAGGCTGAATAGCTATGAGTGGCAGGGTGTGTGGGACAAGATGGGCAAGTACCTAGGCCAGTGGGCACCCCCAGTGTTTTGGAACTTCACCCCTGAGCAAATGCAGAATCCTGAAAAGTTAGCAGAATATTTGGAAAAGGTATGCTGTCACCCTGGCAACTCCAGAGAGATGCAGATCATTGCAACGTGCTGGGGCCTGGCCCATGCCTACCGAGCCCTGTTCAACACCATTCAGTACCCTCAAAGGGAAGAGAAGGTCTCTGGATCTGACAGTAAAACGACAGGCACTGCGGCCACTCAGACCCGGGCAACACGCCCTGTGGCCACTCAGACCCCAGCAACACGCCATGCAGCAACTCAGACTCCAGCAACAGGCCCTGCGGCCACTCAGACCCCGGCGACAGGCCTTGCGGCCACACCAACCCCAGTGACACGTCCTGTGGCTGAACCAAAGAACCAGCCTGTGCCGGTATCAGTCGCCCCTGTACACAAGAAGAAATATTGGAAGCGGAAGTCGGCTCGTTTAGTAAGGGAGGAAGAAGCTTCTTCTAAAAGGGAGCCAGAGGAAGAAGTGGAAGAGGCAGACTACCCTGGAGAAGGGCCATCACGAGAACGGGAGGAGGAGAGCCGGACGCTGCTTGGGGAGGAAGAAGAGGAAGAACTCATAAATGAGGCAGTGACCACCCGATCCCTATCCCTGAGTGAGCTGCGAGATATACGAAAAGATTTCAGCCGTCGTCCAGGTGAGCATATTGTCCCCTGGCTGCTCCGATGCTGGGATAATGGGGCCAGTAGCCTGGAATTAGAGGGTAAAGAAGCCAAGCAGCTGGGATCCCTTTCCAGGGAAGGGGGCATTGACAAAGCGATTGGAAAAGGGACACGAATCCTCAGCCTTTGGAGGCGACTCTTGTCAAGCGTAAAGGAAAGGTATCCCTTCAAGGAAGATGTCATATGTCACCCAAGCAAGTGGACCACCATGGATAAGGGTATCCAGTTCCTGAGAGAATTAGCTGTGCTGGAGGTGATTTATGATGACCTGAACAATGAACAACTATCTAAAGATCCAGATGAAGTCAAGTGCACACGACCCATGTGGCGGAAGTTTATAAGGAGCTCACCATCGTCATACGCCAATTCATTGGCGGTGATAACCTGGAAAGATGGAGAGGAACAAACAGTAGATGAATTGGCTAGTCAACTCCGGCAATATGAGGAAAGTCTCTCTTCCTCCCTCGTCTCAGCTGTGGAGAAACTGTCCGAAAAACTGTCCCGGGAATTCCAGCAACTCAAAGAGGATATGTCCTACTCCCCACCTGTGAGGACCAGTATCTCGGCTATTAGGAGTCAGCGTTCTTTTGCCCAAGAGAGAGAATATAAAGGGTACACACCACGGGGCATCCTATGGTTTTACCTGCGTGACCACGGAGAGGACATGAGGAAGTGGGATGGAAAACCTACCGCAGCCCTAGGGGCACGGGTACGTGAATTGCAAGGGAAAACAATCACAGAAAGAGGTTCTCCCAGGAAAATTGCTGCTCCAGTTTCCAGCGGGCAGTTCCCCAGACAGAGTAGAAGGGCTGATCTTACTCCTGATCTTAATGAAGAAACTTCTGACTCGTATGTACAAGAAGTGAGAAACAAGTACTGTGATGAGGATTAGAGGGGCCCTGCCTCCAGCCAGGGGGAGGAAAGGGACAACCGGGTTTACTGGACTGTGTGGATTCGGTGGCCTGGCACATCAGACCCACAGAAGTATAAGGCTCTAGTAGACACCGGTGCACAGTGTACCCTGATGCCATCAAGCTATATAGGAGCAGAACCCATTTGTATTTCTGGAGTGACAGGGGGATCCCAACAGCTAACTGTACTGGAAGCTGAAGTGAGCCTAACTGGGAATGGGTGGCAGAAGCACCCCATTGTGACTGGCCCAGATGCTCCGTGCATCCTTGGCATAGACTACCTCAGGAGAGGGTATTTCAAGGACCCAAAAGGGTACCGGTGGGCTTTTGGTATAGCTGCCTTGGAGATGGAGGGAATTAAACAGCTGTCCACCTTGCCTGGTCTCTCGGAGGACCCCTCTGTTGTGGGGTTGCTGAAGGTCGAAGACCAACAAGTGCCAGTCGCTACCACCACGGTGCACCGGCGGCAATATCGCACCAACCGAGACTCCTTGATTCCCATTCATGAGCTAATTCGTCGACTGGAGAGCCAAGGAGTGATCAGCAAGACTCGTTCACCCTTTAACAGTCCCATATGGCCAGTGCGGAAGTCTAATGGAGAGTGGAGACTAACAGTAGACTATCGTGGCCTAAATGAAGTCACGCCACCGCTGAGTGCTGCTGTGCCGGACATGCTAGAACTTCAATATGAATTGGAATCAAAGGCAGCCAAGTGGTATGCCACAGTTGATATTGCTAATGCGTTTTTCTCAATCCCTTTGGCAGCAGAGTGCAGGCCACAGTTTGCTTTCACTTGGAGGGGTGTCCAGTACACCTGGAACCGACTGCCCCAGGGGTGGAAACACAGCCCCACCATTTGCCATGGACTGATCCAGACTGCTCTGGAACAGGGTGGAGCTCCAGAACACCTGCAGTACATCATTGTGTGGGGCAACACAGCAGGAGAAGTTTTTGAAAAAGGGAAGGAAATAGTCCAAATCCTGCTGAAGGCCAGTTTTGCCATAAAACAAAGTAAGGTCAAGGGGCCTGCACAGGAGATCCAATTTTTAGGGATAAAATGGCAAGATGGACGTCGTCAGATCCCCATGGATGTGATCAATAAAATAACAGCCATGTCTCCACCAACTAACAAAAAGGAAACACAAGCTTTCTTAGGCGTCGTGGGGTTTTGGAGAATGCATATTCCAAATTACAGTCTGATTGTAAACCCTCTCTATCAAGTGACCCGGAAGAAGAACGATTTCAAATGGGGCCCTGAGCAACGTCAAGCTTTTGAACAAATTAAACGGGAGATAGTTCATGCAGTAGCCCTGGGGCCAGTCCGAGCAGGACAAGATGTCAAAAATGTGCTCTACACCGCAGCCGGGGAGAACGGCCCTACCTGGAGCCTCTGGCAGAAAGCACGTGGGGAGACTCGAGGTCGACCCCTAGGGTTTTGGAGTCGGGGATACAGAGGATCCGAGGCCCGCTATACTCCAACTGAAAAAGAGATATTAGCAGCATATGAAGGGGTTCGAGCTGCTTCGGAAGTAATTGGCACTGAAGCACAGCTCCTCCTGGCACCCCGACTGCCGGTGCTGGGCTGGATGTTCAGAGGGAGGGTCCCCTGTACACATCATGCAACTGATGCTACGTGGAGTAAGTAGGTCGCACTAATCACGCAACGGGCTCGAATAGGAAAACCCAGTCGCCCAGGAATCCTGGAAGTGATTATGGATTGGCCAGAGGGCAAGGATTTTGGAATATCTCCAGAGGAGGAGGTGACGCGTGCTGAGGAGGCCCCAATGTATAATGAACTACCAGAAAATGAGAAGCAATATGCTCTGTTCACTGATGGGTCCTGTCGTATTGTGGGAAAGCATCGGAGGTGGAAAGCTGCTGTATGGAGTCCTATACGACAAGTTGTAGAAACTGCTGAAGGAGAAGGTGAATCGAGCCAATTTGCAGAAGTAAAGGCCATCCAGCTGGCTTTAGACATTGCTGACCGAGAAAAGTGGCCAGTGCTCTATCTCTATACTGACTCATGGATGGTGGCAAATGCCCTGTGGGGCTGGTTGCAGCAATGGAAGCGGAGCAACTGGCAAGCGCAGAGGCAAACCCATCTGGGCTGCCGCACTGTGGCAAGATATTGCTGCCCGGGTGGAGAACCTGGTTGTAAAAGTCCGTCACGTAGATGCTCACGTACCCAAGAGTCGGGCCACTGAAGAACATCAGAACAACCAGCAGGTGGATCAGGCTGCTAAGACTGAAGTGGCTCAGGTGGATTTGGACTGGCAACATAAGGGTGAGTTATTTATAGCTCGGTGGGCTCATGACACCTCAGGTCACCAAGGAAGAGATGCAACATACAGATGGGCTCGTGATCGAGGGGTGGACTTGACCATGGACACTATTGCGCAGGTTATACATGAATGCGAAACATGCGCTGCGATCAAGCAAGCCAAGCGGTTAAAGCCTCTTTGGTATGGAGGACGATGGCTGAAATATAAATATGGGGAGGCCTGGCAGATCGATTATATCACACTCCCACAAACCCACCAAGGCAAGCGCCATGTGCTTACAATGGTGGAGGCAACCACCGGATGGCTGGAAACATATCCCGTGCCCCATGCCACCGCCCAGAACACTATCCTGGGCCTTGAAAAGCAAGTCCTGTGGCGACACGGCACCCCAGAAAGAATTGAGTCAGACAACGGGACTCATTTCCGAAACAACCTCATAGACACCTGGGCCAAAGAGCACGGCATTGAGTGGGTGTATCACATCCCCTATCATGCACCAGCCTCCGGGAAAATCGAACGATACAATGGACTGTTAAAGACTACGCTGAGAGCCATGGGTGGTGGGACGTTCAAACATTAGGATACGCATTTAGCAAAGGCCACCTGGTTAGTCAACACTCGGGGATCTGCCAATCGAGCTGGCCCTGCCCAGTCAGAACTTTTACGTACTGTAGATGGGAATAAAGTCCCCGTAGTGCACATAAAAAATATGTTGGGGAAAACAGTCTGGGTTATTCCTGCCTCAGGCAAAGGCAAACCCATCCGTGGGATTGCTTTTGCTCAAGGACCTGGGTGCACTTGGTGGATAATGCGGAAGGATGGGGAAGTCCGATGTGTACCTCAAGGGGATTTGATTTTGGGTGAGAATAGCCAATGATCTGAATTATGTGATGTTAAATACTAATTATAGTTTTAATAGTTATACTGATAATTCACAGATATACTAGTAATATTAATAATATTATATGCCATACTAATGTTATTACAATAAGAATCACCCAGACTAATGAAGAATAACTTCAGTGAAACCAAGCAAAGCAGTGATGATGGTTCCAGAACTGACCTCAACATGAAATAATCCAACACCACATACCATCTCCGTTTTTTTTCCTGTCCTGAAGGACTGTTTTGACAGATGGAGCCCGAAGTCATGGACTAAATGAACTCACCAAACATTTTAGAGGGATGGCCCACAGACCAAGGGAATGATATCTGTGTGTATGTATATATATATATTGGAAAAAGGGGGTGGTGATCAATGAAAATGTAATGGAAAATACAAGACTTGAGCATGACGCAAATGGTATAGAATAAGGGGTGGATATTGTCCTGGTTTCGGCAGGGATAGAGTTAATTCCCTTCCTAGTAGCTGGTACAGTGCTGTGTTTTGGATTTAGGATGAGAACAAAGTTGATAACGCACCGATGTTTTAGTTGTTGCTAGGTAGTGCTTACGCTAGTCAAGGACTTTCCAGCTTCCCATGCTCTACCGACTGAGAAGGCTGGGGGTGCACAAGAAGCTGGGAGGGGGCACAGCCAAACTGGCCAAAGGGACATTCCATACCATGGGACGTCATGCTCAGTACATAAACTGGGGAAAGCTGGCCGGGGGGGGGCCGCTGCTCGGGGACTGGCTGGGCATCGGTCGGTGGGTGGTGAGCAATTGCACTGTGCATCACTTGCTTTGTGTATTATTATTATTATCATATTATTATTATCATTTTATTTCAATTATTAAACTGTTTTTACCTCAACCCACGAGTTTTCCTCACTCGTGCTCTTTTCCAATTCTCTCCCCCATCCCACCAGGTGGGGGGGGAGTGAGCGAGCGGCTGCGTGGTGCTTAGTTGCTGACTGAGGTTAAACCACGACACTCATATATATTGGAAAAGGATGTGTTTGTGTGAGAACCCTTTGCGACTTTATCTTTATAGATGAAGTCACTGTAGATACAAGCAACCGCTCAAATATATGTGTTTGTAACTTTACTAACTCTAATTTCAATATGTTTACTGCTTATAGTTATACTGTACATAAAGGTTTGGTACATGATGAGACAAATAACCCAGCTTAGCATATACTGTTAATACACTCTGCTCTTTGTGCACTCTCCCAATTATCATTGAACTTTGTCAACTCTCTCACAATAAAACGAGGATTGCAGCTTGCTAGCTACAAATCCTCAAAAGAAAAGGAGGGATTGAGACCGAAATCCTAAGGAGACAGACGGTTTTCTTTGTCGAAGCAAAGTAGCTACATGTTCTGCAGACTGGACGTTCCGTAGATAAAGGGAATCCTTGAAGCTCTGTGTACAGGGGTGGAATGGATAAGAAAATTATGCTGAAAACAGCTACTGCAACTAGGTGAAAAGACGGAGTTCAACTAGTGGACACAGTGAGGAAGGCTATCGACGACCACCAGAGGACCCTGGAAGACCACCAATGGACATAAGAGCGCATGCGTTAAAGACTTTTGCATATGTTAATGAGTTCCAAGAAATAACATGAATATGCTAATCATTTCTTAGAAATTTAATGAATATGTATATTCTGATTGTACATAAACTCCCATAGTTGAGCCGCCCGGCGCGCGCACTAGGAGGAGTGATCCCCTGAGCGCCCGGCGCTGCAATAAAGAATGCCTGCTTTCTAAAACTCCAAATTGAGTCTTGGAGAGTTTTTCATCTGCCGAGTTACGGTAACAGTTTTGGCAACCCAGATGGGACACTGCTCTTGAGCCTCGACGGATCCTGGCATGGCGCAACCTCAGCCGGCACCGAGGGATTCTCGGAGAGGACTTCTCCCGATCCCCGGACCAAAGAGCCCCTGAGCGAAGAACACTGCTTTGTGAGTAATAAGGCATTCTTTTTGGAAATTTTGGAAGGGGTTAGAGTCCCCAGTCAAAGGGGTTAGAGTCCCCGCTACCTGCCCGTCAGACGCAGCGAAAGCTCCGCAGGGTTGGGTATAAGACCCGGGCTAGGGGTTCAAGTCCCCACTTGAAGGGGTTAGAGTCCCCATTACCTGCCCGTCAGACGCAGCGAAAGCTCCGCAGGGTTGGGTGTAAGACCCCATTGAGTATAAGAGTCCCCACTAGGGGTTAGAATCCCCACTCAAGATAAACATCAAGAGCAACCGCGGTAACAATTATTATAAATACTTGTCTATTATTGAAAGTATTTGTTTCCTATAGTAATTAGGTATTTGTCTTATCGTTGCTGTACAAAAGGCTTGTCTGTGTGTGAGTCTATTACTATAAGTATTTGGGTTTAGTTATTTGTATTGTTGCTGTACAAAATTTGTTTGTGTGATTCCCTGTATATAAAACGGGTGCTGGATCATCCACCGGATCATCCACTGGTGAGGGAATTTTAAAGAAATCACCTTTGGGTTGTATTTTAAAGTACTGGAAACAAATTGCAGGATCCTCTGGTGGGGTCGCAAAAAGGGACGATCTAATTAAGTAATCAATGGTGGCCACTCTACAAACTAGAAGATGGAGAAAAGTGGCCAAGGAATGGTACTTTGACCTATAATACTCTGTTACAACTGATGTTGTTTCTAAGGAGAGAAGGAAAATGGGATGAGGTATTGTATGCTGATATATTCTTTACATGAAGGCAGCATCCTGAGTGGCAAAAGGAGTGTGAAATTAATTTGGCCCCAACTGATCCTCTGGTATTGGCATTGGAAAAAGAGAGAAGAGAGAAAGAAAAAGGGGAAGGGTTAAAGAGGTGTTGTTCGGCATGCAGTATTGGACAGAGATGTTTGCAGTTGACCCAGAATGAGCGGGAAGAGGATTTAGGGATGTTAGTGGCTCCAGGGTTGAGGCAGAGGCCTCAGAACCGTGAACCTGAACCCCTAGGGGCACAGGGTGGATTGGACGATGAGCCCGAGAGAGACGCTGCAGAGGCCACGCCGGTGGCAAGGAGAACTCGTAATCGGCAGGGAACCGCACTGCAAGCTCCGTTGAGACAAGCAGTAGGGAATGATGGTCCGGTTGTAGTGGAAGTGCCTTTTTTGATTACAGATTTAAATAACTGGAAAGCAGCTGCCGGCAGTTATAGGGATGATTCTGATCGAGTGGCTAGTGCTTTTGAAACGATAAAAACTCAGGATCCGGATTGGAAAGATATTGAGGTTATCATGCAAGTATTGTTTGATAGTACAGAAAGGGAGACGATTCGTAGGACGGCAAGGTCTCAGGTTGAAGCCCAAATAGCAGCAGGGACATTACAAGGACAGTTGGAGCATAACTTTCCTTCAGCAGATCCTGGCTGGGACCCTAATGATAATCGGCAGAAATTGTTCTTAACACAGTATCAGAGGTGGGTCCTGTATGGTATAAGAAATGCTATACCAAAAGCAATAAATGGTCAAAATTATATGAGATGAAGCAGGATAGAAAGGAGTCTCCCACTGAGTTCCTAAACAAATTGAAAGAAGCTACTCGGAAGTATACCGCTCTGGATCCTGAATCAGAGGAAGGGAAGAATCAGTTAGCAACTTTGTTTATCGGGCAGTCTGCTGATGATATCCGAAGAAAGTTGCAGAAATTACAAGGGGTAGATGCCAGAAACCTGGGGAAATTGTTGGATGTGGCTTGGGTGGTTTATAGGAACAGAGATCAGCAGAAAGAAAAGGGAAATGCTAGACTGATGGCGGCACTAGAAGGAACTTATGGACCTCGAGGAGGACCCAGGGGAGGATTTAGAGGCGGTTACCGAGGAAGAGGACGTGGTAGAGGATTCCCAAGGTCCCCAATAGGAGAGAGACAGTGTGTTTATTGTAAAAGAAAGGGACGTTGGAAACGAGGGTGCCCATTTTTGCAGAAATCAGGGCAACAAGACACTCCTGTGTTAGCTGTAGAGGCGAGAGACTGAAAAAGACCGGAGGGATCTTCCCCAGCAGAACCTCTGGTTAGAATTAAGCTGGGGGAAGATGAAACTGAAATAGAATGTTCAGTCGATAGAGGGGCCACCTATTCGGTTTTGAACACAAAGAAACATGAGTTAGGATATGATACTGTGAGAATTATTGGTGCGACAGGAAAGTCAGAAACACGACCTTTCTTTAAACCCTTACAATTTAAAATTGGAAAACAGTGGGTAACGCCTCCGTTTTTGCATTTACCAGGTGCACCAAAACCTTTAATAGGCCGAGATTTATTAGAAAAATTAGAAGCTGAAATAAAATTCAAAAATGGGGAAGTAGAAGTGTCAATGCCAGAATCTAAATTTGTCCAAGCTTCAATATTATTATTGCAGGAAATTGAGCGGGTGGAAGGAAAAATCCCGGCTGAAGCTGAGAATGCAGTGATTCCTGTCGTCTGGGCAGGAGAAATACCCGGAAAATCAAAGAGGGCTGAACCCGTAGGGATAAACCTTATACCAGGATCAGCACCGGTAAGACTGAAACAGTATCCCTGAAAGTTAGAAGCTAAACTTGGGTTGGTACCTATTATACAAAAGTTTTTAGAATACGGGTTACTAAGAGAATGTGAATCTAAATATAATACTCCAATTTTACCCGTTAAGAAAGCTGATGGGAAATCTTACAGGTTCGTTCAGGACCTGAGGGCAGTGAATCAAATTGTCCAAGACATACACCCAGTGGTAGCAAACCCATACACACTATTAACTGCTCTCACTGAAGATCAGGGATGGTTTACAGTCTTAGATTTAAAAGATGCCTTTTGCTGCATCCCACTTGACTCCGGAAGTCAGGAATTGTTCGCCTTTGAGTGGGAAAACCCTGAGACGGGAAGAAGAACTCAGTATACCTGGACAGTATTGCCACAAGGATTCAAAAATAGTCCAACGAGTTTTGGAAATCAACTAGCAAAAGAGTTAGAATTATGGAGGCAAAATAATAGAAATGGAGTAACGTTACAACATGTTGATGACATACTATTAGCTGGGAACTCCCGAGAAGAATGCTTGGAACTGACAATCAGTCTATTAAACTTCCCTGGACTCAGCGGTTATCGAGTATCAAAAGGGAAGGCTCAAATTGCAAAAGAAACTGTAACATATTTAGGCTTTGAAATTCTGAAAGGACAGAGACAGTTAAGCAATGAAAGGAAAGAAGCTATTTGTCCTGGTTTCGGCAGGGATAGAGTTAATTCCCTTCCTAGTAGCTGGTACAGTGCTGTGTTTTGGATTTAGGATGAGAACAAAGTTGATAACGCACCGATGTTTTAGTTGTTGCTAGGTAGTGCTTACGCTAGTCAAGGACTTTTCAGCTTCCCATGCTCTACCGACTGAGAAGGCTGGGGGTGCACAAGAAGCTGGGAGGGGGCACAGCCAAACTGGCCAAAGGGACATTCCATACCATGTGACATCATGCTCAGTACATAAACTGGGGAAAGCTGGCCGGGGGGGGCCGCTGCTCGGGGACTGGCTGGGCATCGGTCGGTGGGTGGTGAGCAATTGCACTGTGCATCACTTGCTTTGTGTATTATTATTATTATCATATTATTATTATCATTTTATTTCAATTATTAAACTGTTTTTATCTCAACCCACGAGTTTTCCTCACTCGTGCTCTTTTCCAATTCTCTCCCCCATCCCACTGGGTGGGGGGGAGTGAGCGAGCGGCTGCGTGGTGCTTAGTTGCTGACTGAAGTGAAACCACGACAGTCCTTTTTGGCGCCCAACGTGGGGCACGAAGGGTTTGAGATAATAACAGATTTACCGGAGAGTATTAAGGAACTTATATCCGTTAATAGTGGTGGGTCACAATGTTGGTTTCTCTGTTCTCGATATTGATTTGTATAATCTGCATCATGCTCTTTTTTTTGCTGTACATGTTAAAGATTGGTGTTGGGTTTTGCAGTTTGCTGTGGTCTGCAGTGACTAGTGATGTCTCGCTTGTGAGGTTTGTTTTTAGAACATTGACCTTGATGTTAGTGTGGTGTCTAGGTTTCGCAATGAAGCCGTTACTGTACCACGGATACCGTTTCGTGGAGACAACTAGCAATTACAGTGACTTTTCTGAGAGTTTTTTTACGGAGGAAATACAGAATGGCAGTGTCACTACCTTCTTCTATGATGTTTCCTCCTTCGTTACAGTAACTTTTCAGTATTTTGAACAGCCTTGGGTAGGTAAGATACTTCTATTGGTACTTCTTGGGAATATTGTTTCGGTTTTGTCTAAAGTTGGTAAGCAATTTAAGAATATCATCCAGAGATCTGCCCCAAAGCCGAATAGTTATGAGTGGCAGGGTGTGTGGGACAAGATGGGCAAGTACCTAGGCCAGTGGGCACCCCCAGTGTTTTGGAACTTCACCCCTGAGCAAGTGCAGAATCCTGAAGAGTTAGTAGAATATTTGGACAAAGCATGCTGTCACCCTGGCAACTCCAGAGAGACACAGATCATTGCAACGTGCTGGGGCCTGGCCCGTGCCTACCGAGCCCTGTTCAACACCATTCAGTACCCTCAAAGGGAAGAGAAGGTCTCTGGATCTGACAGTAAAACAACAGGCACTGCGGCCACTCAGACCCGGGCAACACGCCCTGCAGCCACTCCGACCCCAGCGACACGCCGTGCAGCCACTCAGACCCCAGCGACACATCCTGCAGCCACTCCGACACCAGCGACACGCCGTGCAGCCACTCAGACCCCGGCCACACGCTCTGCAACCACTCCGACCCCAGCAGCATGCTCTGCGGCCACTCAGACTCCAGCAACAGGCCCTGCAACTACTCAGACTCCGGCAACAGGCCCTGCGGCCACTCAGACCCCGGCGACAAGCCCTGCGGCCACTCAGACCCCGGCAACCAGCCCTGCGGCCACTCAGACCCCAGCGACAGGCCCTGCGGCCACTCCGACACCGGTGACAAGCACTGCGGCCACTCCGACCCCGGTGACAGGCACTGCAGCTACTCAGACCCCAGTGACACGTCCTGTGGCTGAACCAAAGAACCAGCCTGTGCCGGTATCAGTCACCCCTGTACACAAGAAGAAATATTGGAAGCGGAAGTCGGCTCGTTTAGTGAGGGAGGAAGAAGCTTCTTCTAAAAGGGAGCCAGAGGAAGAAGTGGAAGAGGCAGACTACCCTGGAGAAGGGCCATCACTAGAACGGGAGGAGGAGAGCCAGACGCTGCTTGGGGAGGAAGAAGAGGAAGAACTCATAAATGAGGCAGTGACCACCCGATCCCTATCCCTGAGTGAGCTGCGAGATATACGAAAAGATTTCAGCCGTCGTCCAGGTGAGCATATTGTCACCTGGCTGCTCCGATGCTGGGATAATGGGGCCAGTAGCCTGGAATTAGAGGGTAAAGAAGCCAAGCAGCTGGGATCCCTTTCCAGGGAAGGGGGCATTGACAAAGCGATTGGAAAAGGGACACGAATCCTCAGCCTTTGGAGGCGACTCTTGTCAAGCGTAAAGGAAAGGTATCCCTTCAAGGAAGACGTCATATGTCGCCCAAGCAAGTGGACCACCATGGATAAGGGTATCCAGTTTCTGAGAGAATTAGCTGTGCTGGAGGTGATTTATGATGACCTGAACAATGAACAACTATCTAAAGATCCAGATGAAGTCAAGTGCACACGACCCATGTGGCGGAAGTTTATAAGGAGCTCACCATCGTCATACGCCAATTCATTGGCGGTGATAACCTGGAAAGATGGAGAGGAACAAACAGTAGATGAATTGGCTAGTCAACTCCGGCAATATGAGGAAAGTCTCTCTTCCTCCCTCGTCTCAGCTGTGGAGAAACTGTCTGAAAAACTGTCCCGGGAATTCCAGCAACTCAAAGAGGATATGTCCTACTCCCCACCTGTGAGGACCAGTATCTCAGCTATTAGGAGTCAGCGTTCTTTTGCCCAAGAGAGAGAATATAAAGGGTACACACCACGGGGCATCCTATGGTTTTACCTGCGTGACCACGGAGAGGACATGAGGAAGTGGGATGGAAAACCTACCTCAGCCCTAGGGGCACGGGTACGTGAATTGCAAGGGAAAACAATCACAGAAAGAGGTTCTCCCAGGAAAATTGCTGCTCCAGTTTCCAGCGGGCAGTTCCCCAGACAGAGTAGAAGGGCTGATCTTACTCCTGATCTTAATGAAGAAACTTCTGACTCGTATGTACAAGAAGTGAGAAACAAGTACTGTGATGAGGATTAGAGGGGCCCTGCCTCCAGCCAGGGGGAGGAAAGGGACAACCGGGTTTACTGGACTGTGTGGATTCGGTGGCCTGGCACATCAGACCCACAGAAGTATAAGGCTCTAGTAGACACCGGTGCACAGTGTACCCTGATGCCATCAAGCTATATAGGAGCAGAACCCATTTGTATTTCTGGAGTGACAGGGGGATCCCAACAGCTAACTGTACTGGAAGCTGAAGTGAGCCTAACTGGGAATGGGTGGCAGAAGCACCCCATTGTGACTGGCCCAGATGCTCCGTGCATCCTTGGCATAGACTACCTCAGGAGAGGGTATTTCAAGGACCCAAAAGGGTACCGGTGGGCTTTTGGTATAGCTGCCTTGGAGATGGAGGGAATTAAACAGCTGTCCACCTTGCCTGGTCTCTCGGAGGACCCCTCTGTTGTGGGGTTGCTGAAGGTCGAAGACCAACAAGTGCCAATCGCTACCACCACGGTGCACCGGCGGCAATATCGCACCAACCGAGACTCCTTGATTCCCATTCATGAGCTAATTCGTCGACTGGAGAGCCAAGGAGTGATCAGCAAGACTCGTTCACCCTTTAACAGTCCCATATGGCCAGTGCGGAAGTCTAATGGAGAGTGGAGACTAACAGTAGACTATCGTGGCCTAAATGAAGTCACGCCACCGCTGAGTGCTGCTGTGCCGGACATGCTAGAACTTCAATATGAATTGGAATCAAAGGCAGCCAAGTGGTATGCCACAGTTGATATTGCTAATGCGTTTTTCTCAATCCCTTTGGCAGCAGAGTGCAGGCCACAGTTTGCTTTCACTTGGAGGGGTGTCCAGTACACCTGGAACCGACTGCCCCAGGGGTGGAAACACAGCCCCACCATTTGCCATGGACTGATCCAGACTGCTCTGGAACAGGGTGGAGCTCCAGAACACCTGCAGTACATTGATGACATCATTGTGTGGGGCAACACAGCAGGAGAAGTTTTTGAAAAAGGGAAGGAAATAGTCCAAATCCTGCTGAAGGCCAGTTTTGCCATAAAACAAAGTAAGGTCAAGGGGCCTGCACAGGAGATCCAATTTTTAGGGATAAAATGGCAAGATGGACGTCGTCAGATCCCCATGGATGTGATCAATAAAATAACAGCCATGTCTCCACCAACTAACAAAAAGGAAACACAAGCTTTCTTAGGCGTCGTGGGGTTTTGGAGAATGCATATTCCAAATTACAGTCTGATTGTAAACCCTCTCTATCAAGTGACCCGGAAGAAGAACGATTTCAAATGGGGCCCTGAGCAACGTCAAGCTTTTGAACAAATTAAACGGGAGATAGTTCATGCAGTAGCCCTGGGGCCAGTCCGAGCAGGACAAGATGTCAAAAATGTGCTCTACACCGCAGCCGGGGAGAACGGCCCTACCTGGAGCCTCTGGCAGAAAGCACGTGGGGAGACTCGAGGTCGACCCCTAGGGTTTTGGAGTCGGGGATACAGAGGATCCGAGGCCCGCTATACTCCAACTGAAAAAGAGATATTAGCAGCATATGAAGGGGTTCGAGCTGCTTCGGAAGTAATTGGCACTGAAGCACAGCTCCTCCTGGCACCCCGACTGCCGGTGCTGGGCTGGATGTTCAGAGGGAGGGTCCCCTGTACACATCATGCAACTGATGCTACGTGGAGTAAGTAGGTCGCACTAATCACGCAACGGGCTCGAATAGGAAAACCCAGTCGCCCAGGAATCCTGGAAGTGATTATGGATTGGCCAGAGGGCAAGGATTTTGGAATATCTCCAGAGGAGGAGGTGACGCGTGCTGAGGAGGCCCCAATGTATAATGAACTACCAGAAAATGAGAAGCAATATGCTCTGTTCACTGATGGGTCCTGTCGTATTGTGGGAAAGCATCGGAGGTGGAAAGCTGCTGTATGGAGTCCTATACGACAAGTTGTAGAAACTGCTGAAGGAGAAGGTGAATCGAGCCAATTTGCAGAAGTAAAGGCCATCCAGCTGGCTTTAGACATTGCTGACCGAGAAAAGTGGCCAGTGCTCTATCTCTATACTGACTCATGGATGGTGGCAAATGCCCTGTGGGGCTGGTTGCAGCAATGGAAGCGGAGCAACTGGCAAGCGCAGAGGCAAACCCATCTGGGCTGCCGCACTGTGGCAAGATATTGCTGCCCGGGTGGAGAACCTGGTTGTAAAAGTCCGTCACGTAGATGCTCACGTACCCAAGAGTCGGGCCACTGAAGAACATCAGAACAACCAGCAGGTGGATCAGGCTGCTAAGACTGAAGTGGCTCAGGTGGATTTGGACTGGCAACATAAGGGTGAGTTATTTATAGCTCGGTGGGCTCATGACACCTCAGGTCACCAAGGAAGAGATGCAACATACAGATGGGCTCGTGATCGAGGGGTGGACTTGACCATGGACACTATTGCGCAGGTTATACATGAATGCGAAACATGCGCTGCGATCAAGCAAGCCAAGCGGTTAAAGCCTCTTTGGTATGGAGGACGATGGCTGAAATATAAATATGGGGAGGCCTGGCAGATCGATTATATCACACTCCCACAAACCCACCAAGGCAAGCGCCATGTGCTTACAATGGTGGAGGCAACCACCGGATGGCTGGAAACATATCCCGTGCCCCATGCCACTGCCCGGAACACTATCCTGGGCCTTGAAAAGCAAGTCCTGTGGCGACACGGCACCCCAGAAAGAATTGAGTCAGACAACGGGACTCATTTCCGAAACAACCTCATAGACACCTGGGCCAAAGAGCACGGCATTGAGTGGGTGTATCACATCCCCTATCATGCACCAGCCTCCGGGAAAATCGAACGATACAATGGACTGTTAAAGACTACGCTGAGAGCCATGGGTGGTGGGACGTTCAAACATTAGGATACGCATTTAGCAAAGGCCACCTGGTTAGTCAACACTCGGGGATCTGCCAATCGAGCTGGCCCTGCCCAGTCAGAACTTTTACGTACTGTAGATGGGAATAAAGTCCCCGTAGTGCACATAAAAAATATGTTGGGGAAAACAGTCTGGGTTATTCCTGCCTCAGGCAAAGGCAAACCCATCCGTGGGATTGCTTTTGCTCAAGGACCTGGGTGCACTTGGTGGATAATGCGGAAGGATGGGGAAGTCCGATGTGTACCTCAAGGGGATTTGATTTTGGGTGAGAATAGCCAATGATCTGAATTATGTGATGTTAAATACTAATTATAGTTTTAATAGTTATACTGATAATTCACAGATATACTAGTAATATTAATAATATTATATGCCATACTAATGTTATTACAATAAGAATCACCCAGACTAATGAAGAATAACTTCAGTGAAACCAAGCAAAGCAGTGATGATGGTTCCAGAACTGACCTCAACATGAAATAATCCAACACGACATACCATCTCCGTTTTTTTTCCTGTCCTGAAGGACTGTTTTGACAGATGGAGCCCGAAGTCATGGACTAAATGAACTCACCAAACATTTTAGAGGGATGGCCCACAGACCAAGGGAATGATATCTGTGTGTATGTATATATATATATTGGAAAAAGGGGGTGGTGATCAATGAAAATGTAATGGAAAATACAAGACTTGAGCATGACGCAAATGGTATAGAATAAGGGGTGGATATTGTCCTGGTTTCGGCAGGGATAGAGTTAATTCCCTTCCTAGTAGCTGGTACAGTGCTGTGTTTTGGATTTAGGATGAGAACAAAGTTGATAACGCACCGATGTTTTAGTTGTTGCTAGGTAGTGCTTACGCTAGTCAAGGACTTTCCAGCTTCCCATGCTCCACCGACTGAGAAGGCTGGGGGTGCACAAGAAGCTGGGAGGGGGCACAGCCAAACTGGCCAAAGGGACATTCCATACCATGGGACGTCATGCTCAGTACATAAACTGGGGAAAGCTGGCCGGGGGGGGGCCGCTGCTCGGGGACTGGCTGGGCATCGGTCGGTGGGTGGTGAGCAATTGCACTGTGCATCACTTGCTTTGTGTATTATTATTATTATCATATTATTATTATCATTTTATTTCAATTATTAAACTGTTTTTACCTCAACCCACGAGTTTTCCTCACTCGTGCTCTTTTCCAATTCTCTCCCCCATCCCACCAGGTGGGGGGGGAGTGAGCGAGCGGCTGCGTGGTGCTTAGTTGCTGACTGAGGTTAAACCACGACACTCATATATATTGGAAAAGGATGTGTTTGTGTGAGAACCCTTTGCGACTTTATCTTTATAGATGAAGTCACTGTAGATACAAGCAACCGCTCAAATATATGTGTTTGTAACTTTACTAACTCTAATTTCAATATGTTTACTGCTTATAGTTATACTGTACATAAAGGTTTGGTACATGATGAGACAAATAACCCAGCTTAGCATATACTGTTAATACACTCTGCTCTTTGTGCACTGTCCCAATTATCATTGAACTTTGTCAACTCTCTCACAATAAAACGAGGAATGCAGCTTGCTAGCTACAAATCCTCAAAAGAAAAGGAGGGATTGAGACCAAAATCCTAAGGAGACAGACGGTTTTCTTTGTCGAAGCAAAGTAGCTACATGTTCTGCAGACTGGACGCTCCGTAGATAAAGGGAATCCTTGAAGCTCTGTGTACAGGGGTGGAATGGATAAGAAAATTATGCTGAAAACAGCTACTGCAACTAGGTGAAAAGACGGAGTTCAACTAGTGGACACAGTGAGGAAGGCTATCGACGACCACCAGAGGACCCTGGAAGACCACCAATGGACATAAGAGCGCATGCGTTAAAGACTTTTGCATATGTTAATGAGTTCCAAGAAATAACATGAATATGCTAATCATTTCTTAGAAATCTAATGAATATGTATATTCTGATTGTACATAAACTCCCATAGTTGAGCCGCCCGGCGCGCGCACTAGGAGGAGTGATCCCCTGAGCGCCCGGCGCCGCAATAAAGAATGCCTGCTTTCTAAAACTCCAAATTGAGTCTTGGAGAGTTTTTCATCTGCCGAGTTACGGTAACAGTTTTGGCGACCCAGATGGGACACTGCTCTTGAGCCTCGACGGATCCTGGCATGGCGCAACCTCAGCCGGCACCGAGGGATTCTCGGAGAGGACTTCTCCCGATCCCCGGACCAAAGAGCCCCTGAGCGAAGAACACTGCTTTGTGAGTAATAAGGCATTCTTTTTGGAAATTTTGGAAGGGGTTAGAGTCCCCAGTCAAAGGGGTTAGAGTCCCCGCTACCTGCCCGTCAGACGCAGCGAAAGCTCCGCAGGGTTGGGTATAAGACCCGGGCTAGGGGTTCAAGTCCCCACTTGAAGGGGTTAGAGTCCCCATTACCTGCCCGTCAGACGCAGCGAAAGCTCCGCAGGGTTGGGTGTAAGACCCCATTGAGTATAAGAGTCCCCACTAGGGGTTAGAATCCCCACTCAAGATAAACATCAAGAGCAACCGCGGTAACAATTATTATAAATACTTGTCTATTATTGAAAGTATTTGTTTCCTATAGTAATTAGGTATTTGTCTTATCGTTGCTGTACAAAAGGCTTGTCTGTGTGTGAGTCTATTACTATAAGTATTTGGGTTTAGTTATTTGTATTGTTGCTGTACAAAATTTGTTTGTGTGATTCCCTGTATATAAAACGGGTGCTGGATCATCCACCGGATCATCCACTGGTGAGGGAATTTTAAAGAAATCACCTTTGGGTTGTATTTTAAAGTACTGGAAACAAATTGCAGGATCCTCTGGTGGGGTCGCAAAAAGGGACGATCTAATTAAGTAATCAATGGTGGCCACTCTACAAACTAGAAGATGGAGAAAAGTGGCCAAGGAATGGTACTTTGACTTTGTCGTGGTTTAACCTCAGTCGGCAACTGAGCACCACGCAGCCGCTCGCTCACTTCCCCCCCAGTAGTATGGGGAAGAGAATTGGAAGGGTAAAAGTGAGAAAACTCGTGGGTTGAGATAACAACAGTTTAATAGGGAAAGCAAAAGCCGCACACGCAAGCAAAGCAAAACAAAGGTATTAATTCACTACTTCCCACGGGCAGGCAGGTGTTCAGCCATCTCCAGGAAAGCAGGGCTCCCTCACACGTAACGGTTACTTGGGAAGACAAACGCCACCGCTCCAAACGTCCCCCCCTTCCTTCTTCTCCCCCCAGCTTTATATACTGAGCATGACGTCGCATGGTATGGAATATCCTGTTGGCCAGCTTGGGTCAGCTGTCCTGGCTGTGCCCCCTCCCAGCTTCTTGTGCCCCTCCAGCCTAGCTCAGTCGGTAGAAGCTGGAAAGTCCTTGACTAGTGTAAACACTGCCTAGCAACAACTAAAACATCGGCGTGTTATCAACTTTGTTCCTGCCCTAAATCCAAAACACAGCACTGCACCAGCTACTAGGAAGGAAACTAACTCTATCCCTGCCGAAACCAGGACAGTCTTATAATACTCTGTTACAACTGATGTTGTTTCTAAGGAGAGAAGGAAAATGGGATGAGGTATTGTATGCTGATATATTCTTTACATGAAGGCAGCATCCTGAGTGGCAAAAGGAGTGTGAAATTAATTTGGCCCCAACTGATCCTCTGGTATTGGCATTGGAAAAAGAGAGAAGAGAGAAAGAAAAAGGGGAAGGGTTAAAGAGGTGTTGTTCAGCATGCAGTATTGGACAGAGATGTTTGAAGTTGACCCAGAATGAGCGGGAAGAGGATTTAGGGATGTTAGTGGCTCCAGGGTTGAGGCAGAGGCCTCAGAACCGTGAACCTGAACCCCTAGGGGCACAGGGTGGATTGGACGATGAGCCCGAGAGAGACGCTGCAGAGGCCACGCCGGTGGCAAGGAGAACTCGTAATCGGCAGGGAACCGCACTGCAAGCTCCGTTGAGACAAGCAGTAGGGAATGATGGTCCGGTTGTAGTGGAAGTGCCTTTTTTGATTACAGATTTAAATAACTGGAAAGCAGCTGCCGGCAGTTATAGGGATGATTCTGATCGAGTGGCTAGTGCTTTTGAAACGATAAAAACTCAGGATCCGGATTGGAAAGATATTGAGGTTATCATGCAAGTATTGTTTGATAGTACAGAAAGGGAGACGATTCGTAGGACGGCAAGGTCTCAGGTTGAAGCCCAAATAGCAGCAGGGACATTACAAGGACAGTTGGAGCATAACTTTCCTTCAGCAGATCCTGGCTGGGACCCTAATGATAATCGGCAGAAATTGTTCTTAACACAGTATCAGAGGTGGGTCCTGTATGGTATAAGAAATGCTATACCAAAAGCAATAAATTGGTCAAAATTATATGAGATGAAGCAGGATAGAAAGGAGTCTCCCACTGAGTTCCTAAACAAATTGAAAGAAGCTACTCGGAAGTATACCGCTCTGGATCCTGAATCAGAGGAAGGGAAGAATCAGTTAGCAACTTTGTTTATCGGGCAGTCTGCTGATGATATCCGAAGAAAGTTGCAGAAATTACAAGGGGTAGATGCCAGAAACCTGGGGAAATTGTTGGATGTGGCTTGGGTGGTTTATAGGAACAGAGATCAGCAGAAAGAAAAGGGAAATGCTAGACTGATGGCGGCACTAGAAGGAACTTATGGACCTCGAGGAGGACCCAGGGGAGGATTTAGAGGCGGTTACCGAGGAAGAGGACGTGGTAGAGGATTCCCAAGGTCCCCAATAGGAGAGAGACAGTGTGTTTATTGTAAAAGAAAGGGACGTTGGAAACGAGGGTGCCCATTTTTGCAGAAATCAGGGCAACAAGACACTCCTGTGTTAGCTGTAGAGGCGAGAGACTGAAAAAGACCGGAGGGATCTTCCCCAGCAGAACCTCTGGTTAGAATTAAGCTGGGGGAAGATGAAACTGAAATAGAATGTTCAGTCGATACAGGGGCCACCTATTCGGTTTTGAACACAAAGAAACATGAGTTAGGATATGATACTGTGAGAATTATTGGTGCGACAGGAAAGTCAGAAACACGACCTTTCTTTAAACCCTTACGATTTAAAATTGGAAAACAGTGGGTAACGCCTCCGTTTTTGCATTTACCAGGTGCACCAAAACCTTTAATAGGCCGAGATTTATTAGAAAAATTAGAAGCTGAAATAAAATTCAAAAATGGGGAAGTAGAAGTGTCAATGCCAGAATCTAAATTTGTCCAAGCTTCAATATTATTATTGCAGGAAATTGAGCGGGTGGAAGGAAAAATCCCGGCTGAAGCTGAGAATGCAGTGATTCCTGTCGTCTGGGCAGGAGAAATACCCGGAAAATCAAAGAGGGCTGAACCCGTAGGGATAAACCTTATACCAGGATCAGCACCGGTAAGACTGAAACAGTATCCCTTAAAGTTAGAAGCTAAACTTGGGTTGGTACCTATTATACAAAAGTTTTTAGAATACGGGTTACTAAGAGAATGTGAATCTAAATATAATACTCCAATTTTACCCGTTAAGAAAGCTGATGGGAAATCTTACAGGTTCGTTCAGGACCTGAGGGCAGTGAATCAAATTGTCCAAGACATACACCCAGTGGTAGCAAACCCATACACACTATTAACTGCTCTCACTGAAGATCAGGGATGGTTTACAGTCTTAGATTTAAAAGATGCCTTTTGCTGCATCCCACTTGACTCCGGAAGTCAGGAATTGTTCGCCTTTGAGTGGGAAAACCCTGAGACGGGAAGAAGAACTCAGTATACCCGGACAGTATTGCCACAAGGATTCAAAAATAGTCCAACGAGTTTTGGAAATCAACTAGCAAAAGAGTTAGAATTATGGAGGCAAAATAATAGAAATGGAGTAACGTTACAACATGTTGATGACGTACTATTAGCTGGGAACTCCCGAGAAGAATGCTTGGAACTGACAATCAGTCTATTAAACTTCCCTGGACTCAGCGGTTATCGAGTATCAAAAGGGAAGGCTCAAATTGCAAAAGAAACTGTAACATATTGAGGCTTTGAAATTCTGAAAGGACAGAGACAGTTAAGCAATGAAAGGAAAGAAGCTATTTGTCAACTTCCAGAACCTCAAAACGTCCATGAATTGAGAACCTTTCTAGGAATAGTGGGATGGTGTCGCTTATGGATTGCTAATTACGGACTGATGGCAAAACCCTTCTATGAATTACTGAAATCATCGAAAGGTTCTCTGCAATGGACAAACGAAAGTCGGAATGCGTGTATTCAACTTAAAAGAGCCTTGATGAAAGCCCCAGCCTTAGGGCTGCCTAATTTAGAAAAGCCTTTTGAACTATTCACTTAGGAAAGACAAGCAGTGGCCTTAGGTGTTTTAACCCAGCGCTTGGGAGAATGTAGAAGAGCAGTGGCGTATTTTTCCAAGCAATTGGATCCAGTAAGCCAGGGATGGCCAGGATGTTTAAGAGCAGTGGCTGCAACAGTATTGTTAATACAAGAGGCTCGGAAGCTCACCATGGGACAGAAAATAACTGTTTATGTTCCACACATGGTAATTGCAGTACTGGACCAAAAAGGGGGACATTGGTTGTCTCCTAGTAGAATGCTAAAATATCAAGCGGTACTAATAGAGCCAGATGATGTGACCTTAAAGACTACTGCCATAACTAATCCTGCTATGTTCCTCTCAGCTCGACAAGAAGAAGGTAAACTTGAACACGGCTGCCTGCAAACCACTTAAGAAGTCTATTCAAGCAGGCCCGACTTAAAGGACGTTCCCTTGCAGAATCCAGATTGGGAACTATACACGGACGGCAGCAGTTTTATGAAAGAAGGAAAGCGAGTGCTGCGATATGACCAGAGAGCCAAGGCAGGGCAGGGTCTCGGCTTTGCTTTCCCACCCTCATCCCTTCGTCCCCTTCCCGTGGGCCTGGCCACGCCCAGTGCCGCAGGCTGCCCTGCACACGGCAGATTCTCTGCCCCTGGGTCGCTCCCAGGCACCACGGGGCAGCGCGGGAGTCCTGCCTTGGCACTGGCAGTTCAGATCAGTCTCCTGGGGGTGAGCTGGACCACGGGAAACACTGCCACAACTCGCTGTCTTCCTTGCAGACCCTGGAAGACATGGACACCATGCTGGAGACGCTGGTGTTCAACTCTCCTGCCTCCAGACTCAGCAAGGAGCTGCAGCGTATCTTCCAGGTCTGGCATGTGCAAAGAGTGGGCTTCGCAGGGGCTGTTCCTCACCCTGAGGGAAGGGGGTGTCCCCACCCCAGTGCCGTGCAGAGACAGCGTACTGCAGGGAGGGTGCCCACCTCCCTTGGGTAGCCGCGGGCTGCCCACCAGGCTCTCCCGGAGCACAGTGGCTGCAGAGAGGGTGGCATCTGCCTTCCTGCCGGGCCACAAGGTTGGCCCGGGGGATTTGTCCCAAGCCTGCAAGCCTGCGAGCGCCCCTGGGGCAGGAACCCTACTGCAGGCTTTGCTCGAGATCAGAGCAAGCCTTAATGGCCTCTGCGAGCCCAGCCCAGGAGTTCAGCAGTGCTGCTTCTGCTGGAGCAGGTGACTGCTCCCAGGGCACACCAGCAGCTTCTCTCTTCCCAGATGCTGCTGAACTTCACCAGCTCTGAGAGAGTCGATGTGCAGGAGAGAGCCCTGGGGAGGATTATGACGCTGAGCTATTTCCTGATCGTCAATTCCACACTGGAGGTAAGGAGCCAGCCGCCCTCCAGCCCGGCCATCTCCCCCTCCCTGCACACCAGAGCAGCCTGCAGCTCTCCCCGGGCGGGGCTGCTGCCCAGCTAGCTGCTTTGGGAGCCGCAGACGGCATGGCCCTGCAAAGCCCTCACTCGCCAGGGATCCAGGCCTGGACACACTCTTGGGTTCAGGGCTTTGGCACCAGCTGCCTGCCCTCAACCCTTCTGCTCTTCTGCCTCCCTCACCCAGGCCTGGCACCGCTTTGAAGGAGACATTTATGGCCATGTCTGCTATGGAGACATCCAGATCCCAATCCTGGGACAGCTGCTGGGACAGCTCCTCCTTTTCCCATCTTCCAAGGAAGTGACAAGCTATCCAGCTTTGGATGCTCTTTATTGCCTCTACATACTCATCGAGGAGCAAAGAAGGAAGAGAACTTGTGGTGGGCTTCATCCCTCCGCACACAGACATCTCCTGAGAGGTCTGCTTCTCTTCCTGACCTCCTTTGCCCCTCACCGCTGCTTCGCGTAGCATCCCAGCTGTCATTTTGCTGCAGCAGCTGAGTGCTCTCCTGAAGTCCAGGATCTCTTCTCTGCTGCTCTCCTTCCTCCCGCCTTTCGGCATCTTGAGACCCGCTCTTTTGTGGACCCCACAGCCAAAGCTACCATTGATTACCATGTCCCAAAGCCATGTCTTCCCTCTTAGTGAAGAGCAGATCCATCTGTGCATCACCCCGGCTGCTCCCTCCAGTGCTTGTAGCAAGAAGCTATTCCTGACGCCCTCCAGAAATCTCCGTGACCGCTTGTCTCCTGCCATCTTGCAAGCAGATCTCAGGGCCGTTTGGTAAGCTTGCTGGCAAAGCTGCTGCGTCTTACTGACTCTTCTGTGCTTCCCCCGCTGTATAGGCAGGTCAATGTCACAGGACGAAGCACAACGGCTCCACTGGAAACCGGAGGCCACCTCCTTCCTGCATTCCACTGACAGAGACTTTACCACGGTAATGAGCTCCCCCGTTGCCGGGACTCTCGTCTGCGGCATCAGCAGGGGACTTGTGTGAGCAAAGGCACCCAGAATCAGTGGGGCTGGTGTGGCCCCACTGTCCCCGGTGAGAGGGTTCCTACCGTCCCCGAGCAGGGATGATGCGAGGGCTGCACTCCAGTGTCCCAGCAGCAGCTCCAGCCCTCCTGGCCACCAGCGAGCCCTGGTTCGCCGTAGGGCCAGCACATTGTGCCCAGGAGCCCAGCCTTCCTCCCTCACCCTGGGGGCCCTCTCTTCTCATCCTCCCCCGCGCAGTGACTGCAGCCCCTGCCGCCAGCTTTCCTGCGGGCGCTGCCACTAGCACAGCCGGGCATCTCTCGCCAGGGCTGCTCGCGCTGCCCAGCTAAGCAGCACCATCAGGGCACTCGCTGTGACATGCCTTCGCTCCCTTCCGTCCTCCCACAGAGCTTTGCAAAATACCTCAAACCTTCTGAGAGGACAGACATCGTCCTTGCGGCCATCGAGGCGATGAGAGACTCCAGCATCTTTGACAAGGAGGCGGCAAGAAACATGCTGGCTGTGGTCATGAAAGAGCCTGACTTCTGGCTGGCGGATGTAAGCGGCCTGTGGCTGGACTGCCCTGCCCTTCAGCCCTGTCAGGCCTTGTTCCTCCCTCCATTCCTCCCTTCCAAACCCAGGTGTCTCGGGCACCTGAAGCCACCTTAAGCCAGCAGAGAGGGATGGCAAGGGCAGCTGAGGAAATGGCTGCCCTCCAGTGGCAGCACCATCCTCACCTGTGTCCTCCTCCCCAGGTGCCAAAGATCATGAAGTGCGTCCACGAAAACCTGGGATGCATCAACATGAAGTCAGCCCAGCAGAGCGTGGAGTCGCTACTTCTCCTGCTGACCGACCAGGACCCCACGGAAGCGGTCCTCAGCCTCTTGAAGTTCTCTCCACCAGGAAACAGGTACTGGCCCCAAAAGCCATGAGGGCTTGCTCCCTGCGGGGAGAGGGACCTGGAGAGTCTCTGGCTGCCAGACCCAAGGACTACTGCGGGGCGCCCCCGAGGAGCAGGGCTCTCCATCCCAACACGCTTTCCAGCCCTGGTGGGTCAGCCAGGCCTGCAGCAGCCAAAGCTGACCAAGCCAGCCCAGAGCCACCACGCTCCTCCCAGCCCCACGGGGAACACCACCTCAGCCCTCTCCTGCCTGCCCAGGGCATCCCAACTGAGGGGTAGGGTCTGCGTTACGTGGGGCTGTCCCAGGCCATGCTGCTGTGGCTGAGGCAGCCCTGCTGACAGAGCGCTCTGGCTTGCAGCACTGGCATGGCCATGTGGGAGGTGATGCTTTCCATCCCCCAGACTTTGGAGAAGATCTTAAAGGAGCTCCTCAGCGACCTCCAGGCCGTGAAATTACACAGCCCGTCCACCTTTGCCTTAGAGGACGCCTGCATCCCTCACTTGGCTGTGAGTTACCACAAAAGGCCTTGATCACCTTCAGCGAGCCCCGCGGGCTCTGCCAGTACCTCACTGCTGTGTTGGTTTCAGCTGATGGCCGCCAGTGAGTTTCAGTCAGAGGATTTTGGTGACGAGTCCCACGTCCAGAGCTATCAGGGGCATCCAAACCTGGTGACGGTCGCCCTGTTTCTCGGAGGCCTCATCGCGCTGTCAGAGAGACCTGACATGGTGAGCGGGGCGTCGTCAAGGGGAGCCCTGTTGGCAGCCAGGGGCTGGGGCAGCGGGTAAGGCGGTGGCTTGGCCTTGGCTGGGAGTCAGGCAGTGGGGTGACTGCTCCAAATGCCCTCCCTGCTGTGGTGGGGCCTGGTGGCTGCCTGGGGAGCTTTCCAGGCACGGAGGGTTACCAAGCCATCTGCCCCTTCGGGCCCGGGGGAAAAGGGGGTGGCTGAGCAGGGGACAGGGAGCCTTTGCTTTCCTGCCCTCCCCCTGCTCTCCCGCATCCCCATCGGCGTGCCCACGGCCACCACCTACCAGGAGGCTGCCGCAGAGATCCCTGTGCCACCACCTGCCAGGAAGCGGACAGGAGGCTGGTCCTCAGTGACCAGAGCATTTTTGCCAGGGTGCTCTTTGACCGTTTCACAAAAAGGAAACTCCGTCTTTCATACAGGCAAGAAAAATACAGGTCCTCCTGCCACACGTCATGGAGGTGCTCCACGATGGCAACAGAGCTATCAAGATGAAGGCCCTGGTGGTCTTCAGAAACGTGATGCGTCACCTGAAGAGGAAGGAGGCCAGCCCCATCGCTGTGCAGCTGGTGGAGGAGCTCCTGCCGCTCCTTGACGATGTAAGGCTGATGTGGGAGACTGAGCCCTGCAGATGGGCACCTTGCAATGACAGCTGCCCTTCAGCCCAGCCCTGTGGGCAGCACTCGGAGCAGGGTCTGCTCCCCTGGGCTCTCGTGGGATGGCTTCTGGGTTTTGCAACCCAGCACGGCTTCCCCTGACAGGTTGATGCCTCCGGGCGACCTGAACCCCCTGTGCTGGGGCCCAGCCCGGCCCCTGTGCAAAGCACCTGCAGGCCAAGCGCTGCTCTCAGAGCCCCGAGGGCTCCCCAGCTGCGCTGCCAGGCAGGACCAGAGATTCCCACAGCTCCTGGGTGCAGACCCCGACCCCGGAGCATCTCCCCTCACGTCTGCCACGCTCACGCCCTTGGGCTAATGCTCGCAGCAAGCAGGGAGTGGCTCTTTCTCAAGTCCCCCTCTCCTTCTCCCTACCAGGAGTCCAGCCAGATGAGAGAGCTCTCCATCAGCCTCTTCAGAGACGTGGTGGCGACTGTGGTGGGGAAGGACAAGAGGAGGATGAAGAAGAAAGTGCGAAGGGGCCTGCTCCCGCTCTTCTTTAACATGCATGACGAGACGGACAGTGTGGCCAAGGTAGAGATTTCAAAGCTGGCCAGTGACACAGGGAAGGGCGTGCGGACCCCCTGGGCATCAGGGGCAAGAGCTGCTGGCAGTCGGACCGGGGGAGTGTGTGTCACCTTGGGGTCCAACCGCCCGAGTCGCTGAGGACAGGGCAGAGCTCCCCTCCGTCCCTGCACTGGTCCCGCCACTGCCTTCCGCGTCCCCCAGTGCCTCTTGCCGCAGAGCTGAAAGGGGAGGTGAGCTCCCCTCCCAGCTACGCTCCCTCCGTTCAGCCCTCCTCCGGCGCAGCCCTTAGGAAGGGTCCCTGCAGTCCCAGCGCAAGCAGGGGCAGAGAAGCTGGCACGGACTTTTCCAACATCTGCCCTACCCGCTCCAGCAGGGCTCAGCAGGAGCCCGTGGCCTGAGGCACGAATACGTGCAGGTGTTGAAGGCTTCCCTGCTGTCCCTGCAGGTGTTGAAGGCCAGGGCTTTAAGCCTCAATCCCTGTCCCCCAGGGCTGTGCCCAAGGGATGCCCAGATGGTTTAGGCCAGGGCATGTCCCAGCTTCCTAAGGGCAGGATCACCCCAGGAACAAGCCAAGAGGAGGGGGACGCCAGGTCCCCTTCCCCAGGCCGCGGTGCCATCTCCCAGCTTCTGCTGCTCTGCAGGTCTCTGGGGAAGCCCTCATCGCCGCTGCAGAGCTCCTCAAGTGGCAACAGCTCAAGCACCTTACCCAGACAGAACAGACATGGAGGATTGGAGAGTGCTTGGTGAGGACAAGGCCCAGGGCCTGGAGACTCTGGCCCATCTGGGCCTTGCAGCGGGATGGAGGGCTCTCCGCATGCCTGGCAACCCTCTGCCTGTGGCTCTCTCTCAACCTCAGCCCCACAGGGCTCCTGGCTGGGAGAGGGGAATGGCCTGGGCGGGAGGGGAAAGGGAGGCGCTGGGAGGAGGGCCTGGTCCGGGCAACTGGGGAGGGACTGTGACATGCCCATGTCCTCGTGCTGTCCCCAGCTGGTGCAGGGCAGGAGCAGGGCTGAAGAATACTGGAACCAGATCCTGCCGTACCTGGAGGATGCTCAGGTCGCCTTGCGAGAGGCGGCCGTGAGGTTCATCGGTGAGCCACAGCCCCCGGGGTCCCTCTTTTGGCAGCCTGGCCCCAGTCCCCACCGCTGCGCTGGCAGCAGGGAGCAGCCCTGTGCCTGCCAGAGCAGGGCCTTGGCCTCCCTCTCCCACCCCTGCCCACGCAGGTGGGCTTGGTGGCCACCTTGCTCAGTCCCACCCGCCTCGGCCACTGGTCTTCCCTGGGGTCAGCCCGGAGGAGGCCGTGCAGCCGAGCCGGCAGGGCCGGGGGCTGTGCTGCTGGGAGCATGCTGGGGAGCAGGGGGTCTGACGAAGCTCTGTGCCTAGGGCTTGCTGCGCGGCCCCTGAGGGACCAAAGCAAGGAGAAGCTGTCCGAGATCTGCAGCGGTGAGTAGGGGCAGTGCTGTGTTGGCCAGGGCCGGTGCGGCAGGGGACAGAGCCTGGCTAGGGTGCTGCCATGCCTTGCCCTGCTCCAGGGAAACGCTTCAGGGGCAGGGGAACCTGGCAGGGGCACTTGGGGCACTCCTGTGCAGCAGCTCTCTCCTGGCCAGGGAAAGAGGCGCGTGGGGCTGGCGTGGTCAGGAGGGGATGCCTGGGGGTCTCTGCAGGCACGGCGGTTCATCTCGGCTCTGTTTCTTTCTGTCGCAGCCCTCCAGCCTGTGGCGAAAGACAATGAACCCTCCCTCTGTTCCCTGGCGGCTCAGACCATCCTCATCCTGAGCTGCCCAAGGGAGCAGCCGAGATCGAGACGCACCCTGCGAGCACTGTGCTGCTGGTGCTGCTAAGCCAGGCAGAGGTGCGACTTTCCTCAGGAAAATGGCTGTATTTTAATAAAGCGGGAACAAGAAGCCCAAACCCACGGTGTCCTTCAGATGTGTAGTGCCCTGAGCGTGCCGAGCAGACGGTGTCATTCCCGGCCTCTCCCGCTGCCTGCAGGACAGCCCCCGCCTCGGCACACCCTGGCCTGTTTTACAAGTTGTCCTGGTTTCGCCTGGGATAGAGTTAATTTCCTTCCTAGTAACTGGTACAGTTATGAGAATAATGTTGATAACACACTGATGTTTTAGTTGTTGCTGAGCAGCGTTTATCCTAAGTCAAGGACTTTTCAGCTTCCTCTACTTTGCCAGTCAAGAGGTGCAAAAGAAGCTGGGAGGGGGCACAGCCAGGACAGGTGATCCCAACTGGCCAAAGGGATATTCCATACCATGTGACGGCATGCACAGTACATAAACTGGGGGGAAGCTGGCCGGGGGGGCCAGTGCTCGGGGACTGGCTGGGCATCGGTCGGCGGGTGCCGAGCAATTGCAATCGTGCATCACTTGCTTTGTATATTCTTCTTTTATTATTATCATTATTATTATTATTATTACTACTATTTTATATTATTTTCTTTCCATTATTAAACTGTTGTTATCTCAAACCACGAGTTTTCTCACTTTTACTCTTCTGAGTCTCTCCCCCATCCCACCGGGGCCGGGGGATTGAGCGAGCAGCTGTGTGGTGCTCAGTTGCTGGCTGAGGTGGAACCACGGCAACCTCGGAGACAATCTCTTAAGTGATGATGATGATGATGATGATGATGTAAATGTCCTCAAAGTTTGTGGCTGAAAACAGTAACAGCAAGAGTCTTCAATTCCAGGTGGGAATCACACACCCCCCACACCCTCACCCCCACACACCCCCTTTCCATTTTGAAAAGAGAGTGATCTGGAAGCTCTAGAAAAAGGATGGCAGCAGAAAAACAAGTGTTGGAATTCCTACAGCAACAGTATCTCAGTCCACGCTGATTTCCATGGATATAGGTATCTCATATCTATAAAAGATAACTGTCCTGGTTTCGGCAGGGATACAGTTAATTCCCTTCCTAGTAGCTGGTACAGTGCTGTGTTTTGGATTTAGGATGAGAACAAAGTTGATAACGCACCGATGTTTTAGTTGTTGCTAGGTAATGCTTACACTAGCCAAGGACTTGTTAGTTTCCCATGCTCCACCGACTGAGAAGGCTGGGGGTGCACAAGAAGCTGGGAGGGGGCACAGCCAAACTGGCCAAAGGGACATTCCATACCATGGGACGTCATGCTCAGTACATAAACTGGGGAAAGCTGGCCGGGGGGGCCGCTGCTCGGGGACTGGCTGGGCATCGGTCGGCGGGTGCTGAGCAATTGCACTGTGCATCACTTGCTTTGTGTAGTAGTAGTATTATTATTACCTTATTGTTATTATCATTTTATTTCAATTATTAAACTGTTTTTATCTCAACCCATGAGTTTTTCTCACTTGTGCTTTTCCAATTCTCTCCCCCATCCCACCAGGTGGTGGGGGGAGTGAGCGAGCGGCTGCGTGGTGCTTAGTTGCCGACTGAAGTGAAACCACGACAGTCCTTTTTGGCGCCCAACGTGGGGCTCGAAGGGTTTGCGATAATAACAGATTAACCGGAGAGTATTAAGGAACTTATATCCGTTAATAGTGGTGGGTCACAATGTTGGTTTCTCTGTTCTCGATGTTGATTTGTATAATCTGCATCGTGCTCTTTTTTTTCCTGTACATGTTAAAGATTGGTGTTGGGTTTTGCAGTTTGCTGTGGTCTGCAGTGACTAGTGATGTCTCGCTTGTGAGGTTTGTTTTTAGAACATTGACCTTGATGTTAGTGTGGTGTCTAGGTTTCGCAATGAAGCCGTTACTGTACCACGGATACCGTTTCGTGGAGATAACTAGCAATTACAGTGACTTTTCTGAGAGTTTTTTTACGGAGGAAATACAGAATGGCAGTGTCACTACCTTCTTCTATGATGTTTCCTCCTTCGTTACAGTAACTTTTCAGTATTTTGAACAGCCTTGGGTAGGTAAGATACTTCTATTGGTACTTCTTGGGAATATTGTTTCGGTTTTGTCTAAAGTTGGTAAGCAATTTAAGAATATCATCCAGAGATCTGCCCCAAAGCTGAATAGTTATGAGTGGCAGGGTGTGTGGGACAAGATGGGCAAGTACCTAGGCCAGTGGGCACCCGCAGTGTTTTGGAACTTCACCCCTGAGCAAGTGCAGAATCCTGAAGAGTTAGTAGAATATTTGGACAAAGCATGCTGTCACCCTGGCAACTCCAGAGAGACACAGATCATTGCAACGTGCTGGGGCCTGGCCCGTGCCTACCGAGCCCTGTTCAACACCATTCAGTACCCTCAAAGGGAAGAGAAGGTCTCTGGATCTGACAGTAAAACAACAGGCACTGCGGCCACTCAGACCCGGGCAACACGCCCTGTGGCCACTCAGACCCCAGCAACACGCCATGCAGCAACTCAGACTCCAGCAACAGGCCCTGCGGCCACTCAGACCCCAGCGACAGGCACTGCAACTACTCAGACTCCAGCAACAGGCCCTGCGGCCACTCAGACCCCGGCGACAGGCCTTGCGGCCACACCAACCCCAGTGACACGTCCTGTGGCTGAACCAAAGAACCAGCCTGTGCCGGTATCAGTCGCCCCTGTACACAAGAAGAAATCACTTGTGCTTTTCCAATTCTCTCCCCCATCCCACCGGGCGGGCGGGGAGTGAGCGAGCGGCTGCGTGGTGCTTAGTTGCCGACTGACGGTAAACCACGACACACCCCACTGCACTGCATGTGCTCAGCGCAGCTGCGGCCCCCAGCCCGCAGTGTCCGGCACGGACATCTCAAGATCCCTACAGGTTTCTGGGCTGGTCACAGGTTTTTATGGGATACCCTTTATCTGTCCTGCTGATATTATGATCGCATCATCATTGCAGTTCATTATATCATCCTTTCCCTCCCAACCCCAAAAGGGCTAGAACAGGTATTACCCAGGGAAATACTGGCATTTTTCCATCCTGAAAAATGTATCAGAGTCAAGCCAGCGCACGTGCTCAGCCAGCATAGCTGGGACTACAGTTTCTTCACTTTCTGAAAGAAACTCATAGCTCTGCATGCTGGTAGTAAAGGAAGGACTAAGGCTGTACCGGTATTACATCCTTTTTAAACGATGACCATAAAAGTTACCTGCACGGGCTGGAATAAAATCCTACCCCACAGAACGAGGGCGTGAAAACGGACCGATGAGATGCTCCGGGAGCCTGCTGGCTGGAAGCCTCTCTGCTCTGTTATTTGCCTCTCTAGGGTTACTAGATTATCTCCTGTCAAGAGGCATACCCGCTCTGGTTGCCCTTGCCTGGTTTCTGCTAGTTCTCACCTATCTCAGGATGTGCTCGTTAGCTTAGGCCTTGTATGCTTGACGTATGCTTGATTAATCCAGCCGTTTATCTCGCAACTATTCACAACACAATGAACCGATCCCTTTGGCACGTTCAATATCTACAAGGCAATACAAACCAAAAACCAGTGGGACCACTTTTTCCACTCGAATACTATTGCCTGACCAACAAACCCCTTGTTTGGAGAGGCTGGAGCCCTCCTCTGCCCTCTCTGGGGTACCCCTTGGCTGACAGTGGGGAGCGCTCCAGGCCTGCCTGACTACAGAAGCCAGTCAAACACAGGCAGTACACTCAGCGCAACAGGTTTATTATCCTGCTGCAGGCTGCACTGGGCAGGTACAGGGCTGCTGGACTGGGACCCCCAGGAGTCCCAGCCTCATTCTTAGCTGCGCCTTCTATTCCCTCTCTCCCCCTTTTTTCTGACGCTCTGCTTTCATAACTTCTGTCTGGTAGTTTCCCCCCTTACTGTCTTACTAGTTTAACCCCACGCCAAGTAGCTGTCTCCTTCCGTGCTCTGCCAACTCCAACAGCTTCGCACTTTGTTACACACTTAGTTTAACCTCAAGCCAGTGAGAGCTTCTGTAAGCAGTGAGACAGCGGAAACCATAAAAAAAGTCTCTCCTCCCTGCTGCCCACCCTAGAAATCGCTGGAAATCTCTAAAGGCCCACAAAAGGAGCAGCTTTGCTGCTATTCAGATCAGTCAAGCAGGCGAACACGGGGCTCTAGGACACACTGCAGAGCAACAGGGAGGCCCCCAGGGGACATGAGGGCAAACGGGGGCCTGGAGACACCCCGAGAGCACCCAGGTGCCCGGGGCTGAGCCAGCCCTGTGGCCCCCCGGGGGACGCCCTGCCCCTCCCTGCCCGGGCACCGGGTCACAGTGGGGCCCTTTGTGACACCCCACTGCGCTGCATGTGCTCAGCGCAGCTGCGGCCCCCAGCCCGCAGTGTCCGGCAGGACGGCGACGGGACAGGGCAGGAGCACGGAGCCGGCGAGGAGCCCCCGTGCGCAGCCCACGTCTTTCCACGCCGCCCGCGGCAGCCCCGCGGCGCCGAGGCCTTTCGCCAAAGCTTCCTTCCCCTTCCCCACCCCTACCCCTTTCCTCCATCCCGCAGGATGGCGGAGAGACCCCCCAGGTGCCCCAGGGGGGCCTGGGAGGAGGACAGGACTCCCCAGGAGAGCAACTCTCCAACAGAGCCCCACGAGGTGCGCGTGGTCCAGCAACTGCAGATTGGTGAGTGAGGGGTCCTGTTGGTCTGGGCAGGGCTGGGGCCAGCATGCGCACCCTGCTCGATGCCAGGATCACACTTCCCCAGCATGCTGGCGGCGGGGGTCCCACGAGTGGTGGGCATGATGCTGCCTGAATGCCGGGGATGCTCAGGGCTGGGAGCTGGCCCCAGCACAGCCTCTCCCAAGGAGGCAGAGAGCAGAGGGGACCCAGCTCCTGCTCCAGGGCACAGGCAGCGAGCGGCAGCTGGGCTGGCAGGAGGCAGCGATGCTGTGGGACGGGGACCTTTCCTGCCCGTCTGCAAGCCAGTTCCTCAGCCCGCTGCACTGGGGGCTTTCCCCACCGCGCCACGCTCCAGCATCGCAGCCCATCTGCCCAGGCACCCTCCAGCCCTGACACGCACGGGAAGAATGCGCCAGGGGAGCAGGCACGGGGCTGGACGGAGGGCAGACCTCCTTCCTCTGCTCTCCTGCCACCGCACCCTCTCTACAAGCCCTCCCTGCTCTCCTCCTCCATTAGATGCCAGCTGGTTTCCTCTGTACGAAGAGGAACAGGAAACCGTGGACTTCATCCAGGCCTTTGTCAGCAGCCCAGGAAAGGTAACCGCGGCCCTTTCAAAGGCGGCTGGGCCGGCGCCTGCTGACAGGGGCTCTGCTGCCTGCTGCCGGGCTGCTGGAGGTGTGCTGCCTGGGCAGAGCTGCTTCTCCCAGGTCTCCCACACGGCACTGCACCCCGAGTGCTCCAGTCCCGCTGTCCGTGTGTCCCCGCCTCTCACGCTCCCTGTCTCTCTCTCTGTTCCCCCGGCTGCCAGGAGGAGGGCCAGAAGACAGAGTTCCTTAGGTGCATCTGCGGCCTATGCAGAGCTGCCAAGCACTATGGCTTGTTACGGGGCCTAGATGTCTTCTGCCACAGATACGAGCTGGCAGAGCATATCAAGGTGAGGGGACACCCGGCGGCTCTGGGGAAGGGGGCAAGGCCTCCCGGCACCGGCACCCTGTGAGGACAGCGCTTGGGCAGGGCGAGGGTCTGGAGGCACTGGGTGCTGGCAGCTGCCAGGTCCCATCCCGGTTGTGCTCTGCAGGTGCTGCTGGAAGAGGAGCCCAGGGACCAACTGTGCACGGCGGTGCGGCAGGAAGCCATGCTTGCCATTGTCGAATTGAGGTACCTGCCCATCCCTCCCGGGACCTCTGCCCCAGAGGTCCGTGCCCACCTGCACGAGGCCTCGAGGCACTGCTCCCAGCACCGGTGTCCACGTGGCCCCTCTCTCTCTCTTTGCAGCTCGGTGGAAACAATGCTGGAGGGCAAAGAGGAAAGCCTCCTAGAAGCCTGCTTCTCGAGCGTCTTCTTGCTTCCTCCAAAAGAGGAAATGACGAGCCTGGACGCTTACCTCTACAGTCAGGTAAGCGCTGGGTGAGCTACAGGAGCCCCCAGTCCCTCTGGGCTGCTCCCTGCCCACCCCGTGCTGCGATATGACCAGAGAGCCAAGGCAGGGCAGGGTCTCGGCTTTGCTTTCCCACCCTCATCCCTTCGTCCCCTTCCCGTGGGCCTGGCCACGCCCAGTGCCGCAGGCTGCCCTGCACACGGCAGATTCTCTGCCCCTGGGTCGCTCCCAGGCACCACGGGGCAGCGCGGGAGTCCTGCCTTGGCACTGGCAGTTCAGATCAGTCTCCTGGGGGTGAGCTGGACCACGGGAAACACTGCCACAACTCGCTGTCTTCCTTGCAGACCCTGGAAGACATGGACACCATGCTGGAGACGCTGGTGTTCAACTCTCCTGCCTCCAGACTCAGCAAGGAGCTGCAGCGTATCTTCCAGGTCTGGCATGTGCAAAGAGTGGGCTTCGCAGGGGCTGTTCCTCACCCTGAGGGAAGGGGGTGTCCCCACCCCAGTGCCGTGCAGAGACAGCGTACTGCAGGGAGGGTGCCCACCTCCCTTGGGTAGCCGCGGGCTGCCCACCAGGCTCTCCCGGAGCACAGTGGCTGCAGAGAGGGTGGCATCTGCCTTCCTGCCGGGCCACAAGGTTGGCCCGGGGGATTTGTCCCAAGCCTGCAAGCCTGCGAGCGCCCCTGGGGCAGGAACCCCACTGCAGGCTTTGCTCGAGATCAGAGCAAGCCTTAATGGCCTCTGCGAGCCCAGCCCAGGAGTTCAGCAGTGCTGCTTCTGCTGGAGCAGGTGACTGCTCCCAGGGCACACCAGCAGCTTCTCTCTTCCCAGATGCTGCTGAACTTCACCAGCTCTGAGAGAGTCGATGTGCAGGAGAGAGCCCTGGGGAGGATTATGACGCTGAGCTATTTCCTGATCGTCAATTCCACACTGGAGGTAAGGAGCCAGCCGCCCTCCAGCCCGGCCATCTCCCCCTCCCTGCACACCAGAGCAGCCTGCAGCTCTCCCCGGGCGGGGCTGCTGCCCAGCTAGCTGCTTTGGGAGCCGCAGACGGCATGGCCCTGCAAAGCCCTCACTCGCCAGGGATCCAGGCCTGGACACACTCTTGGGTTCAGGGCTTTGGCACCAGCTGCCTGCCCTCAACCCTTCTGCTCTTCTGCCTCCCTCACCCAGGCCTGGCACCGCTCTGAAGGAGACATTTACGGCCATGTCTGCTATGGAGACATCCAGATCCCAATCCTGGGACAGCTGCTGGGACAGCTCATCCTTTTCCGATCTTCCACGGAAGTGACAAGCTATCCAGCTTTGGATGCTCTTTATTGCCTCTACATACTCATCGAGGAGCAAAGAAGGAAGAGAACTTGTGATGAGCTTCATCCCTCCGCACACAGACATCTCCTGAGAGGTCTGCTTCTCTTCCTGACCTCCTTTGCCCCTCACCGCTGCTTCGCGTAGCATCCCAGCTGTCATTTTGCTGCAGCAGCTGAGTGCTCTCCTGAAGTCCAGGATCTCTTCTCTGCTGCTCTCCTTCCTCCCGCCTTTCGGCATCTTGAGACCTGCTCTTTTGTGGACCCCACAGCCAAAGCTACCATTGATTACCATGTCCCAAAGCCATGTCTTCCCTCTTAGTGAAGAGCAGATCCATCTGTGCGTCACCCCGGCTGCTCCCTCCAGTGCTTGTAGCAAGAAGCTATTCCTGACGCCCTCCAGAAATCTCCTTGACCGCTTGTCTCCTGCCATCTTGCAAGCAGATCTCAGGGCCGTTTGGTAAGCTTGCTGGCAAAGCTGCTGCGTCTTACTGACTCTTCTGTGCTTCCCCCGCTGTATAGGCAGGTCAACGTCACAGGACGAAGCACAACGGCTCCACTGGAAACCGGAGGCCACCTCCTTCCTGCATTCCATTGACAGAGACTTTACCACGGTAATGAGCTCCCCCGTTGCCGGGACTCTCGTCTGCGGCATCAGCAGGGGACTTGTGTGAGCAAAGGCACCCAGAATCAGTGGGGCTGGTGTGGCCCCACTGTCCCCGGTGAGAGGGTTCCTACCGTCCCCGAGCAGGGATGATGCGAGGGCTGCACTCCAGTGTCCCAGCAGCAGCTCCAGCCCTCCTGGCCACCAGCGAGCCCTCGTTCGCCGTAGGGCCAGCACATTGTGCCCAGGAGCCCAGCCTTCCTCCCTCACCCTGGGGGCCCTCTCTTCTCATCCTCCCCCGCGCAGTGACTGCAGCCCCTGCCGCCAGCTTTCCTGCGGGCGCTGCTACTAGCACAGCCGGGCATCTCTCGCCAGGGCTGCTCGCGCTGCCCAGCTAAGCAGCACCATCAGGGCACTCGCTGTGACATGCCTTCGCTCCCTTCCGTCCTCCCACAGAGCTTTGCAAAATACCTCAAACCTTCTGAGAGGACAGACATCGTCCTTGCGGCCATCGAGGCGATGAGAGACTCCAGCATCTTTGACAAGGAGGCGGCAAGAAACATGCTGGCTGTGGTCATGAAAGAGCCTGACTTCTGGCTGGCGGATGTAAGCGGCCTGTGGCTGGACTGCCCTGCCCTTCAGCCCTGTCAGGCCTTGTTCCTCCCTCCATTCCTCCCTTCCAAACCCAGGTGTCTCGGGCACCTGAAGCCACCTTAAGCCAGCAGAGAGGGATGGCAAGGGCAGCTGAGGAAATGGCTGCCCTCCAGTGGCAGCACCATCCTCACCTGTGTCCTCCTCCCCAGGTGCCAAAGATCATGAAGTGCATCCACGAAAACCTGGAATGCATCAACATGAAGTCAGCCCAGCAGAGCGTGGAGTCGCTACTTCTCCTGCTGACCGACCAGGACCCCACGGAAGCGGTCCTCAGCCTCTTGAAGTTCTCTCCACCAGGAAACAGGTACTGGCCCCAAAAGCCATGAGGGCTTGCTCCCTGCGGGGAGAGGGACCTGGAGAGTCTCTGGCTGCCAGACCCAAGGACTACTGCGGGGCGCCCCCGAGGAGCAGGGCTCTCCATCCCAACACGCTTTCCAGCCCTGGTGGGTCAGCCAGGCCTGCAGCAGCCAAAGCTGACCAAGCCAGCCCAGAGCCACCACGCTCCTCCCAGCCCCACGGGGAACACCACCTCAGCCCTCTCCTGCCTGCCCAGGGCATCCCAACTGAGGGGTAGGGTCTGCGTTACGTGGGGCTGTCCCAGGCCATGCTGCTGTGGCTGAGGCAGCCCTGCTGACAGAGCGCTCTGGCTTGCAGCACTGGCATGGCCATGTGGGAGGTGATGCTTTCCATCCCCCAGACTTTGGAGAAGATCTTAAAGGAGCTCCTCAGCGACCTCCAGGCCGTGAAATTACACAGCCCGTCCACCTTTGCCTTAGAGGACGCCTGCATCCCTCACTTGGCTGTGAGTTACCACAAAAGGCCTTGATCACCTTCAGCGAGCCCCGCGGGCTCTGCCAGTACCTCACTGCTGTGTTGGTTTCAGCTGATGGCCGCCAGTGAGTTTCAGTCAGAGGATTTTGGTGACGAGTCCCACGTCCAGAGCTATCAGGGGCATCCAAACCTGGTGACGGTCGCCCTGTTTCTCGGAGGCCTCATCGCGCTGTCAGAGAGACCTGACATGGTGAGCGGGGCGTCGTCAAGGGGAGCCCTGTTGGCAGCCAGGGGCTGGGGCAGCGGGTAAGGCGGTGGCTTGGCCTTGGCTGGGAGTCAGGCAGTGGGGTGACTGCTCCAAATGCCCTCCCTGCTGTGGTGGGGCCTGGTGGCTGCCTGGGGAGCTTTCCAGGCACGGAGGGTTACCAAGCCATCTGCCCCTTCGGGCCCGGGGGAAAAGGGGGTGGCTGAGCAGGGGACAGGGAGCCTTTGCTTTCCTGCCCTCCCCCTGCTCTCCCGCATCCCCATCGGCGTGCCCACGGCCACCACCTACCAGGAGGCTGCCGCAGAGATCCCTGTGCCACCACCTGCCAGGAAGCGGACAGGAGGCTGGTCCTCAGTGACCAGAGCATTTTTGCCAGGGTGCTCTTTGACCGTTTCACAAAAAGGAAACTCTGTCTTTCATACAGGCAAGAAAAATACAGGTCCTCCTGCCACACGTCATGGAGGTGCTCCACGATGGCAACAGAGCTATCAAGATGAAGGCCCTGGTGGTCTTCAGAAACGTGATGCGTCACCTGAAGAGGAAGGAGGCCAGCCCCATCGCTGTGCAGCTGGTGGAGGAGCTCCTGCCGCTCCTTGACGATGTAAGGCTGATGTGGGAGACTGAGCCCTGCAGATGGGCACCTTGCAATGACAGCTGCCCTTCAGCCCAGCCCTGTGGGCAGCACTCGGAGCAGGGTCTGCTCCCCTGGGCTCTCGTGGGATGGCTTCTGGGTTTTGCAACCCAGCACGGCTTCCCCTGACAGGTTGATGCCTCCGGGCGACCTGAACCCCCTGTGCTGGGGCCCAGCCCGGCCCCTGTGCAAAGCACCTGCAGGCCAAGCGCTGCTCTCAGAGCCCCGAGGGCTCCCCAGCTGCGCTGCCAGGCAGGACCAGAGATTCCCACAGCTCCTGGGTGCAGACCCCGACCCCGGAGCATCTCCCCTCACGTCTGCCACGCTCACGCCCTTGGGCTAATGCTCGCAGCAAGCAGGGAGTGGCTCTTTCTCAAGTCCCCCTCTCCTTCTCCCTACCAGGAGTCCAGCCAGATGAGAGAGCTCTCCATCAGCCTCTTCAGAGACGTGGTGGCGACTGTGGTGGGGAAGGACAAGAGGAGGATGAAGAAGAAAGTGCGAAGGGGCCTGCTCCCGCTCTTCTTTAACATGCATGACGAGACGGACAGTGTGGCCAAGGTAGAGATTTCAAAGCTGGCCAGTGACACAGGGAAGGGCGTGCGGACCCCCTGGGCATCAGGGGCAAGAGCTGCTGGCAGTCGGACCGGGGGAGTGTGTGTCACCTTGGGGTCCAACCGCCCGAGTCGCTGAGGACAGGGCAGAGCTCCCCTCCGTCCCTGCACTGGTCCCGCCACTGCCTTCCGCGTCCCCCAGTGCCTCTTGCCGCAGAGCTGAAAGGGGAGGTGAGCTCCCCTCCCAGCTACGCTCCCTCCGTTCAGCCCTCCTCCGGCGCAGCCCTTAGGAAGGGTCCCTGCAGTCCCAGCGCAAGCAGGGGCAGAGAAGCTGGCACGGACTTTTCCAACATCTGCCCTACCCGCTCCAGCAGGGCTCAGCAGGAGCCCGTGGCCTGAGGCACGAATACGTGCAGGTGTTGAAGGCTTCCCTGCTGTCCCTGCAGGTGTTGAAGGCCAGGGCTTTAAGCCTCAATCCCTGTCCCCCAGGGCTGTGCCCAAGGGATGCCCAGATGGTTTAGGCCAGGGCATGTCCCAGCTTCCTAAGGGCAGGATCACCCCAGGAACAAGCCAAGAGGAGGGGGACGCCAGGTCCCCTTCCCCAGGCCGCGGTGCCATCTCCCAGCTTCTGCTGCTCTGCAGGTCTCTGGGGAAGCCCTCATCGCCGCTGCAGAGCTCCTCAAGTGGCAACAGCTCAAGCACCTTACCCAGACAGAACAGACATGGAGGATTGGAGAGTGCTTGGTGAGGACAAGGCCCAGGGCCTGGAGACTCTGGCCCATCTGGGCCTTGCAGCGGGATGGAGGGCTCTCCGCATGCCTGGCAACCCTCTGCCTGTGGCTCTCTCTCAACCTCAGCCCCACAGGGCTCCTGGCTGGGAGAGGGGAATGGCCTGGGCGGGAGGGGAAAGGGAGGCGCTGGGAGGAGGGCCTGGTCCGGGCAACTGGGGAGGGACTGTGACATGCCCATGTCCTCGTGCTGTCCCCAGCTGGTGCAGGGCAGGAGCAGGGCTGAAGAATACTGGAACCAGATCCTGCCGTACCTGGAGGATGCTCAGGTCGCCTTGCGAGAGGCGGCCGTGAGGTTCATCGGTGAGCCACAGCCCCCGGGGTCCCTCTTTTGGCAGCCTGGCCCCAGTCCCCACCGCTGCGCTGGCAGCAGGGAGCAGCCCTGTGCCTGCCAGAGCAGGGCCTTGGCCTCCCTCTCCCACCCCTGCCCACGCAGGTGGGCTTGGTGGCCACCTTGCTCAGTCCCACCCGCCTCGGCCACTGGTCTTCCCTGGGGTCAGCCCGGAGGAGGCCGTGCAGCCGAGCCGGCAGGGCCGGGGGCTGTGCTGCTGGGAGCATGCTGGGGAGCAGGGGGTCTGACGAAGCTCTGTGCCTAGGGCTTGCTGCGCGGCCCCTGAGGGACCAAAGCAAGGAGAAGCTGTCCGAGATCTGCAGCGGTGAGTAGGGGCAGTGCTGTGTTGGCCAGGGCCGGTGCGGCAGGGGACAGAGCCTGGCTAGGGTGCTGCCATGCCTTGCCCTGCTCCAGGGAAACGCTTCAGGGGCAGGGGAACCTGGCAGGGGCACTTGGGGCACTCCTGTGCAGCAGCTCTCTCCTGGCCAGGGAAAGAGGCGCGTGGGGCTGGCGTGGTCAGGAGGGGATGCCTGGGGGTCTCTGCAGGCACGGCGGTTCATCTCGGCTCTGTTTCTTTCTGTCGCAGCCCTCCAGCCTGTGGCGAAAGACAATGAACCCTCCCTCTGTTCCCTGGCGGCTCAGACCATCCTCATCCTGAGCTGCCCAAGGGAGCAGCCGAGATCGAGACGCACCCTGCGAGCACTGTGCTGCTGGTGCTGCTAAGCCAGGCAGAGGTGCGACTTTCCTCAGGAAAATGGCTGTATTTTAATAAAGCGGGAACAAGAAGCCCAAACCCACGGTGTCCTTCAGATGTGTAGTGCCCTGAGCGTGCCGAGCAGACGGTGTCATTCCCGGCCTCTCCCGCTGCCTGCAGGACAGCCCCCGCCTCGGCACACCCTGGCCTGTTTTACAAGTTGTCCTGGTTTCGCCTGGGATAGAGTTAATTTCCTTCCTAGTAACTGGTACAGTTATGAGAATAATGTTGATAACACACTGATGTTTTAGTTGTTGCTGAGCAGCGTTTATCCTAAGTCAAGGACTTTTCAGCTTCCTCTACTTTGCCAGTCAAGAGGTGCAAAAGAAGCTGGGAGGGGGCACAGCCAGGACAGGTGATCCCAACTGGCCAAAGGGATATTCCATACCATGTGACGGCATGCACAGTACATAAACTGGGGGGAAGCTGGCCGGGGGGGCCAGTGCTCGGGGACTGGCTGGGCATCGGTCGGCGGGTGCCGAGCAATTGCAATCGTGCATCACTTGCTTTGTATATTCTTCTTTTATTATTATCATTATTATTATTATTATTACTACTATTTTATATTATTTTCTTTCCATTATTAAACTGTTGTTATCTCAAACCACGAGTTTTCTCACTTTTACTCTTCTGAGTCTCTCCCCCATCCCACCGGGGCCGGGGGATTGAGCGAGCAGCTGTGTGGTGCTCAGTTGCTGGCTGAGGTGGAACCACGGCAACCTCGGAGACAATCTCTTAAGTGATGATGATGATGATGATGATGATGATGATGATGATGTAAATGTCCTCAAAGTTTGTGGCTGAAAACAGTAACAGCAAGAGTCTTCAATTCCAGGTGGGAATCACACACCCCCCACACCCTCACCCCCACACACCCCCTTTCCATTTTGAAAAGAGAGTGATCTGGAAGCTCTAGAAAAAGGATGGCAGCAGAAAAACAAGTGTTGGAATTCCTACAGCAACAGTATCTCAGTCCACGCTGATTTCCATGGATATAGGTATCTCATATCTATAAAAGATAACTGTCCTGGTTTCGGCAGGGATACAGTTAATTCCCTTCCTAGTAGCTGGTACAGTGCTGTGTTTTGGATTTAGGATGAGAACAAAGTTGATAACGCACCGATGTTTTAGTTGTTGCTAGGTAATGCTTACACTAGCCAAGGACTTGTTAGTTTCCCATGCTCCACCGACTGAGAAGGCTGGGGGTGCACAAGAAGCTGGGAGGGGGCACAGCCAAACTGGCCAAAGGGACATTCCATACCATGGGACGTCATGCTCAGTACATAAACTGGGGAAAGCTGGCCGGGGGGGCCGCTGCTCGGGGACTGGCTGGGCATCGGTCGGCGGGTGCTGAGCAATTGCACTGTGCATCACTTGCTTTGTGTAGTAGTAGTATTATTATTACCTTATTGTTATTATCATTTTATTTCAATTATTAAACTGTTTTTATCTCAACCCATGAGTTTTTCTCACTTGTGCTTTTCCAATTCTCTCCCCCATCCCACCAGGTGGTGGGGGGAGTGAGCGAGCGGCTGCGTGGTGCTTAGTTGCCGACTGAAGTGAAACCACGACAGTCCTTTTTGGCGCCCAACGTGGGGCTCGAAGGGTTTGCGATAATAACAGATTAACCGGAGAGTATTAAGGAACTTATATCCGTTAATAGTGGTGGGTCACAATGTTGGTTTCTCTGTTCTCGATGTTGATTTGTATAATCTGCATCGTGCTCTTTTTTTTCCTGTACATGTTAAAGATTGGTGTTGGGTTTTGCAGTTTGCTGTGGTCTGCAGTGACTAGTGATGTCTCGCTTGTGAGGTTTGTTTTTAGAACATTGACCTTGATGTTAGTGTGGTGTCTAGGTTTCGCAATGAAGCCGTTACTGTACCACGGATACCGTTTCGTGGAGATAACTAGCAATTACAGTGACTTTTCTGAGAGTTTTTTTACGGAGGAAATACAGAATGGCAGTGTCACTACCTTCTTCTATGATGTTTCCTCCTTCGTTACAGTAACTTTTCAGTATTTTGAACAGCCTTGGGTAGGTAAGATACTTCTATTGGTACTTCTTGGGAATATTGTTTCGGTTTTGTCTAAAGTTGGTAAGCAATTTAAGAATATCATCCAGAGATCTGCCCCAAAGCCGAATAGTTATGAGTGGCAGGGTGTGTGGGACAAGATGGGCAAGTACCTAGGCCAGTGGGCACCCGCAGTGTTTTGGAACTTCACCCCTGAGCAAGTGCAGAATCCTGAAGAGTTAGTAGAATATTTGGACAAAGCATGCTGTCACCCTGGCAACTCCAGAGAGACACAGATCATTGCAACGTGCTGGGGCCTGGCCCGTGCCTACCGAGCCCTGTTCAACACCATTCAGTACCCTCAAAGGGAAGAGAAGGTCTCTGGATCTGACAGTAAAACAACAGGCACTGCGGCCACTCAGACCCGGGCAACACGCCCTGTGGCCACTCAGACCCCAGCAACACGCCATGCAGCAACTCAGACTCCAGCAACAGGCCCTGCGGCCACTCAGACCCCGGCGACAGGCACTGCAACTACTCAGACTCCAGCAACAGGCCCTGCGGCCACTCAGACCCCGGCGACAGGCCTTGCGGCCACACCAACCCCAGTGACACGTCCTGTGGCTGAACCAAAGAACCAGCCTGTGCCGGTATCAGTCGCCCCTGTACACAAGAAGAAATCACTTGTGCTTTTCCAATTCTCTCCCCCATCCCACCGGGCGGGCGGGGAGTGAGCGAGCGGCTGCGTGGTGCTTAGTTGCCGACTGACGGTAAACCACGACACACCCCACTGCACTGCATGTGCTCAGCGCAGCTGCGGCCCCCAGCCCGCAGTGTCCGGCACGGACATCTCAAGATCCCTACAGGTTTCTGGGCTGGTCACAGGTTTTTATGGGATACCCTTTATCTGTCCTGCTGATATTATGATCGCATCATCATTGCAGTTCATTATATCATCCTTTCCTTCCCAACCCCAAAAGGGCTAGAACAGGTATTACCCAGGGAAATACTGGCATTTTTCCATCCTGAAAAATGTATCAGAGTCAAGCCAGCGCACGTGCTCAGCCAGCATAGCTGGGACTACAGTTTCTTCACTTTCTGAAAGAAACTCATAGCTCTGCATGCTGGTAGTAAAGGAAGGACTAAGGCTGTACCGGTATTACATCCTTTTTAAACGATGACCATAAAAGTTACCTGCACGGGCTGGAATAAAATCCTACCCCACAGAACGAGGGCGTGAAAACGGACCGATGAGATGCTCCGGGAGCCTGCTGGCTGGAAGCCTCTCTGCTCTGTTATTTGCCTCTCTAGGGTTACTAGATTATCTCCTGTCAAGAGGCATACCCGCTCTGGTTGCCCTTGCCTGGTTTCTGCTAGTTCTCACCTATCTCAGGATGTGCTCGTTAGCTTAGGCCTTGTATGCTTGACGTATGCTTGATTAATCCAGCCGTTTATCTCGCAACTATTCACAACACAATGAACCGATCCCTTTGGCACGTTCAATATCTACAAGGCAATACAAACCAAAAACCAGTGGGACCACTTTTTCCACTCGAATACTATTGCCTGACCAACAAACCCCTTGTTTGGAGAGGCTGGAGCCCTCCTCTGCCCTCTCTGGGGTACCCCTTGGCTGACAGTGGGGAGCGCTCCAGGTCTGCCTGACTACAGAAGCCAGTCAAACACAGGCAGTACACTCAGCGCAACAGGTTTATTATCCTGCTGCAGGCTGCACTGGGCAGGTACAGGGCTGCTGGACTGGGACCCCCAGGAGTCCCAGCCTCATTCTTAGCTGCGCCTTCTATTCCCTCTCTCCCCCTTTTTTCTGACGCTCTGCTTTCATAACTTCTGTCTGGTAGTTTCCCCCCTTACTGTCTTACTAGTTTAACCCCACGCCAAGTAGCTGTCTCCTTCCGTGCTCTGCCAACTCCAACAGCTTCGCACTTTGTTACACACTTAGTTTAACCTCAAGCCAGTGAGAGCTTCTGTAAGCAGTGAGACAGCGGAAACCATAAAAAAAGTCTCTCCTCCCTGCTGCCCACCCTAGAAATCGCTGGAAATCTCTAAAGGCCCACAAAAGGAGCAGCTTCGCTGCTATTCAGATCAGTCAAGCAGGCGAACACGGGGCTCTAGGACACACTGCAGAGCAACAGGGAGGCCCCCAGGGGACATGAGGGCAAACGGGGGCCTGGAGACACCCCGAGAGCACCCAGGTGCCCGGGGCTGAGCCAGCCCTGTGGCCCCCCGGGGGACGCCCTGCCCCTCCCTGCCCGGGCACCGGGTCACAGTGGGGCCCTTTGTGACACCCCACTGCACTGCATGTGCTCAGCGCAGCTGCGGCCCCCAGCCCGCAGTGTCCGGCAGGACGGCGACGGGACAGGGCAGGAGCACGGAGCCGGCGAGGAGCCCCCGTGCGCAGCCCACGTCTTTCCACGCCGCCCGCGGCAGCCCCGCGGCGCCGAGGCCTTTCGCCAAAGCTTCCTTCCCCTTCCCCACCCCTACCCCTTTCCTCCATCCCGCAGGATGGCGGAGAGACCCCCCAGGTGCCCCAGGGGGGCCTGGGAGGAGGACAGGACTCCCCAGGAGAGCAACTCTCCAACAGAGCCCCACGAGGTGCGCGTGGTCCAGCAACTGCAGATTGGTGAGTGAGGGGTCCTGTTGGTCTGGGCAGGGCTGGGGCCAGCATGCGCACCCTGCTCGATGCCAGGATCACACTTCCCCAGCATGCTGGCGGCGGGGGTCCCACGAGTGGTGGGCATGATGCTGCCTGAATGCCGGGGATGCTCAGGGCTGGGAGCTGGCCCCAGCACAGCCTCTCCCAAGGAGGCAGAGAGCAGAGGAGACCCAGCTCCTGCTCCAGGGCACAGGCAGCGAGCGGCAGCTGGGCTGGCAGGAGGCAGCGATGCTGTGGGACGGGGACCTTTCCTGCCCGTCTGCAAGCCAGTTCCTCAGCCCGCTGCACTGGGGGCTTTCCCCACCGCGCCACGCTCCAGCATCGCAGCCCATCTGCCCAGGCACCCTCCAGCCCTGACACGCACGGGAAGAATGCGCCAGGGGAGCAGGCACGGGGCTGGACGGAGGGCAGACCTCCTTCCTCTGCTCTCCTGCCACCGCACCCTCTCTACAAGCCCTCCCTGCTCTCCTCCTCCATTAGATGCCAGCTGGTTTCCTCTGTACGAAGAGGAACAGGAAACCGTGGACTTCATCCAGGCCTTTGTCAGCAGCCCAGGAAAGGTAACCGCGGCCCTTTCAAAGGCGGCTGGGCCGGCGCCTGCTGACAGGGGCTCTGCTGCCTGCTGCCGGGCTGCTGGAGGTGTGCTGCCTGGGCAGAGCTGCTTCTCCCAGGTCTCCCACACGGCACTGCACCCCGAGTGCTCCAGTCCCGCTGTCCGTGTGTCCCCGCCTCTCACGCTCCCTGTCTCTCTCTCTGTTCCCCCGGCTGCCAGGAGGAGGGCCAGAAGACAGAGTTCCTTAGGTGCATCTGCGGCCTATGCAGAGCTGCCAAGCACTATGGCTTGTTACGGGGCCTAGATGTCTTCTGCCACAGATACGAGCTGGCAGAGCATATCAAGGTGAGGGGACACCCGGCGGCTCTGGGGAAGGGGGCAAGGCCTCCCGGCACCGGCACCCTGTGAGGACAGCGCTTGGGCAGGGCGAGGGTCTGGAGGCACTGGGTGCTGGCAGCTGCCAGGTCCCATCCCGGTTGTGCTCTGCAGGTGCTGCTGGAAGAGGAGCCCAGGGACCAACTGTGCACGGCGGTGCGGCAGGAAGCCATGCTTGCCATTGTCGAATTGAGGTACCTGCCCATCCCTCCCGGGACCTCTGCCCCAGAGGTCCGTGCCCACCTGCACGAGGCCTCGAGGCACTGCTCCCAGCACCGGTGTCCACGTGGCCCCTCTCTCTCTCTTTGCAGCTCGGTGGAAACAGTGCTGGAGGGCAAAGAGGAAAGCCTCCTAGAAGCCTGCTTCTCGAGCGTCTTCTTGCTTCCTCCAAAAGAGGAAATGACGAGCCTGGACGCTTACCTCTACAGTCAGGTAAGCGCTGGGTGAGCTACAGGAGCCCCCAGTCCCTCTGGGCTGCTCCCTGCCCACCCCGTGCTGCGATATGACCAGAGAGCCAAGGCAGGGCAGGGTCTCGGCTTTGCTTTCCCACCCTCATGCCTTCGTCCCCTTCCCGTGGGCCTGGCCACGCCCAGTGCCGCAGGCTGCCCTGCACACGGCAGATTCTCTGCCCCTGGGTCTCTCCCAGGCACCACGGGGCAGCGCGGGAGTCCTGCCTTGGCACTGGCAGTTCAGATCAGTCTCCTGGGGGTGAGCTGGACCACGGGAAACACTGCCACAACTCGCTGTCTTCCTTGCAGACCCTGGAAGACATGGACACCATGCTGGAGACGCTGGTGTTCAACTCTCCTGCCTCCAGACTCAGCAAGGAGCTGCAGCGTATCTTCCAGGTCTGGCATGTGCAAAGAGTGGGCTTCGCAGGGGCTGTTCCTCACCCTGAGGGAAGGGGGTGTCCCCACCCCAGTGCCGTGCAGAGACAGCGTACTGCAGGGAGGGTGCCCACCTCCCTTGGGTAGCCGCGGGCTGCCCACCAGGCTCTCCCGGAGCACAGTGGCTGCAGAGAGGGTGGCATCTGCCTTCCTGCCGGGCCACAAGGTTGGCCCGGGGGATTTGTCCCAAGCCTGCAAGCCTGCGAGCGCCCCTGGGGCAGGAACCCCACTGCAGGCTTTGCTCGAGATCAGAGCAAGCCTTAATGGCCTCTGCGAGCCCAGCCCAGGAGTTCAGCAGTGCTGCTTCTGCTGGAGCAGGTGACTGCTCCCAGGGCACACCAGCAGCTTCTCTCTTCCCAGATGCTGCTGAACTTCACCAGCTCTGAGAGAGTCGATGTGCAGGAGAGAGCCCTGGGGAGGATTATGACGCTGAGCTATTTCCTGATCGTCAATTCCACACTGGAGGTAAGGAGCCAGCCGCCCTCCAGCCCGGCCATCTCCCCCTCCCTGCACACCAGAGCAGCCTGCAGCTCTCCCCGGGCGGGGCTGCTGCCCAGCTAGCTGCTTTGGGAGCCGCAGACGGCATGGCCCTGCAAAGCCCTCACTCGCCAGGGATCCAGGCCTGGACACACTCTTGGGTTCAGGGCTTTGGCACCAGCTGCCTGCCCTCAACCCTTCTGCTCTTCTGCCTCCCTCACCCAGGCCTGGCACCGCTCTGAAGGAGACATTTACGGCCATGTCTGCTATAGAGACATCCAGATCCCAATCCTGGGACAGCTGCTGGGACAGCTCATCCTTTTCCGATCTTCCACGGAAGTGACAAGCTATCCAGCTTTGGATGCTCTTTATTGCCTCTACATACTCATCGAGGAGCAAAGAAGGAAGAGAACTTGTGATGAGCTTCATCCCTCCGCACACAGACATCTCCTGAGAGGTCTGCTTCTCTTCCTGACCTCCTTTGCCCCTCACCGCTGCTTCGCGTAGCATCCCAGCTGTCATTTTGCTGCAGCAGCTGAGTGCTCTCCTGAAGTCCAGGATCTCTTCTCTGCTGCTCTCCTTCCTCCCGCCTTTCGGCATCTTGAGACCCGCTCTTTTGTGGACCCCACAGCCAAAGCTACCATTGATTACCATGTCCCAAAGCCATGTCTTCCCTCTTAGTGAAGAGCAGATCCATCTGTGCATCACCCCGGCTGCTCCCTCCAGTGCTTGTAGCAAGAAGCTATTCCTGACGCCCTCCAGAAATCTCCTTGACCGCTTGTCTCCTGCCATCTTGCAAGCAGATCTCAGGGCCGTTTGGTAAGCTTGCTGGCAAAGCTGCTGCGTCTTACTGACTCTTCTGTGCTTCCCCCGCTGTATAGGCAGGTCAACGTCACAGGACGAAGCACAACGGCTCCACTGGAAACCGGAGGCCACCTCCTTCCTGCATTCCATTGACAGAGACTTTACCACGGTAATGAGCTCCCCCGTTGCCGGGACTCTCGTCTGCGGCATCAGCAGGGGACTTGTGTGAGCAAAGGCACCCAGAATCAGTGGGGCTGGTGTGGCCCCACTGTCCCCGGTGAGAGGGTTCCTACCGTCCCCGAGCAGGGATGATGCGAGGGCTGCACTCCAGTGTCCCAGCAGCAGCTCCAGCCCTCCTGGCCACCAGCGAGCCCTCGTTCGCCGTAGGGCCAGCACATTGTGCCCAGGAGCCCAGCCTTCCTCCCTCACCCTGGGGGCCCTCTCTTCTCATCCTCCCCCGCGCAGTGACTGCAGCCCCTGCCGCCAGCTTTCCTGCGGGCGCTGCTACTAGCACAGCCGGGCATCTCTCGCCAGGGCTGCTCGCGCTGCCCAGCTAAGCAGCACCATCAGGGCACTCGCTGTGACATGCCTTCGCTCCCTTCCGTCCTCCCACAGAGCTTTGCAAAATACCTCAAACCTTCTGAGAGGACAGACATCGTCCTTGCGGCCATCGAGGCGATGAGAGACTCCAGCATCTTTGACAAGGAGGCGGCAAGAAACATGCTGGCTGTGGTCATGAAAGAGCCTGACTTCTGGCTGGCGGATGTAAGCGGCCTGTGGCTGGACTGCCCTGCCCTTCAGCCCTGTCAGGCCTTGTTCCTCCCTCCATTCCTCCCTTCCAAACCCAGGTGTCTCGGGCACCTGAAGCCACCTTAAGCCAGCAGAGAGGGATGGCAAGGGCAGCTGAGGAAATGGCTGCCCTCCAGTGGCAGCACCATCCTCACCTGTGTCCTCCTCCCCAGGTGCCAAAGATCATGAAGTGCGTCCACGAAAACCTGGGATGCATCAACATGAAGTCAGCCCAGCAGAGCGTGAAGTCGCTACTTCTCCTGCTGACCGACCAGGACCCCACGGAAGCGGTCCTCAGCCTCTTGAAGTTCTCTCCACCAGGAAACAGGTACTGGCCCCAAAAGCCATGAGGGCTTGCTCCCTGCGGGGAGAGGGACCTGGAGAGTCTCTGGCTGCCAGACCCAAGGACTACTGCGGGGCGCCCCCGAGGAGCAGGGCTCTCCATCCCAACACGCTTTCCAGCCCTGGTGGGTCAGCCAGGCCTGCAGCAGCCAAAGCTGACCAAGCCAGCCCAGAGCCACCACGCTCCTCCCAGCCCCACGGGGAACACCACCTCAGCCCTCTCCTGCCTGCCCAGGGCATCCCAACTGAGGGGTAGGGTCTGCGTTACGTGGGGCTGTCCCAGGCCATGCTGCTGTGGCTGAGGCAGCCCTGCTGACAGAGCGCTCTGGCTTGCAGCACTGGCATGGCCATGTGGGAGGTGATGCTTTCCATCCCCCAGACTTTGGAGAAGATCTTAAAGGAGCTCCTCAGCGACCTCCAGGCCGTGAAATTACACAGCCCGTCCACCTTTGCCTTAGAGGACGCCTGCATCCCTCACTTGGCTGTGAGTTACCACAAAAGGCCTTGATCACCTTCAGCGAGCCCCGCGGGCTCTGCCAGTACCTCACTGCTGTGTTGGTTTCAGCTGATGGCCGCCAGTGAGTTTCAGTCAGAGGATTTTGGTGACGAGTCCCACGTCCAGAGCTATCAGGGGCATCCAAACCTGGTGACGGTCGCCCTGTTTCTCGGAGGCCTCATCGCGCTGTCAGAGAGACCTGACATGGTGAGCGGGGCGTCGTCAAGGGGAGCCCTGTTGGCAGCCAGGGGCTGGGGCAGCGGGTAAGGCGGTGGCTTGGCCTTGGCTGGGAGTCAGGCAGTGGGGTGACTGCTCCAAATGCCCTCCCTGCTGTGGTGGGGCCTGGTGGCTGCCTGGGGAGCTTTCCAGGCACGGAGGGTTACCAAGCCATCTGCCCCTTCGGGCCCGGGGGAAAAGGGGGTGGCTGAGCAGGGGACAGGGAGCCTTTGCTTTCCTGCCCTCCCCCTGCTCTCCCGCATCCCCATCGGCGTGCCCACGGCCACCACCTACCAGGAGGCTGCCGCAGAGATCCCTGTGCCACCACCTGCCAGGAAGCGGACAGGAGGCTGGTCCTCAGTGACCAGAGCATTTTTGCCAGGGTGCTCTTTGACCGTTTCACAAAAAGGAAACTCTGTCTTTCATACAGGCAAGAAAAATACAGGTCCTCCTGCCACACGTCATGGAGGTGCTCCACGATGGCAACAGAGCTATCAAGATGAAGGCCCTGGTGGTCTTCAGAAACGTGATGCGTCACCTGAAGAGGAAGGAGGCCAGCCCCATCGCTGTGCAGCTGGTGGAGGAGCTCCTGCCGCTCCTTGACGATGTAAGGCTGATGTGGGAGACTGAGCCCTGCAGATGGGCACCTTGCAATGACAGCTGCCCTTCAGCCCAGCCCTGTGGGCAGCACTCGGAGCAGGGTCTGCTCCCCTGGGCTCTCGTGGGATGGCTTCTGGGTTTTGCAACCCAGCACGGCTTCCCCTGACAGGTTGATGCCTCCGGGCGACCTGAACCCCCTGTGCTGGGGCCCAGCCCGGCCCCTGTGCAAAGCACCTGCAGGCCAAGCGCTGCTCTCAGAGCCCCGAGGGCTCCCCAGCTGCGCTGCCAGGCAGGACCAGAGATTCCCACAGCTCCTGGGTGCAGACCCCGACCCCGGAGCATCTCCCCTCACGTCTGCCACGCTCACGCCCTTGGGCTAATGCTCGCAGCAAGCAGGGAGTGGCTCTTTCTCAAGTCCCCCTCTCCTTCTCCCTACCAGGAGTCCAGCCAGATGAGAGAGCTCTCCATCAGCCTCTTCAGAGACGTGGTGGCGACTGTGGTGGGGAAGGACAAGAGGAGGATGAAGAAGAAAGTGCGAAGGGGCCTGCTCCCGCTCTTCTTTAACATGCATGACGAGACGGACAGTGTGGCCAAGGTAGAGATTTCAAAGCTGGCCAGTGACACAGGGAAGGGCGTGCGGACCCCCTGGGCATCAGGGGCAAGAGCTGCTGGCAGTCGGACCGGGGGAGTGTGTGTCACCTTGGGGTCCAACCGCCCGAGTCGCTGAGGACAGGGCAGAGCTCCCCTCCGGCCCTGCACTGGTCCCGCCACTGCCTTCCGCGTCCCCCAGTGCCTCTTGCCGCAGAGCTGAAAGGGGAGGTGAGCTCCCCTCCCAGCTACGCTCCCTCCGTTCAGCCCTCCTCCGGCGCAGCCCTTAGGAAGGGTCCCTGCAGTCCCAGCGCAAGCAGGGGCAGAGAAGCTGGCACGGACTTTTCCAACATCTGCCCTACCCGCTCCAGCAGGGCTCAGCAGGAGCCCGTGGCCTGAGGCACGAATACGTGCAGGTGTTGAAGGCTTCCCTGCTGTCCCTGCAGGTGTTGAAGGCCAGGGCTTTAAGCCTCAATCCCTGTCCCCCAGGGCTGTGCCCAAGGGATGCCCAGATGGTTTAGGCCAGGGCATGTCCCAGCTTCCTAAGGGCAGGATCACCCCAGGAACAAGCCAAGAGGAGGGGGACGCCAGGTCCCCTTCCCCAGGCCGCGGTGCCATCTCCCAGCTTCTGCTGCTCTGCAGGTCTCTGGGGAAGCCCTCATCGCCGCTGCAGAGCTCCTCAAGTGGCAACAGCTCAAGCACCTTACCCAGACAGAACAGACATGGAGGATTGGAGAGTGCTTGGTGAGGACAAGGCCCAGGGCCTGGAGACTCTGGCCCATCTGGGCCTTGCAGCGGGATGGAGGGCTCTCCGCATGCCTGGCAACCCTCTGCCTGTGGCTCTCTCTCAACCTCAGCCCCACAGGGCTCCTGGCTGGGAGAGGGGAATGGCCTGGGCGGGAGGGGAAAGGGAGGCGCTGGGAGGAGGGCCTGGTCCGGGCAACTGGGGAGGGACTGTGACATGCCCATGTCCTCGTGCTGTCCCCAGCTGGTGCAGGGCAGGAGCAGGGCTGAAGAATACTGGAACCAGATCCTGCCGTACCTGGAGGATGCTCAGGTCGCCTTGCGAGAGGCGGCCGTGAGGTTCATCGGTGAGCCACAGCCCCCGGGGTCCCTCTTTTGGCAGCCTGGCCCCAGTCCCCACCGCTGCGCTGGCAGCAGGGAGCAGCCCTGTGCCTGCCAGAGCAGGGCCTTGGCCTCCCTCTCCCACCCCTGCCCACGCAGGTGGGCTTGGTGGCCACCTTGCTCAGTCCCACCCGCCTCGGCCACTGGTCTTCCCTGGGGTCAGCCCGGAGGAGGCCGTGCAGCCGAGCCGGCAGGGCCGGGGGCTGTGCTGCTGGGAGCATGCTGGGGAGCAGGGGGTCTGACGAAGCTCTGTGCCTAGGGCTTGCTGCGCGGCCCCTGAGGGACCAAAGCAAGGAGAAGCTGTCCGAGATCTGCAGCGGTGAGTAGGGGCAGTGCTGTGTTGGCCAGGGCCGGTGCGGCAGGGGACAGAGCCTGGCTAGGGTGCTGCCATGCCTTGCCCTGCTCCAGGGAAACGCTTCAGGGGCAGGGGAACCTGGCAGGGGCACTTGGGGCACTCCTGTGCAGCAGCTCTCTCCTGGCCAGGGAAAGAGGCGCGTGGGGCTGGCGTGGTCAGGAGGGGATGCCTGGGGGTCTCTGCAGGCACGGCGGTTCATCTCGGCTCTGTTTCTTTCTGTCGCAGCCCTCCAGCCTGTGGCGAAAGACAATGAACCCTCCCTCTGTTCCCTGGCGGCTCAGACCATCCTCATCCTGAGCTGCCCAAGGGAGCAGCCGAGATCGAGACGCACCCTGCGAGCACTGTGCTGCTGGTGCTGCTAAGCCAGGCAGAGGTGCGACTTTCCTCAGGAAAATGGCTGTATTTTAATAAAGCGGGAACAAGAAGCCCAAACCCACGGTGTCCTTCAGATGTGTAGTGCCCTGAGCGTGCCGAGCAGACGGTGTCATTCCCGGCCTCTCCCGCTGCCTGCAGGACAGCCCCCGCCTCGGCACACCCTGGCCTGTTTTACAAGTTGTCCTGGTTTCGCCTGGGATAGAGTTAATTTCCTTCCTAGTAACTGGTACAGTTATGAGAATAATGTTGATAACACACTGATGTTTTAGTTGTTGCTGAGCAGCGTTTATCCTAAGTCAAGGACTTTTCAGCTTCCTCTACTTTGCCAGTCAAGAGGTGCAAAAGAAGCTGGGAGGGGGCACAGCCAGGACAGGTGATCCCAACTGGCCAAAGGGATATTCCATACCATGTGACGGCATGCACAGTACATAAACTGGGGGGAAGCTGGCCGGGGGGGCCAGTGCTCGGGGACTGGCTGGGCATCGGTCGGCGGGTGCCGAGCAATTGCAATCGTGCATCACTTGCTTTGTATATTCTTCTTTTATTATTATCATTATTATTATTATTATTACTACTATTTTATATTATTTTCTTTCCATTATTAAACTGTTGTTATCTCAAACCACGAGTTTTCTCACTTTTACTCTTCTGAGTCTCTCCCCCATCCCACCGGGGCCGGGGGATTGAGCGAGCAGCTGTGTGGTGCTCAGTTGCTGGCTGAGGTGGAACCACGGCAACCTCGGAGACAATCTCTTAAGTGATGATGATGATGATGATGATGATGTAAATGTCCTCAAAGTTTGTGGCTGAAAACAGTAACAGCAAGAGTCTTCAATTCCAGGTGGGAATCACACACCCCCCACACCCTCACCCCCACACACCCCCTTTCCATTTTGAAAAGAGAGTGATCTGGAAGCTCTAGAAAAAGGATGGCAGCAGAAAAACAAGTGTTGGAATTCCTACAGCAACAGTATCTCAGTCCACGCTGATTTCCATGGATATAGGTATCTCATATCTATAAAAGATAACTGTCCTGGTTTCGGCAGGGATACAGTTAATTCCCTTCCTAGTAGCTGGTACAGTGCTGTGTTTTGGATTTAGGATGAGAACAAAGTTGATAACGCACCGATGTTTTAGTTGTTGCTAGGTAATGCTTACACTAGCCAAGGACTTGTTAGTTTCCCATGCTCCACCGACTGAGAAGGCTGGGGGTGCACAAGAAGCTGGGAGGGGGCACAGCCAAACTGGCCAAAGGGACATTCCATACCATGGGACGTCATGCTCAGTACATAAACTGGGGAAAGCTGGCCGGGGGGGCCGCTGCTCGGGGACTGGCTGGGCATCGGTCGGCGGGTGCTGAGCAATTGCACTGTGCATCACTTGCTTTGTGTAGTAGTAGTATTATTATTACCTTATTGTTATTATCATTTTATTTCAATTATTAAACTGTTTTTATCTCAACCCATGAGTTTTTCTCACTTGTGCTTTTCCAATTCTCTCCCCCATCCCACCAGGTGGTGGGGGGAGTGAGCGAGCGGCTGCGTGGTGCTTAGTTGCCGACTGAAGTGAAACCACGACAGTCCTTTTTGGCGCCCAACGTGGGGCTCGAAGGGTTTGCGATAATAACAGATTAACCGGAGAGTATTAAGGAACTTATATCCGTTAATAGTGGTGGGTCACAATGTTGGTTTCTCTGTTCTCGATGTTGATTTGTATAATCTGCATCGTGCTCTTTTTTTTCCTGTACATGTTAAAGATTGGTGTTGGGTTTTGCAGTTTGCTGTGGTCTGCAGTGACTAGTGATGTCTCGCTTGTGAGGTTTGTTTTTAGAACATTGACCTTGATGTTAGTGTGGTGTCTAGGTTTCGCAATGAAGCTGTTACTGTACCACGGATACCGTTTCGTGGAGATAACTAGCAATTACAGTGACTTTTCTGAGAGTTTTTTTACGGAGGAAATACAGAATGGCAGTGTCACTACCTTCTTCTATGATGTTTCCTCCTTCGTTACAGTAACTTTTCAGTATTTTGAACAGCCTTGGGTAGGTAAGATACTTCTATTGGTACTTCTTGGGAATATTGTTTCGGTTTTGTCTAAAGTTGGTAAGCAATTTAAGAATATCATCCAGAGATCTGCCCCAAAGCCGAATAGTTATGAGTGGCAGGGTGTGTGGGACAAGATGGGCAAGTACCTAGGCCAGTGGGCACCCGCAGTGTTTTGGAACTTCACCCCTGAGCAAGTGCAGAATCCTGAAGAGTTAGTAGAATATTTGGACAAAGCATGCTGTCACCCTGGCAACTCCAGAGAGACACAGATCATTGCAACGTGCTGGGGCCTGGCCCGTGCCTACCGAGCCCTGTTCAACACCATTCAGTACCCTCAAAGGGAAGAGAAGGTCTCTGGATCTGACAGTAAAACGACAGGCACTGCGGCCACTCAGACCCCAGCAACACGCCATGCAGCAACTCAGACTCCAGCAACAGGCCCTGCGGCCACTCAGACCCCGGCGACAGGCCTTGCGGCCACACCAACCCCAGTGACACGTCCTGTGGCTGAACCAAAGAACCAGCCTGTGCCGGTATCAGTCGCCCCTGTACACAAGAAGAAATCACTTGTGCTTTTCCAATTCTCTCCCCCATCCCACCGGGCGGGCGGGGAGTGAGCGAGCGGCTGCGTGGTGCTTAGTTGCCGACTGACGGTAAACCACGACACACCCCACTGCACTGCATGTGCTCAGCGCAGCTGCGGCCCCCAGCCCGCAGTGTCCGGCACGGACATCTCAAGATCCCTACAGGTTTCTGGGCTGGTCACAGGTTTTTATGGGATACCCTTTATCTGTCCTGCTGATATTATGATCGCATCATCATTGCAGTTCATTATATCATCCTTTCCCTCCCAACCCCAAAAGGGCTAGAACAGGTATTACCCAGGGAAATACTGGCATTTTTCCATCCTGAAAAATGTATCAGAGTCAAGCCAGCGCACGTGCTCAGCCAGCATAGCTGGGACTACAGTTTCTTCACTTTCTGAAAGAAACTCATAGCTCTGCATGCTGGTAGTAAAGGAAGGACTAAGGCTGTACCGGTATTACATCCTTTTTAAACGATGACCATAAAAGTTACCTGCACGGGCTGGAATAAAATCCTACCCCACAGAACGAGGGTGTGAAAACGGACCGATGAGATGCTCCGGGAGCCTGCTGGCTGGAAGCCTCTCTGCTCTGTTATTTGCCTCTCTAGGGTTACTAGATTATCTCCTGTCAAGAGGCATACCCGCTCTGGTTGCCCTTGCCTGGTTTCTGCTAGTTCTCACCTATCTCAGGATGTGCTCGTTAGCTTAGGCCTTGTATGCTTGACGTATGCTTGATTAATCCAGCCGTTTATCTCGCAACTATTCACAACACAATGAACCGATCCCTTTGGCATGTTCAATATCTACAAGGCAATACAAACCAAAAACCAGTGGGACCACTTTTTCCACTCGAATACTATTGCCTGACCAACAAACCCCTTGTTTGGAGAGGCTGGAGCCCTCCTCTGCCCTCTCTGGGGTACCCCTTGGCTGACACTGGGGAGCGCTCCAGGTCTGCCTGACTACAGAAGCCAGTCAAACACAGGCAGTACACTCAGCGCAACAGGTTTATTATCCTGCTGCAGGCTGCACTGGGCAGGTACAGGGCTGCTGGACTGGGACCCCCAGGAGTCCCAGCCTCATTCTTAGCTGCGCCTTCTATTCCCTCTCTCCCCCTTTTTTCTGACGCTCTGCTTTCATAACTTCTGTCTGGTAGTTTCCCCCCTTACTGTCTTACTAGTTTAACCCCATGCCAAGTAGCTGTCTCCTTCCGTGCTCTGCCAACTCCAACAGCTTCGCACTTTGTTACACACTTAGTTTAACCTCAAGCCAGTGAGAGCTTCTGTAAGCAGTGAGACAGCGGAAACCATAAAAAAAGTCTCTCCTCCCTGCTGCCCACCCTAGAAATCGCTGGAAATCTCTAAAGGCCCACAAAAGGAGCAGCTTCGCTGCTATTCAGATCAGTCAAGCAGGCGAACACGGGGCTCTAGGACACACTGCAGAGCAACAGGGAGGCCCCCAGGGGACATGAGGGCAAACGGGGGCCTGGAGACACCCCGAGAGCACCCAGGTGCCCGGGGCTGAGCCAGCCCTGTGGCCCCCCGGGGGACGCCCTGCCCCTCCCTGCCCGGGCACCGGGTCACAGTGGGGCCCTTTGTGACACCCCACTGCACTGCATGTGCTCAGCGCAGCTGCGGCCCACAGCCCGCAGTGTCCGGCAGGACGGCGACGGGACAGGGCAGGAGCACGGAGCCGGCGAGGAGCCCCCGTGCGCAGCCCACGTCTTTCCACACCGCCCGCGGCAGCCCCGCAGCGCCGAGGCCTTTCGCCAAAGCTTCCTTCCCCTTCCCCACCCCTACCCCTTTCCTCCATCCCGCAGGATGGCGGAGAGACCCCCCAGGTGCCCCAGGGTGGCCTGGGAGGAGGACAGGACTCCCCAGGAGAGCAACTCTCCAACAGAGCCCCACGAGGTGTGCGTGGTCCAGCAACTGCAGATTGGTGAGTGAGGGGTCCTGTTGGTCTGGGCAGGGCTGGGGCCAGCATGCGCACCCTGCTCGATGCCAGGATCACACTTCCCCAGCATGCTGGCGGCGGGGGTCCCACGAGTGGTGGGCATGATGCTGCCTGAATGCCGGGGATGCTCAGGGCTGGGAGCTGGCCCCAGCACAGCCTCTCCCAAGGAGGTAGAGAGCAGAGGGGACCCAGCTCCTGCTCCAGGGCACAGGCAGCGAGCGGCAGCTGGGCTGGCAGGAGGCAGCGATGCTGTGGGACGGGGACCTTTCCTGCCCGTCTGCAAGCCAGTTCCTCAGCCCGCTGCACTGGGGGCTTTCCCCACCGCGCCACGCTCCAGCATCGCAGCCCATCTGCCCAGGCACCCTCCAGCCCTGACACGCACGGGAAGAATGCGCCAGGGGAGCAGGCACGGGGCTGGACGGAGGGCAGACCTCCTTCCTCTGCTCTCCTGCCACCGCACCCTCTCTACAAGCCCTCCCTGCTCTCCTCCTCCATTAGATGCCAGCTGGTTTCCTCTGTACGAAGAGGAACAGGAAACCGTGGACTTCATCCAGGCCTTTGTCAGCAGCCCAGGAAAGGTAACCGCAGCCCTTTCAAAGGCGGCTGGGCCGGCGCCTGCTGACAGGGGCTCTGCTGCCTGCTGCCGGGCTGCTGGAGGTGTGCTGCCTGGGCAGAGCTGCTTCTCCCAGGTCTCCCACACGGCACTGCACCCCGAGTGCTCCAGTCCCGCTGTCCGTGTGTCCCCGCCTCTCACGCTCCCTGTCTCTCTCTCTGTTCCCCCGGCTGCCAGGAGGAGGGCCAGAAGACAGAGTTCCTTAGGTGCATCTGCGGCCTATGCAGAGCTGCCAAGCACTATGGCTTGTTACGGGGCCTAGATGTCTTCTGCCACAGATACGAGCTGGCAGAGCATATCAAGGTGAGGGGACACCCGGCGGCTCTGGGGAAGGGGGCAAGGCCTCCCGGCACCGGCACCCTGTGAGGACAGCGCTTGGGCAGGGCGAGGGTCTGGAGGCACTGGGTGCTGGCAGCTGCCAGGTCCCATCCCGGTTGTGCTCTGCAGGTGCTGCTGGAAGAGGAGCCCAGGGACCAACTGTGCACGGCGGTGCGGCAGGAAGCCATGCTTGCCATTGTCGAATTGAGGTACCTGCCCATCCCTCCCGGGACCTCTGCCCCAGAGGTCCGTGCCCACCTGCACGAGGCCTCGAGGCACTGCTCCCAGCACCGGTGTCCACGTGGCCCCTCTCTCTCTCTTTGCAGCTCGGTGGAAACAGTGCTGGAGGGCAAAGAGGAAAGCCTCCTAGAAGCCTGCTTCTCGAGCGTCTTCTTGCTTCCTCCAAAAGAGGAAATGACGAGCCTGGACGCTTACCTCTACAGTCAGGTAAGCGCTGGGTGAGCTACAGGAGCCCCCAGTCCCTCTGGGCTGCTCCCTGCCCACCCCGTGCTGCGATATGACCAGAGAGCCAAGGCAGGGCAGGGTCTCGGCTTTGCTTTCCCACCCTCATCCCTTCGTCCCCTTCCCGTGGGCCTGGCCACGCCCAGTGCCGCAGGCTGCCCTGCACACGGCAGATTCTCTGCCCCTGGGTCGCTCCCAGGCACCACGGGGCAGCGCGGGAGTCCTGCCTTGGCACTGGCAGTTCAGATCAGTCTCCTGGGGGTGAGCTGGACCACGGGAAACACTGCCACAACTCGCTGTCTTCCTTGCAGACCCTGGAAGACATGGACACCATGCTGGAGACGCTGGTGTTCATCTCTCCTGCCTCCAGACTCAGCAAGGAGCTGCAGCGTATCTTCCAGGTCTGGCATGTGCAAAGAGTGGGCTTCGCAGGGGCTGTTCCTCACCCTGAGGGAAGGGGGTGTCCCCACCCCAGTGCCGTGCAGAGACAGCGTACTGCAGGGAGGGCGCCCACCTCCCTTGGGTAGCCGCGGGCTGCCCACCAGGCTCTCCCGGAGCACAGTGGCTGCAGAGAGGGTGGCATCTGCCTTCCTGCCGGGCCACAAGGTTGGCCCGGGGGATTTGTCCCAAGCCTGCAAGCCTGCGAGCGCCCCTGGGGCAGGAACCCCACTGCAGGCTTTGCTCGAGATCAGAGCAAGCCTTAATGGCCTCTGCGAGCCCAGCCCAGGAGTTCAGCAGTGCTGCTTCTGCTGGAGCAGGTGACTGCTCCCAGGGCACACCAGCAGCTTCTCTCTTCCCAGATGCTGCTGAACTTCACCAGCTCTGAGAGAGTCGATGTGCAGGAGAGAGCCCTGGGGAGGATTATGACGCTGAGCTATTTCCTGATCGTCAATTCCACACTGGAGGTAAGGAGCCAGCCGCCCTCCAGCCCGGCCATCTCCCCCTCCCTGCACACCAGAGCAGCCTGCAGCTCTCCCCGGGCGGGGCTGCTGCCCAGCTAGCTGCTTTGGGAGCCGCAGACGGCATGGCCCTGCAAAGCCCTCACTCGCCAGGGATCCAGGCCTGGACACACTCTTGGGTTCAGGGCTTTGGCACCAGCTGCCTGCCCTCAACCCTTCTGCTCTTCTGCCTCCCTCACCCAGGCCTGGCACCGCTCTGAAGGAGACATTTACGGCCATGTCTGCTATAGAGACATCCAGATCCCAATCCTGGGACAGCTGCTGGGACAGCTCATCCTTTTCCGATCTTCCACGGAAGTGACAAGCTATCCAGCTTTGGATGCTCTTTATTGCCTCTACATACTCATCGAGGAGCAAAGAAGGAAGAGAACTTGTGATGAGCTTCATCCCTCCGCACACAGACATCTCCTGAGAGGTCTGCTTCTCTTCCTGACCTCCTTTGCCCCTCACCGCTGCTTCGCGTAGCATCCCAGCTGTCATTTTGCTGCAGCAGCTGAGTGCTCTCCTGAAGTCCAGGATCTCTTCTCTGCTGCTCTCCTTCCTCCCGCCTTTCGGCATCTTGAGACCTGCTCTTTTGTGGACCCCACAGCCAAAGCTACCATTGATTACCATGTCCCAAAGCCATGTCTTCCCTCTTAGTGAAGAGCAGATCCATCTGTGCGTCACCCCGGCTGCTCCCTCCAGTGCTTGTAGCAAGAAGCTATTCCTGACGCCCTCCAGAAATCTCCGTGACCGCTTGTCTCCTGCCATCTTGCAAGCAGATCTCAGGGCCGTTTGGTAAGCTTGCTGGCAAAGCTGCTGCGTCTTACTGACTCTTCTGTGCTTCCCCCGCTGTATAGGCAGGTCAATGTCACAGGACGAAGCACAACGGCTCCACTGGAAACCGGAGGCCACCTCCTTCCTGCATTCCATTGACAGAGACTTTACCACGGTAATGAGCTCCCCCGTTGCCGGGACTCTCGTCTGCGGCATCAGCAGGGGACTTGTGTGAGCAAAGGCACCCAGAATCAGTGGGGCTGGTGTGGCCCCACTGTCCCCGGTGAGAGGGTTCCTACCGTCCCCGAGCAGGGATGATGCGAGGGCTGCACTCCAGTGTCCCAGCAGCAGCTCCAGCCCTCCTGGCCACCAGCGAGCCCTGGTTCGCCGTAGGGCCAGCACACTGTGCCCAGGAGCCCAGCCTTCCTCCCTCACCCTGGGGGCCCTCTCTTCTCATCCTCCCCCGCGCAGTGACTGCAGCCCCTGCCACCAGCTTTCCTGCGGGCGCTGCTACTAGCACAGCCGGGCATCTCTCGCCAGGGCTGCTCGCGCTGCCCAGCTAAGCAGCACCATCAGGGCACTCGCTGTGACATGCCTTCGCTCCCTTCCGTCCTCCCACAGAGCTTTGCAAAATACCTCAAACCTTCTGAGAGGACAGACATCGTCCTTGCGGCCATCGAGGCGATGAGAGACTCCAGCATCTTTGACAAGGAGGCGGCAAGAAACATGCTGGCTGTGGTCATGAAAGAGCCTGACTTCTGGCTGGCGGATGTAAGCGGCCTGTGGCTGGACTGCCCTGCCCTTCAGCCCTGTCAGGCCTTGTTCCTCCCTCCATTCCTCCCTTCCAAACCCAGGTGTCTCGGGCACCTGAAGCCACCTTAAGCCAGCAGAGAGGGATGGCAAGGGCAGCTGAGGAAATGGCTGCCCTCCAGTGGCAGCACCATCCTCACCTGTGTCCTCCTCCCCAGGTGCCAAAGATCATGAAGTGCGTCCACGAAAACCTGGGATGCATCAACATGAAGTCAGCCCAGCAGAGCGTGAAGTCGCTACTTCTCCTGCTGACCGACCAGGACCCCACGGAAGCGGTCCTCAGCCTCTTGAAGTTCTCTCCACCAGGAAACAGGTACTGGCCCCAAAAGCCATGAGGGCTTGCTCCCTGCGGGGAGAGGGACCTGGAGAGTCTCTGGCTGCCAGACCCAAGGACTACTGCGGGGCGCCCCCGAGGAGCAGGGCTCTCCATCCCAACACGCTTTCCAGCCCTGGTGGGTCAGCCAGGCCTGCAGCAGCCAAAGCTGACCAAGCCAGCCCAGAGCCACCACGCTCCTCCCAGCCCCACGGGGAACACCACCTCAGCCCTCTCCTGCCTGCCCAGGGCATCCCAACTGAGGGGTAGGGTCTGCGTTACGTGGGGCTGTCCCAGGCCATGCTGCTGTGGCTGAGGCAGCCCTGCTGACAGAGCGCTCTGGCTTGCAGCACTGGCATGGCCATGTGGGAGGTGATGCTTTCCATCCCCCAGACTTTGGAGAAGATCTTAAAGGAGCTCCTCAGCGACCTCCAGGCCGTGAAATTACACAGCCCGTCCACCTTTGCCTTAGAGGACGCCTGCATCCCTCACTTGGCTGTGAGTTACCACAAAAGGCCTTGATCACCTTCAGCGAGCCCCGCGGGCTCTGCCAGTACCTCACTGCTGTGTTGGTTTCAGCTGATGGCCGCCAGTGAGTTTCAGTCAGAGGATTTTGGTGACAAGTCCCACGTCCAGAGCTATCAGGGGCATCCAAACCTGGTGACGGTCGCCCTGTTTCTCGGAGGCCTCATCGCGCTGTCAGAGAGACCTGACATGGTGAGCGGGGCGTCGTCAAGGGGAGCCCTGTTGGCAGCCAGGGGCTGGGGCAGCGGGTAAGGCGGTGGCTTGGCCTTGGCTGGGAGTCAGGCAGTGGGGTGACTGCTCCAAATGCCCTCCCTGCTGTGGTGGGGCCTGGTGGCTGCCTGGGGAGCTTTCCAGGCACGGAGGGTTACCAAGCCATCTGCCCCTTCGGGCCCGGGGGAAAAGGGGGTGGCTGAGCAGGGGACAGGGAGCCTTTGCTTTCCTGCCCTCCCCCTGCTCTCCCGCATCCCCATCGGCGTGCCCACGGCCACCACCTACCAGGAGGCTGCCGCAGAGATCCCTGTGCCACCACCTGCCAGGAAGCGGACAGGAGGCTGGTCCTCAGTGACCAGAGCATTTTTGCCAGGGTGCTCTTTGACCGTTTCACAAAAAGGAAACTCTGTCTTTCATACAGGCAAGAAAAATACAGGTCCTCCTGCCACACGTCATGGAGGTGCTCCACGATGGCAACAGAGCTATCAAGATGAAGGCCCTGGTGGTCTTCAGAAACGTGATGCGTCACCTGAAGAGGAAGGAGGCCAGCCCCATCGCTGTGCAGCTGGTGGAGGAGCTCCTGCCGCTCCTTGACGATGTAAGGCTGATGTGGGAGACTGAGCCCTGCAGATGGGCACCTTGCAATGACAGCTGCCCTTCAGCCCAGCCCTGTGGGCAGCACTCGGAGCAGGGTCTGCTCCCCTGGGCTCTCGTGGGATGGCTTCTGGGTTTTGCAACCCAGCACGGCTTCCCCTGACAGGTTGATGCCTCCGGGCGACCTGAACCCCCTGTGCTGGGGCCCAGCCCGGCCCCTGTGCAAAGCACCTGCAGGCCAAGCGCTGCTCTCAGAGCCCCGAGGGCTCCCCAGCTGCGCTGCCAGGCAGGACCAGAGATTCCCACAGCTCCTGGGTGCAGACCCCGACCCCGGAGCATCTCCCCTCACGTCTGCCACGCTCACGCCCTTGGGCTAATGCTCGCAGCAAGCAGGGAGTGGCTCTTTCTCAAGTCCCCCTCTCCTTCTCCCTACCAGGAGTCCAGCCAGATGAGAGAGCTCTCCATCAGCCTCTTCAGAGACGTGGTGGCGACTGTGGTGGGGAAGGACAAGAGGAGGATGAAGAAGAAAGTGCGAAGGGGCCTGCTCCCGCTCTTCTTTAACATGCATGACGAGACGGACAGTGTGGCCAAGGTAGAGATTTCAAAGCTGGCCAGTGACACAGGGAAGGGCGTGCGGACCCCCTGGGCATCAGGGGCAAGAGCTGCTGGCAGTCGGACCGGGGGAGTGTGTGTCACCTTGGGGTCCAACCGCCCGAGTCGCTGAGGACAGGGCAGAGCTCCCCTCCGGCCCTGCACTGGTCCCGCCACTGCCTTCCGCGTCCCCCAGTGCCTCTTGCCGCAGAGCTGAAAGGGGAGGTGAGCTCCCCTCCCAGCTACGCTCCCTCCGTTCAGCCCTCCTCCGGCGCAGCCCTTAGGAAGGGTCCCTGCAGTCCCAGCGCAAGCAGGGGCAGAGAAGCTGGCACGGACTTTTCCAACATCTGCCCTACCCGCTCCAGCAGGGCTCAGCAGGAGCCCGTGGCCTGAGGCACGAATACGTGCAGGTGTTGAAGGCTTCCCTGCTGTCCCTGCAGGTGTTGAAGGCCAGGGCTTTAAGCCTCAATCCCTGTCCCCCAGGGCTGTGCCCAAGGGATGCCCAGATGGTTTAGGCCAGGGCATGTCCCAGCTTCCTAAGGGCAGGATCACCCCAGGAACAAGCCAAGAGGAGGGGGACGCCAGGTCCCCTTCCCCAGGCCGCGGTGCCATCTCCCAGCTTCTGCTGCTCTGCAGGTCTCTGGGGAAGCCCTCATCGCCGCTGCAGAGCTCCTCAAGTGGCAACAGCTCAAGCACCTTACCCAGACAGAACAGACATGGAGGATTGGAGAGTGCTTGGTGAGGACAAGGCCCAGGGCCTGGAGACTCTGGCCCATCTGGGCCTTGCAGCGGGATGGAGGGCTCTCCGCATGCCTGGCAACCCTCTGCCTGTGGCTCTCTCTCAACCTCAGCCCCACAGGGCTCCTGGCTGGGAGAGGGGAATGGCCTGGGCGGGAGGGGAAAGGGAGGCGCTGGGAGGAGGGCCTGGTCCGGGCAACTGGGGAGGGACTGTGACATGCCCATGTCCTCGTGCTGTCCCCAGCTGGTGCAGGGCAGGAGCAGGGCTGAAGAATACTGGAACCAGATCCTGCCGTACCTGGAGGATGCTCAGGTCGCCTTGCGAGAGGCGGCCGTGAGGTTCATCGGTGAGCCACAGCCCCCGGGGTCCCTCTTTTGGCAGCCTGGCCCCAGTCCCCACCGCTGCGCTGGCAGCAGGGAGCAGCCCTGTGCCTGCCAGAGCAGGGCCTTGGCCTCCCTCTCCCACCCCTGCCCACGCAGGTGGGCTTGGTGGCCACCTTGCTCAGTCCCACCCGCCTCGGCCACTGGTCTTCCCTGGGGTCAGCCCGGAGGAGGCCGTGCAGCCGAGCCGGCAGGGCCGGGGGCTGTGCTGCTGGGAGCATGCTGGGGAGCAGGGGGTCTGACGAAGCTCTGTGCCTAGGGCTTGCTGCGCGGCCCCTGAGGGACCAAAGCAAGGAGAAGCTGTCCGAGATCTGCAGCGGTGAGTAGGGGCAGTGCTGTGTTGGCCAGGGCCGGTGCGGCAGGGGACAGAGCCTGGCTAGGGTGCTGCCATGCCTTGCCCTGCTCCAGGGAAACGCTTCAGGGGCAGGGGAACCTGGCAGGGGCACTTGGGGCACTCCTGTGCAGCAGCTCTCTCCTGGCCAGGGAAAGAGGCGCGTGGGGCTGGCGTGGTCAGGAGGGGATGCCTGGGGGTCTCTGCAGGCACGGCGGTTCATCTCGGCTCTGTTTCTTTCTGTCGCAGCCCTCCAGCCTGTGGCGAAAGACAACGAACCCTCCCTCTGTTCCCTGGCGGCTCAGACCATCCTCATCCTGAGCTGCCCAAGGGAGCAGCCGAGATCGAGACGCACCCTGCGAGCACTGTGCTGCTGGTGCTGCTAAGCCAGGCAGAGGTGCGACTTTCCTCAGGAAAATGGCTGTATTTTAATAAAGCGGGAACAAGAAGCCCAAACCCACGGTGTCCTTCAGATGTGTAGTGCCCTGAGCGTGCCGAGCAGACGGTGTCATTCCCGGCCTCTCCCGCTGCCTGCAGGACAGCCCCCGCCTCGGCACACCCTGTCCCCAGGCCTGTTTTACAAGTTTACCCCTCGGTGAGGCTTTCCTCAGAAGAAACTGCGTTTGTTGACCCCTGGGGAAGTCTTTTCTTTAGGGAGGGAGAGGGCAAAGGGAAAATGGAAGCCTCTAAAGCAATCAGGGTTGCCCGGAGAGCTGCCTGATGCCCACGCTTTCCAGCAGCTCATGGCAGCACAGCACCCACTGACCCAGGGTGACCTTGTACGAAAGCCCCAGCTGTTTGTTGGGGGTGGGGGGGTGCCTTTGACCCGGCAGCGTTGTCTCCAGCACCGGTCTTGAGTTTCCATCAGGCATCCAGAGGCTGTCAGAGCAGAAGGAAATTATTGCGTGGTCCAGAGCCCCCAAACCACGGGCTCGTTAGCACACAGTTAAAGGCTTTGGGAAAAATCTACAAAGCCCAAATGTTTCTGTTTATGCCCAGTTCCAGAACTTGGAGAAAGAGGAGCTCTTCCTTTAAGACATATCTGGCTATTTTAGTCAAGATGTAGTTTTAGCTCCCACCGCATACTTCTCTTAAAAATGTTGTCTTCTACAGTCTATTTCTTCTATCACTGTTTGCCCTAAAAAAGGAAAAAAGAGACCAGCTAGCAATAAGCACAAACAAAAGCTTAAGAACACTGTTATGCCCAATACAACAAAGGTTTTGCACTATGGACAGAGTCTTCCAGACTGAAATGAAGGTGATCCCGAAATCCTAAGGAGACAGACGGTTTTCTTTGTCGAAGCAAAGTAGCTACATGTTCTGCAGACTGGACGCTCCGTAGATAAAGGGAATCCTTGAAGCTCTGTGTACAGGGGTGGAATGGATAAGAAAATTATGCTGAAAACAGCTACTGCAACTAGGTGAAAAGACGGAGTTCAACTAGTGGACACAGTGAGGAAGGCTATCGACGACCACCAGAGGACCCTGGAAGACCACCAATGGACATAAGAGCGCATGCGTTAAAGACTTTTGCATATGTTAATGAGTTCCAAGAAATGACATGAATATGCTAATCATTTCTTAGAAATTTAATGAATATGTATATTCTGATTGTACATAAACTCCCATAGTTGAGCCGCCCGGCGCGCACACTAGGAGGAGTGATCCCCTGAGCGCCCGGCGCCGCAATAAAGAATGCCTGCTTTCTAAAACTCCAAATTGAGTCTTGGAGAGTTTTTCATCTGCCGAGTTACGGTAACAGTTTTGGCGACCCAGATGGGACACTGCTCTTGAGCCTCGACGGATCCTGGCATGGCGGAACCTCAGCCGGCACCGAGGGATTCTCGGAGAGGACTTCTCCCGATCCCCGGACCGAAGAGCCCCTGAGCGAAGAACACTGCTTTGTGAGTAATAAGGCATTCTTTTTGGAAATTTTGGAAGGGGTTAGAGTCCCCGCTACCTGCCCGTCAGACGCAGCGAAAGCTCCGCAGGGTTGGGTATAAGACCCAGGCTAGGGGTTCAAGTCCCCACTTGAAGGGGTTAGAGTCCCCATTACCTGCCCGTCAGACGCAGCGAAAGCTCCGCAGGGTTGGGTGTAAGACCCCATTGAGTATAAGAGTCCCCACTAGGGGTTAGAATCCCCACTCAAGATAAACATCAAGAGCAACCGCGGTAACAATTATTATAAATACTTGTCTATTATTGAAAGTATTTGTTTCCTATAGTAATTAGGTATTTGTCTTATCGTTGCTGTACAAAAGGCTTGTCTGTGTGTGAGTCTATTACTATAAGTATTTGGGTTTAGTTATTTGTATTGTTGCTGTACAAAATTTGTTTGTGTGATTCCCTGTATATAAAACGGGTGCTGGATCATCCACCGGATCATCCACTGGTGAGGGAATTTTAAAGAAATCACCTTTGGGTTGTATTTTAAAGTACTGGAAACAAATTGCAGGATCCTCTGGTGGGGTCGCAAAAAGGGACGATCTAATTAAGTAATCAATGGTGGCCACTCTACAAACTAGAAGATGGAGAAAAGTGGCCAAGGAATGGTACTTTGACTTTGTCGTGGTTTAACCTCAGTCGGCAACTGAGCACCATGCAGCCGCTCGCTCACTTCCCCCCCAGTAGTATGGGGAAGAGAATTGGAAGGGTAAAAGTGAGAAAACTCGTGGGTTGAGATAACAGTTTAATAGGGAGAGCAAAAGCCGCACACGCAAGCAAAGCAAAACAAAGGTATTAATTCACTACTTCCCACGGGCAGGCAGGTGTTCAGCCAGCTCCAGGAAAGCAGGGCTCCCTCACGCGTAACGGTTACTTGGGAAGACAAACGCCACCGCTCCAAACGTCCCCCCCTTCCTTCTTCTTCCCCCAGCTTTATATACTGAGCATGACGTCGCATGGTATGGAATATCCCGTTGGCCAGTTTGGGTCAGCTGTCCTGGCTGTGCCCCCTCCCAGCTTCTTGTGCCCCTCCAGCCTAGCTCAGTCGGTAGAAGCTGGAAAGTCCTTGACTAGTGTAAACACTACCTAGCAACAACTAAAACATCGGTGTGTTATCAACATTGTTCTTGCCCTAAATCCAAAACACAGCACTGCACCAGCTACTAGGAAGAAAACTAACTCTATCCCTGCCGAAACCAGGACAGTCTTATAATACTCTGTTACAACTAATGTTGTTTCTAAGGAGAGAAGGAAAATGGGATGAGGTATTGTATGCTGATATATTCTTTACATGAAGGCAGCATCCTGAGTGGCAAAAGGAGTGTGAAATTAATTTGGCCCCAACTGATCCTCTGGTATTGGCATTGGAAAAAGAGAGAAGAGAGAAAGAAAAAGGGAAAGGGTTAAAGAGGTGTTGTTCGGCATGCAGTATTGGACAGAGATGTTTGAAGTTGACCCAGAATGAGCGGGAAGAGGATTTAGGGATGTTAGTGGCTCCAGGGTTGAGGCAGAGGCCTCAGAACCGTGAACCTGAACCCCTAGGGGCAGAGGGTGGATTGGACGATGAGCCCGAGAGAGACGCTGCAGAGGCCACGCCGGTGGCAAGGAGAACTCGTAATCGGCAGGGAACCGCACTGCAAGCTCCGTTGAGACAAGCAGTAGGGAATGATGGTCCGGTTGTAGTGGAAGTGCCTTTTTTGATTACAGATTTAAATAACTGGAAAGCAGCTGCCGGCAGTTATAGGGATGATTCTGATCGAGTGGCTAGTGCTTTTGAAACGATAAAAACTCAGGATCCGTATTGGAAAGATATTGAGGTTATCATGCAAGTATTGTTTGATAGTACAGAAAGGGAGACGATTCGTAGGACGGCAAGGTCTCAGGTTGAAGCCCAAATAGCAGCAGGGACATTACAAGGACAGTTGGAGCATAACTTTCCTTCAGCAGATCCTGGCTGGGACCCTAATGATAATCGGCAGAAATTGTTCTTAACACAGTATCAGAGGTGGGTCCTGTATGGTATAAGAAATGCTATACCAAAAGCAATAAATTGGTCAAAATTATATGAGATGAAGCAGGATAGAAAGGAGTCTCCCACTGAGTTCCTAAACAAATTGAAAGAAGCTACTCGGAAGTATACCGCTCTGGATCCTGAATCAGAGGAAGGGAAGAATCAGTTAGCAACTTTGTTTATCGGGCAGTCTGCTGATGATATCCGAAGAAAGGTGCAGAAATTACAAGGGGTAGATGCCAGAAACCTGGGGAAATTGTTGGATGTGGCTTGGGTGGTTTATAGGAACAGAGATCAGCAGAAAGAAAAGGGAAATGCTAGACTGATGGCGGCACTAGAAGGAACTTATGGACCTCGAGGAGGACCCAGGGGAGGATTTAGAGGCGGTTACCGAGGAAGAGGACGTGGTAGAGGATTCCCAAGGTCCCCAATAGGAGAGAGACAGTGTGTTTATTGTAAAAGAAAGGGACGTTGGAAACGAGGGTGCCCATTTTTGCAGAAATCAGGGCAACAAGACACTCCTGTGTTAGCTGTAGAGGCGAGAGACTGAAAAAGACCGGAGGGATCTTCCCCAGCAGAACCTCTGGTTAGAATTAAGCTGGGGGAAGATGAAACTGAAATAGAATGTTCAGTCGATAGAGGGGCCACCTATTCGGTTTTGAACACAAAGAAACATGAGTTAGGATATGCTACTGTGAGAATTATTGGTGCGACAGGAAAGTCAGAAACACGACCTTTCTTTAAACCCTTACAATTTAAAATTGGAAAACAGTGGGTAACGCCTCCGTTTTTGCATTTACCAGGTGCACCAAAACCTTTAATAGGCCGAGATTTATTAGAAAAATTAGAAGCTGAAATAAAATTCAAAAATGGGGAAGTAGAAGTGTCAATGCCAGAATCTAAATTTGTCCAAGCTTCAATATTATTATTGCAGGAAATTGAGCGGGTGGAAGGAAAAATCCCGGCTGAAGCTGAGAATGCAGTGATTCCTGTCGTCTGGGCAGGAGAAATACCCGGAAAATCAAAGAGGGCTGAACCCGTAGGGATAAACCTTATACCAGGATCAGCACCGGTAAGACTGAAACGGTATCCCTTAAAGTTAGAAGCTAAACTTGGGTTGGTACCTATTATACAAAAGTTTTTAGAATACGGGTTACTAAGAGAATGTGAATCTAAATATAATACTCCAATTTTACCCGTTAAGAAAGCTGATGGGAAATCTTACAGGTTCGTTCAGGACCTGAGGGCAGTGAATCAAATTGTCCAAGACATACACCCAGTGGTAGCAAACCCATACACACTATTAACTGCTCTCACTGAAGATCAGGGATGGTTTACAGTCTTAGATTTAAAAGATGCCTTTTGCTGCATCCCACTTGACTCCGGAAGTCAGGAATTGTTCGCCTTTGAGTGGGAAAACCCTGAGACGGGAAGAAGAACTCAGTATACCTGGACAGTATTGCCACAAGGATTCAAAAATAGTCCAACGAGTTTTGGAAATCAACTAGCAAAAGAGTTAGAATTATGGAGGCAAAATAATAGAAATGGAGTAACGTTACAATATGCTGATGACATACTATTAGCTGGGAACTCCCGAGAAGAATGCTTGGAACTGACAATCAGTCTATTAAACTTCCCTGGACTCAGCGGTTATCGAGTATCAAAAGGGAAGGCTCAAATTGCAAAAGAAACTGTAACATATTTAGGCTTTGAAATTCTGAAAGGACAGAGACAGTTAAGCAATGAAAGGAAAGAAGCTATTTGTCAACTTCCAGAACCTCAAAACGTCCATGAATTGAGAACCTTTCTAGGAATAGTGGGATGGTGTCGCTTATGGATTGCTAATTACGGACTGATGGCAAAACCCTTCTATGAATTACTGAAATCATCGAAAGGTTCCCTGCAATGGACAAACGAAAGTCGGAATGCGTGTATTCAACTTAAAAGAGCCTTGATGAAAGCCCCAGCCTTAGGGCTGCCTAATTTAGAAAAGCCTTTTGAATTATTCACTTAGGAAAGACAAGCAGCGGCCTTAGGTGTTTTAACCCAGCGCTTGGGAGAATGTAGAAGAGCAGTGGCGTATTTTTCCAAGCAATTGGATCCAGTAAGCCAGGGATGGCCAGGATGTTTAAGAGCAGTGGCTGCAACAGTATTGTTAATACAAGAGGCTCGGAAGCTCACCATGGGACAGAAAATAACTGTTTATGTTCCACACATGGTAATTGCAGTACTGGACCAAAAAGGGGGACATTGGTTGTCTCCTAGTAGAATGCTAAAATATCAAGCGGTACTAATAGAGCCAGATGATGTGACCTTAAAGACTACTGCCATAACTAATCCTGCTATGTTCCTCTCAGCTCGACAAGAAGAAGGTAAACTTGAACACGGCTGCCTGCAAACCACTTAAGAAGTCTATTCAAGCAGGCCCGACTTAAAGGACGTTCCCTTGCAGAATCCAGATTGGGAACTATACACGGGCGGCAGCAGTTTTATGAAAGAAGGAAAGCGAGTATCAGGGTATGCAGTCACCACTGTCGAGACGGTGATAGAGGCACGGGCATTACCCACTAAAACATCTGCCCAAAAGGCTGAATCGATTGCCCTCACTCGGGCTTTGCAGCTAAGTAAAGACAAGCGCGTGAACATTTGGACTGATTCGAAATACGCTTTTGGAATAGTGCGTGCGCATGGAGCGATCTGGAAAGAAAGAGGACTATTGTCCGCACAAGGGGCAGAGGTGAAACATAAGGAAGAAATTCTGAGTTTATTAGAAAGTGTAAAAGCCCCTGCTGCTGTCGCCATTATGCGTTGTAAAGCTCATCAGTCAGGACGAACCACTCAAGAGCAAGGAAATAAACTGGCTGATTTAGCTGCAAGGTGGGCTGCAGAAAAAGGCATAGAGGAGAAAGGGCTAGCTATAGTGCCAGGAAAGAGAATTTCCCCCCAGAAAAACCCTATTTATGATAAGCAAGATTTAAAATTAATCGAGACCTTACAAGCAGAAAGACGAGAGGATGGATGGGCAATTACACCTACAGGTCTAGTAGTCATACCTCATTCCCTCATGAACAAGTTAGTAAAGGAAGAACACAACGCTGTGCACTGGGGAACTGAAAATTTGCTAAAATATTTGCAGAAGTCGGTTATTAGCAGGAACATGGTAGCAATTGTCAAATCAGTCACACAAAGGCGTGAAATATGCTGTAGGAATAATCCAAAAACACAGAATAAAATTCAATTTGGAAAAACCGCTGAAGGACAGGCACCTGGGGAATATTGGCAAATAGATTTTACCGAATTGCCAAGAAAAGGAGGGCTAAAGTATTTGTTGGTCCTCGTGGATACATATCCAGGTTGGCCTGAGGCCTTTCCATGTCGCACCAATAAGGCGAAAGATGTAGTAAAAATATTGTTGAAAGAAATAATTCCAAGATTTGGAGTACCTCTAGGGATGTCATCAGAGAGAGGCCCACATTTTATAGCCAAAGTAATTACTGAAATAAGCAGATTGTTAGATATTAATTGGAACTTACCTACCCCTTATAGGCCTCAATCTAGTGGTAAAGTAGAGAGGATGAATTACACCCTTAAAACTCAGTTAAGCAAAATATGTCAGGAAACCTCAATGAATTGGACACAAGCTTTACCTCTGGCTTTGCTAAGAATTAGAGTTCAACCACGAGGTAGACAACATCTCAGCCCATACGAATTAAGGTACGGACGACCGTACCAAATACCTGGACTGCCAGGAGAGATGCGAATACAAGGGGAAAGCGATGCAAGGAATTACTTCATCGCCCTCGGGAAAGTTTTATGAGAACTAAATAGATATGTGATTTTAAATAAATCTATAGGTCTTGATTCCCCAGCCCATCCATTCCAGCCTGGAGATTGGGTACACATCAAATCTTGGACTTCTGAACTGCTACAAGAGCAATGGAAAGGACCATTTCAAATCCTGTTAACTACACATACAGCAATTATAAGGGAAGGAGAAGAGGGCACCTTACCCACTGAAATTCGAAAGGTAATCTGGGACAATGCAACTAAATTTGAAAAGGAATTCCAATCTTGGTGGTATGTAGTTCATTTCACTTATGACCCTATCAATAATAAGGCCACAGCTTTTGTTTTGACAATTCACAAGGCTTCAGTATACACCATATACCCAATCATTGCGTTAGGATTAAATCACAATGGAGCTATGCTCTATCCACTAGAACATAGAGTCTGGGCCCAACAGAATGGAAACAAGTGGCAAACTGTCGATGTTAGCACACGTCTTGTACGAGAACAGCAGGGATTTATCTGTGAAAGTAACACCATCAAAGCCCAAGACATTTGTCTCGACACTGAGCAAAATGTTTGCCATTTTGACATACATCCTGATGAAACACCTGAAACTGTGCTCATTGTCCTGGTTTCGGCAGGGATACAGTTAATTCCCTTCCTAGTAGCTGGTACAGTGCTGTGTTTTGGATTTAGGATGAGAACAAAGTTGATAACGCACCGATGTTTTAGTTGTTGCTAGGTAGTGCTTACGCTAGTCAAGGACTTTTCAGCTTCCCATGCTCTACCGACTGAGAAAGCTGCAGGTGCACAAGAAGCTGGGAGGGGGCACAGCCAAACTGGCCAAAGGGACATTCCATACCATGGGACGTCATGCTCAGTACATAAACTGGGGAAAGCTGGCCGGGGGGGCCGCTGCTCGGGGACTGGCTGGGCATCGGTCGGTGGGTGGTGAGCAATTGCACTGTGCATCACTTGCTTTGTGTATTATTATTATTATCATATTATTATTATCATTTTATTTCAATTATTAAACTGTTTTTATCTCAACCCACGAGTTTTCCTCACTCGTGCTCTTTTCCAATTCTCTCCCCCATCCCACTGGGTGGGGGGGAGTGAGCGAGCGGCTGCGTGGTGCTTAGTTGCTGACTGAGGTTAAACCACGACAGTCCTTTTTGGCGCCCAACGTGGGGCTCGAAGGGTTTGAGATAATAACAGATTAACCGGAGAGTATTAAGGAACTTATATCCGTTAATAGTGGTGGGTCACAATGTTGGTTTCTCTGTTCTCGATATTGATTTGTATAATCTGCATCGTGCTCTTTTTTTTGCTGTACATGTTAAAGATTGGTGTTGGGTTTTGCAGTTTGCTGTGGTCTGCAGTGACTAGTGATGTCTCGCTTGTGAGGTTTGTTTTTAGAACATTGACCTTGACGCTAGTGTGGTATGTAAGCTTCGCAATGAAGCCGTTACTGTACCACGGATACCATTTCGTGGAGACAACTAGCAATTACAGTGACTTTTCTGAGAGTTTTTTTACGGAGGAAATACAGAATGGCAGTGTCACTGCCTTCTTCTATGATGTTTCCTCCTTCGTTACAGTAACTTTTCAGTATTTTGAACAGCCTTGGGTAGGTAAGATACTTCTATTGGTACTTCTTGGGAATATTGTTTCGGTTTTGTCTAAAGTTGGTAAGCAATTTAAGAATATCATCCAGAGATCTGCCCCAAAGCCGAATAGTTATGAGTGGCAGGGTGTGTGGGACAAGATGGGCAAGTACCTAGGCGAGTGGGCACCCCCAGTGTTTTGGAACTTCACCCCTGAGCAAGTGCAGAATCCTGAAGAGTTAGTAGAATATTTGGACAAAGCATGCTGTCACCCTGGCAACTCCAGAGAGACACAGATCATTGCAACGTGCTGGGGCCTGGCCCGTGCCTACCGAGCCCTGTTCAACACCATTCAGTACCCTCAAAGGGAAGAGAAGGTCTCTGGATCTGACAGTAAAACAACAGGCACTGCGGCCACTCAGACCCGGGCAACACGCCCTGCAGCCACTCCGACCCCAGCGACACGCCGTGCAGCCACTCAGACCCCAGCGACACATCCTGCAGCCACTCCGACACCAGCGACATGCCGTGCAGCCACTCAGACCCCGGCCACACGCTCTGAAACCACTCCGACCACAGCAGCATGCTCTGCAGCTACTCAGACCCCAGCAACATGCTCTGCGACTACTCCGACCCCAGCAACATGCTCTGCGGCCACTCAGACTCCAGCAACACGCCCTGCGGCCACTCAGACCCCGGCGACAAGCCCTGCGGCCACTCAGACCCCGGCAACCAGCCCTGCGGCCACTCAGACCCCAGCGACAGGCCCTGCGGCCACTCCGACACCGGTGACAAGCACTGCGGCCACTCCAACCCCGGTGACAGGCACTGCAGCTACTCAGACCCCAGTGACACGTCCTGTGGCTGAACCAAAGAACCAGCCTGTGCCGGTATCAGTCGCCCCTGTACACAAGAAGAAATATTGGAAGCGGAAGTCGGCTCGTTTAGTAAGGGAGGAAGAAGCTTCTTCTAAAAGGGAGCCAGAGGAAGAAGTGGAAGAGGCAGACTACCCTGGAGAAGGGCCATCACGAGAACGGGAGGAGGAGAGCCGGACGCTGCTTGGGGAGGAAGAAGAGGAAGAACTCATAAACGAGGCAGTGACCACCCGATCCCTATCCCTGAGTGAGCTGCGAGATATACGAAAAGATTTCAGCCGTCGTCCAGGTGAGCATATTGTCACCTGGCTGCTCCGATGCTGGGATAATGGAGCCAGTAGCCTGGAATTAGAGGGTAGGGAAGCCAGGCAGCTGGGATCCCTTTCCAGGGAAGGGGGCATTGACAAAGCGATTGGAAAAGGGACACGAATCCTCAGCCTTTGGAGACGACTCTTGTCAAGCGTAAAGGAAAGGTATCCCTTCAAGGAAGATGTCATATGTCGCCCAAGCAAATGGACCACCATGGAGAAGGGTATCCAGTTCCTGAGAGAATTAGCTGTGCTGGAGGTGATTTATGATGACCTGAACAATGAACAACTATCTAAAGATCCAGATGAAGTCAAGTGCACACGACCCATGTGGCGGAAGTTTATAAGGAGCTCACCATCGTCATACGCCAATTCATTGGCAGTGATAACCTGGAAAGATGGAGAGGAACAAACAGTAGATGAATTGGCTAGTCAACTCCAGCAATATGAGGAAAGTCTCTCTTCCTCCCTCGTCTCAGCTGTGGAGAAACTGTCCGAAAAACTGTCCCGGGAATTCCAGCAACTCAAAGAGGATATGTCCTACTCCCCACCTGTGAGGACCAGTATCTCGGCTATTAGGAGTCAGCGTTCTTTTGCCCAAGAGAGAGAATATAAAGGGTACACACCACGGGGCATCCTATGGTTTTACCTGCGTGACCACGGAGAGGACATGAGGAAGTGGGATGGAAAACCTACCGCAGCCCTAGGGGCACGGGTACGTGAATTGCAAGGGAAAACAATCACAGAAAGAGGTTCTCCCAGGAAAATTGCTGCTCCAGTTTCCAGCGGGCAGTTCCCCAGACAGAGTAGAAGGGCTGATCTTACTCCTGATCTTAATGAAGAAACTTCTGACTCGTATGTACAAGAAGTGAGAAACAAGTACTGTGATGAGGATTAGAGGGGCCCTGCCTCCAGCCAGGGGGAGGAAAGGGACAACCGGGTTTACTGGACTGTGTGGATTCGGTGGCCTGGCACATCAGACCCACAGAAGTATAAGGCTCTAGTAGACACCGGTGCACAATGTACCCTGATGCCATCAAGCTATATAGGAGCAGAACCCATTTGTATTTCTGGAGTGACAGGGGGATCCCAACAGCTAACTGTATTGGAAGCCGAAGTGAGCCTAACTGGGAATGGGTGGCAGAAGCACCCCATTGTGACTGGCCCAGATGCTCCGTGCATCCTTGGCATAGACTACCTCAGGAGAGGGTATTTCAAGGACCCAAAAGGGTACCGGTGGGCTTTTGGTATAGCTGCCTTGGAGATGGAGGGAATTAAACAGCTGTCCACCTTGCCTGGTCTCTCGGAGGACCCCTCTGTTGTGGGGTTGCTGAAGGTCGAAGACCAACAAGTGCCAGTCGCTACCACCACGGTACACCGGCGGCAATATCGCACCAACCGAGACTCCTTGATTCCCATTCATGAACTAATTCGTCGACTGGAGAGCCAAGGAGTGATCAGCAAGACTCGCTCACCCTTTAACAGTCCCATATGGCCAGTGCGGAAGTCTAATGGAGAGTGGAGACTGACAGTGGACTATCGTGGCCTAAATGAAGTCACACCACCGCTGAGTGCTGCTGTGCCAGACATGCTAGAACTTCAATATGAATTGGAATCAAAGGCAGCCAAGTGGTATGCCACAATTGATATTGCTAATGCGTTTTTCTCAATCCCTTTGGCAGCAGAGTGCAGGCCACAGTTTGCTTTCACTTGGAGGAGTGTCCAGTACACCTGGAACCGACTGCCCCAGGGGTGGAAACACAGCCCCACCATTTGCCATGGACTGATCCAGACTGCTCTGGAACAGGGTGGAGCTCCAGAACACCTGCAGTACATTGATGACATCATTGTGTGGGGCAACACAGCAGGAGAAGTTTTTGAAAAAGGGAAGGAAATAGTCCAAATCCTCCTGAAGGCCGGTTTTGCCATAAAACAAAGTAAGGTCAAGGGGCCTGCACAGGAGATCCAATTTTTAGGGATAAAATGGCAAGATGGACGTCGTCAGATCCCCATGGATGTGATCAATAAAATAACAGCCATGTCTCCACCAACTAACAAAAAGGAAACACAAGCTTTCTTAGGCGTCGTGGGGTTTTGGAGAATGCATATTCCAAATTACAGTCTGATTGTAAACCCTCTCTATCAAGTGACCCGGAAGAAGAACGATTTCAAATGGGGCCCTGAGCAACGACAAGCTTTTGAACAAATTAAACGGGAGATAGTTCATGCAGTAGCCCTGGGGCCAGTCCGAGCAGGACAAGATGTCAAAAATGTGCTCTACACCGCAGCCGGGGAGAACGGCCCTACCTGGAGCCTCTGGCAGAAAGCACGTGGGGAGACTCGAGGTCGACCCCTAGGGTTTTGGAGTCGGGGATACAGAGGATCCGAGGCCCGCTATACTCCAACTGAAAAAGAGATATTAGCAGCATATGAAGGGGTTCGAGCTGCTTCGGAAGTGATCGGCACTGAAGCACAGCTCCTCCTGGCACCCCGACTGCCGGTGCTAGGCTGGATGTTCAGAGGGAGGGTCCCCTGTACACATCATGCAACTGATGCTACGTGGAGTAAGTGGGTTGCACTAATCACGCAATGGGCTCGAATAGGAAACCCCAGTCGCCCAGGAATCCTGGAAGTGATTATGGATTGGCCAGAGGGCAAGGATTTTGGAATATCTCCAGAGGAGGAGGTGACGCGTGCTGAGGAGGCCCCAATGTATAATGAACTACCAGAAAATGAGAAGCAATATGCCCTGTTCACTCATGGGTCCTGTCGTATTGTGGGAAAGCATCGGAGGTGGAAAGCTGCTGTATGGAGTCCTATACGACAAGTTGTAGAAACTGCTGAAGGAGAAGGTGAATCGAGCCAATTTGCAGAAGTAAAGGCCATCCAGCTGGCTTTAGACATTGCTGACCGAGAAAAGTGGCCAGTGCTCTATCTCTATACTGACTCATGGATGGTGGCAAATGCCCTGTGGGGGGTGGTTGCAGCAATGGAAGCGGAGCAACTGGCAGCGCAGAGGCAAACCCATCTGGGCTGCCGCACTGTGGCAAGATATTGCTGCACGGGTGGAGAACCTGGTTGTAAAAGTCCGTCACGTAGATGCTCACGTACCCAAGAGTCGGGCCACTGAAGAACATCAAAACAACCAGCAGGTGGGTCAGGCTGCTAAGACTGAAGTGGCTCAGGTGGATTTGGACTGGCAACATAAGGGTGAACTATTTATAGCTCGGTGGGCTCATGACACCTCAGGTCACCAAGGAAGAGATGCAACATACAGATGGGCTCGTGATCGAGGGGTGGACTTGACCATGGACACTATTGCGCAGGTTATACATGAATGCGAAACATGCGCTGCGATCAAGCAAGCCAAGCGGTTAAAGCCTCTCTGGTATGGAGGACGATGGCTGAAATATAAATATGGGGAGGCCTGGCAGATCGATTATATCACACTCCCACAAACCCGCCAAGGCAAGCGCCATGTGCTTACAATGGTGGAGGCAACCACCGGATGGCTGGAAACATATCCCGTGCCCCAAGAAGTCTATTCAAGCAGGCCCGACTTAAAGGACGTTCCCTTGCAGAATCCAGATTGGGAACTATACACGGACGGCAGCAGTTTTATGAAAGAAGGAAAGCGAGTGCTGCGATATGACCAGAGAGCCAAGGCAGGGCAGGGTCTCGGCTTTGCTTTCCCACCCTCATCCCTTCGTCCCCTTCCCGTGGGCCTGGCCACGCCCAGTGCCGCAGGCTGCCCTGCACACGGCAGATTCTCTGCCCCTGGGTCTCTCCCAGGCACCACGGGGCAGCGCGGGAGTCCTGCCTTGGCACTGGCAGTTCAGATCAGTCTCCTGGGGGTGAGCTGGACCACGGGAAACACTGCCACAACTCGCTGTCTTCCTTGCAGACCCTGGAAGACATGGACACCATGCTGGAGACGCTGGTGTTCAACTCTCCTGCCTCCAGACTCAGCAAGGAGCTGCAGCGTATCTTCCAGGTCTGGCATGTGCAAAGAGTGGGCTTCGCAGGGGCTGTTCCTCACCCTGAGGGAAGGGGGTGTCCCCACCCCAGTGCCGTGCAGAGACAGCGTACTGCAGGGAGGGTGCCCACCTCCCTTGGGTAGCCGCGGGCTGCCCACCAGGCTCTCCCGGAGCACAGTGGCTGCAGAGAGGGTGGCATCTGCCTTCCTGCCGGGCCACAAGGTTGGCCCGGGGGATTTGTCCCAAGCCTGCAAGCCTGCGAGCGCCCCTGGGGCAGGAACCCCACTGCAGGCTTTGCTCGAGATCAGAGCAAGCCTTAATGGCCTCTGCGAGCCCAGCCCAGGAGTTCAGCAGTGCTGCTTCTGCTGGAGCAGGTGACTGCTCCCAGGGCACACCAGCAGCTTCTCTCTTCCCAGATGCTGCTGAACTTCACCAGCTCTGAGAGAGTCGATGTGCAGGAGAGAGCCCTGGGGAGGATTATGACGCTGAGCTATTTCCTGATCGTCAATTCCACACTGGAGGTAAGGAGCCAGCCGCCCTCCAGCCCGGCCATCTCCCCCTCCCTGCACACCAGAGCAGCCTGCAGCTCTCCCCGGGCGGGGCTGCTGCCCAGCTAGCTGCTTTGGGAGCCGCAGACGGCATGGCCCTGCAAAGCCCTCACTCGCCAGGGATCCAGGCCTGGACACACTCTTGGGTTCAGGGCTTTGGCACCAGCTGCCTGCCCTCAACCCTTCTGCTCTTCTGCCTCCCTCACCCAGGCCTGGCACCGCTCTGAAGGAGACATTTACGGCCATGTCTGCTATAGAGACATCCAGATCCCAATCCTGGGACAGCTGCTGGGACAGCTCATCCTTTTCCGATCTTCCACGGAAGTGACAAGCTATCCAGCTTTGGATGCTCTTTATTGCCTCTACATACTCATCGAGGAGCAAAGAAGGAAGAGAACTTGTGATGAGCTTCATCCCTCCGCACACAGACATCTCCTGAGAGGTCTGCTTCTCTTCCTGACCTCCTTTGCCCCTCACCGCTGCTTCGCGTAGCATCCCAGCTGTCATTTTGCTGCAGCAGCTGAGTGCTCTCCTGAGGTCCAGGATCTCTTCTCTGCTGCTCTCCTTCCTCCCGCCTTTTGGCATCTTGAGACCCGCTCTTTTGTGGACCCCACAGCCAAAGCTACCATTGATTACCATGTCCCAAAGCCATGTCTTCCCTCTTAGTGAAGAGCAGATCCATCTGTGCATCACCCCGGCTGCTCCCTCCAGTGCTTGTAGCAAGAAGCTATTCCTGACGCCCTCCAGAAATCTCCGTGACCGCTTGTCTCCTGCCATCTTGCAAGCAGATCTCAGGGCCGTTTGGTAAGCTTGCTGGCAAAGCTGCTGCGTCTTACTGACTCTTCTGTGCTTCCCCCGCTGTATAGGCAGGTCAATGTCACAGGACGAAGCACAACGGCTCCACTGGAAACCGGAGGCCACCTCCTTCCTGCATTCCATTGACAGAGACTTTACCACGGTAATGAGCTCCCCCGTTGCCGGGACTCTCGTCTGCGGCATCAGCAGGGGACTTGTGTGAGCAAAGGCACCCAGAATCAGTGGGGCTGGTGTGGCCCCACTGTCCCCGGTGAGAGGGTTCCTACCGTCCCCGAGCAGGGATGATGCGAGGGCTGCACTCCAGTGTCCCAGCAGCAGCTCCAGCCCTCCTGGCCACCAGCGAGCCCTGGTTCGCCGTAGGGCCAGCACACTGTGCCCAGGAGCCCAGCCTTCCTCCCTCACCCTGGGGGCCCTCTCTTCTCATCCTCCCCCGCGCAGTGACTGCAGCCCCTGCCGCCAGCTTTCCTGCGGGCGCTGCCACTAGCACTGCCGGGCATCTCTCGCCAGGGCTGCTCGCACTGCCCAGCTAAGCAGCACCATCAGGGCACTCGCTGTGACATGCCTTCGCTCCCTTCCGTCCTCCCACAGAGCTTTGCAAAATACCTCAAACCTTCTGAGAGGACAGACATCGTCCTTGCGGCCATCGAGGCGATGAGAGACTCCAGCATCTTTGACAAGGAGGCGGCAAGAAACATGCTGGCTGTGGTCATGAAAGAGCCTGACTTCTGGCTGGCGGATGTAAGCGGCCTGTGGCTGGACTGCCCTGCCCTTCAGCCCTGTCAGGCCTTGTTCCTCCCTCCATTCCTCCCTTCCAAACCTAGGTGTCTCGGGCACCTGAAGCCACCTTAAGCCAGCAGAGAGGGATGGCAAGGGCAGCTGAGGAAATGGCTGCCCTCCAGTGGCAGCACCATCCTCACCTGTGTCCTCCTCCCCAGGTGCCAAAGATCATGAAGTGCGTCCACGAAAACCTGGGATGCATCAACATGAAGTCAGCCCAGCAGAGCGTGAAGTCGCTACTTCTCCTGCTGACCGACCAGGACCCCACGGAAGCGGTCCTCAGCCTCTTGAAGTTCTCTCCACCAGGAAACAGGTACTGGCCCCAAAAGCCATGAGGGCTTGCTCCCTGCGGGGAGAGGGACCTGGAGAGTCTCTGGCTGCCAGACCCAAGGACTACTGCGGGGCGCCCCCGAGGAGCAGGGCTCTCCATCCCAACACGCTTTCCAGCCCTGGTGGGTCAGCCAGGCCTGCAGCAGCCAAAGCTGACCAAGCCAGCCCAGAGCCACCACGCTCCTCCCAGCCCCACGGGGAACACCACCTCAGCCCTCTCCTGCCTGCCCAGGGCATCCCAACTGAGGGGTAGGGTCTGCGCTACGTGGGGCTGTCCCAGGCCATGCTGCTGTGGCTGAGGCAGCCCTGCTGACAGAGCGCTCTGGCTTGCAGCACTGGCATGGCCATGTGGGAGGTGATGCTTTCCATCCCCCAGACTTTGGAGAAGATCTTAAAGGAGCTCCTCAGCGACCTCCAGGCCGTGAAATTACACAGCCCGTCCACCTTTGCCTTAGAGGACGCCTGCATCCCTCACTTGGCTGTGAGTTACCACAAAAGGCCTTGATCACCTTCAGCGAGCCCCGCGGGCTCTGCCAGTACCTCACTGCTGTGTTGGTTTCAGCTGATGGCCGCCAGTGAGTTTCAGTCAGAGGATTTTGGTGACGAGTCCCACGTCCAGAGCTATCAGGGGCATCCAAACCTGGTGACGGTCGCCCTGTTTCTCGGAGGCCTCATCGCGCTGTCAGAGAGACCTGACATGGTGAGCGGGGCGTCGTCAAGGGGAGCCCTGTTGGCAGCCAGGGGCTGGGGCAGCGGGTAAGGCGGTGGCTTGGCCTTGGCTGGGAGTCAGGCAGTGGGGTGACTGCTCCAAATGCCCTCCCTGCTGTGGTGGGGCCTGGTGGCTGCCTGGGGAGCTTTCCAGGCACGGAGGGTTACCAAGCCATCTGCCCCTTCGGGCCCGGGGGAAAAGGGGGTGGCTGAGCAGGGGACAGGGAGCCTTTGCTTTCCTGCCCTCCCCCTGCTCTCCCGCATCCCCATCGGCGTGCCCACGGCCACCACCTACCAGGAGGCTGCCGCAGAGATCCCTGTGCCACCACCTGCCAGGAAGCGGACAGGAGGCTGGTCCTCAGTGACCAGAGCATTTTTGCCAGGGTGCTCTTTGACCGTTTCACAAAAAGGAAACTCTGTCTTTCATACAGGCAAGAAAAATACAGGTCCTCCTGCCACACGTCATGGAGGTGCTCCACGATGGCAACAGAGCTATCAAGATGAAGGCCCTGGTGGTCTTCAGAAACGTGATGCGTCACCTGAAGAGGAAGGAGGCCAGCCCCATCGCTGTGCAGCTGGTGGAGGAGCTCCTGCCGCTCCTTGACGATGTAAGGCTGATGTGGGAGACTGAGCCCTGCAGATGGGCACCTTGCAATGACAGCTGCCCTTCAGCCCAGCCCTGTGGGCAGCACTCGGAGCAGGGTCTGCTCCCCTGGGCTCTCGTGGGATGGCTTCTGGGTTTTGCAACCCAGCACGGCTTCCCCTGACAGGTTGATGCCTCCGGGCGACCTGAACCCCCTGTGCTGGGGCCCAGCCCGGCCCCTGTGCAAAGCACCTGCAGGCCAAGCGCTGCTCTCAGAGCCCCGAGGGCTCCCCAGCTGCGCTGCCAGGCAGGACCAGAGATTCCCACAGCTCCTGGGTGCAGACCCCGACCCCGGAGCATCTCCCCTCACGTCTGCCACGCTCACGCCCTTGGGCTAATGCTCGCAGCAAGCAGGGAGTGGCTCTTTCTCAAGTCCCCCTCTCCTTCTCCCTACCAGGAGTCCAGCCAGATGAGAGAGCTCTCCATCAGCCTCTTCAGAGACGTGGTGGCGACTGTGGTGGGGAAGGACAAGAGGAGGATGAAGAAGAAAGTGCGAAGGGGCCTGCTCCCGCTCTTCTTTAACATGCATGACGAGACGGACAGTGTGGCCAAGGTAGAGATTTCAAAGCTGGCCAGTGACACAGGGAAGGGCGTGCGGACCCCCTGGGCATCAGGGGCAAGAGCTGCTGGCAGTCGGACCGGGGGAGTGTGTGTCACCTTGGGGTCCAACCGCCCGAGTCGCTGAGGACAGGGCAGAGCTCCCCTCCGGCCCTGCACTGGTCCCGCCACTGCCTTCCGCGTCCCCCAGTGCCTCTTGCCGCAGAGCTGAAAGGGGAGGTGAGCTCCCCTCCCAGCTACGCTCCCTCCGTTCAGCCCTCCTCCGGCGCAGCCCTTAGGAAGGGTCCCTGCAGTCCCAGCGCAAGCAGGGGCAGAGAAGCTGGCACGGACTTTTCCAACATCTGCCCTACCCGCTCCAGCAGGGCTCAGCAGGAGCCCGTGGCCTGAGGCACGAATACGTGCAGGTGTTGAAGGCTTCCCTGCTGTCCCTGCAGGTGTTGAAGGCCAGGGCTTTAAGCCTCAATCCCTGTCCCCCAGGGCCGTGCCCAAGGGATGCCCAGATGGTTTAGGCCAGGGCATGTCCCTGATTCACAAATCGGATCAAGCAGTATATTCTTTATTTGCAGCGCTGGATGCACGGGGGATCTCTCCACCTATCGTGCATACCTGTGACGAAAGTCATCTCACATTTATACAATTAAGTAATGAATACTCTAATAACGCCTATACATATTCATTATCTGACCACGCCTGTCCTCGCTTCTCATGCTAATTAGTTGCGTCTGCGCAGATCTTCTAAATAATTCTGGGCCGGGGTCGTTCCGATGAAGGCCGACAGTCTTCCTCGTCCCCTTTCACCTAGTTGGCACCAAGTTTCTTTGCTGGTCCTTGAATAATGTATCTTCTTGGTTTCTTTGCTGGTCCTTGAATAATGTATCTTTTTGACAAACTCTCCCATCCTTGGATCCGGAGTAATCAGGCCATCCTTATCCTAACTTAATTTACAGCTTAAACATACAAAGAGCAAAGTTGGCATTTTAGTCTCCTGCTTCTTATCCCATAGATAACAGGCGAATAACAAGCAACACGTCATCTTAACCTCCCCGTTATCAATCCCCCCTTTTCTACATCATATGTAAATTCTTTTACGTTAGTTTAACTGTCACACAAGCTAACATACATCTAACTATAGCACACACGATTATTCCAAGTACAACAACTACTACTACTAAGATAAAAATCTGCTTCAACCATTGTAAATTAGGTAATTATGATGTTAACTTATTCCAAACTTCCTCAAAACCCCAAGAGGTATTATCCTGTGTAACTTGGTGTAATATCTTAGTTTGGTCCCAAATTACCTGCAAATCCGTAGATACTCGACCACTTTGGTCAACATATGTACAGCAGCTAGTATTGATCATTATACAAACTCCTCCTTGAGCAGCTAGGAGTATATCCAGAGCCATTCTATTTTGTAACACTACTCTGGACAAACTTCTAAGTTCTTCTTGTTGTGCCTGAATTGCGTCCATTGTGGCATTTTCCAATTTTTCTATAACAGCTGAAATGTTAACTAATGCTTTTTCGATTTCACTTACGCCTAACCATGGTAGGAACCATCTCACAAAACTGTGAAAGGCAGTAGATCTCTGAATTAAAGGATTATTTCGTTTAAGTCGTTTTAGTGGACTCCTCAAAAATCCTTTATCCAATCGAGTGTGTATTGTCATATTGGGGATAATTGCTCCCAAAGTACATGTCCCTTTCCAATTTTCAGGCAATATTTTTCGGGCTGAATCATTACATATCCAATACCATCCCATTCCCTCAGGGACAGGCCATTTGGTGAAATTCTTCACCCCACTATTAACACTTATGTTTATCGTCTTATTACATGCTGTTTGATTACCCACATATACAGTGTCCTTGCAATACAATTTTCCCATACCAGTAGGTGGATTACATCGTTGAACACAAGTGTAGTAAGAATCCTGAGGGGTTGGAGTCGTTATATCTATTTGTTTAGCATCTATCTCCGAATCCCAGGAAGTATTAACCCATAAATTTGTCCAAGATATATTAGAAGGAACTGGGATTCCTATTAACGATATTCTCTTTTCTCCATGTTCTGGGATATGAGTACATACCCAACAATTACTTCGATTAATTAATTCAGTCACTTGTTGCACCAAGGTCAAATGAGTGTTTTTTTCTCCACCCACTTTGTACCTGACCCGTTTGTAAAATTATCGATATAACCGTAATGAAGTTGATCCTGTCGGTACGGCCTTCCATAAAGAGGGAGAAGGGGCCTTCTTAGCTTGAGAGTAATGTATCCAAGATTTCTTTTCTCGTACTTTGATAGCTGTATTAGTAGTCAGCAACACTTGGAAGGGTCCTTTCCACTTTGGTTCTAAAGGATCACCTGAAATAGTTTTAATCAAAACATAATCTCCTGGTTTAAAGTTATGTAAAGGTCCATCTAATCCACGAGCACGAGTTCCCGTTACTTGTTTAGAAATCTTCCTTATCTGTCGGTGTAATTATCTCAAATACTCATACCAATAACCTTCCCCTACTTGTCCTATATCTTCTCCTGAAAAAGTATGTTGATAAGGTCTTCCATATAATATTTCAAAAGGGCTTAAATTCTCCTTACTTCTAGGTTTAGTTCCTATTCTTAACAATGCAATCGGTAGGGACTGCGGCCATGTCAAATTAGCTTCCTGGCTAATTTTAGCCAATTGTAACTTCAATAAGTGATTCATTTTCTCCACCTGACCGCTCGCTTGAGGTCTATAGGGAGTATGTAGTTGCCAGTCAATTTCTAATATTTGACTAATCTTCTGTACTATTTGGGCACAGAAGTGTGGTCCTCGATCAGAAGATATTGTTTCTGGTAATCCAAACCGAGGGATTATTTCAGTAATCAAAAATTTTATTACCTCCTTGGACTTATTGGTTCTACACGGACATGCCTCTGGCCATCCTGAAAAGGTGTCTACCAGGACTAACAAATATCGAAACCCCCCTTTTCTGGGTAGTTCCGAAAAATCTATCTGCCAAACTTGTCCTGGATAATTTCCTTTACCAATGACTCCTATTTGTACTTTATTGCTTGTTTTAGGATTGTTTTTAGCACAAATTTCACATTGCTGAATAACCTGTTGAACTTTGGTATATAGATCTCTCCCAATCCAGAATTTACTTATTGACTTATAAGTAGGGTCTGCACCCCAATGTGTTTTAGCATGTTCTAATTTTATCAAACCCCAAATATATTTAGAGGGCACTATTATTTTTCTTTCCGGAGTCCAAGCCCATCCATTTGTATCCTCTTTACCTTTTAAGTCATGAATTAGCTTGTAATCCTCCTTTCCATATTGGGGAGGACCCATCGTAGTTATCATTTGGACTTTACCGTCAGGGATCAAAGTTAGCCCTTCCACCATTTCTCTTTCTGCTGCTTTACGGGCTTCTATATCCGCTAGTCGGTTTCCTTTTTCAATTTTAGCTTCTCCTTTCTGGTGTCCTCTACAATGCATAACAGCGACTTCTCGAGGTAAATTTACAGCCTCTAAAAGATCTAAAATCTCTGTCGCATGTTTTATTCTTTGTCCCTGGGAAGTTAAAAGTCCTCTTTCTTTCCAAATAGCTCCGTGAGCATGAATTACTCCAAAAGCATATTTTGAATCAGTCCAAATATTGACCCGTTTACCTTTAGCTAATTTCAGAGCTCTCGTCAATGCTATAATTTCAGCCTTCTGAGCGGAAGTATTAGAAGGTAGGGGACCCGATTCCTTTACCTGATTTATTGTAGTTATAGCATACCCAGCGAACCGTTGTCCCTCTTTTACAAAACAGCTACCGTCTGTAAACAGTTCTTCATCCGCTTCCTCCAACGGAGTCTCACGTAAATCCGGTCGACTAGAGTAAACGGCTTCTATTGTTTCCATGCAGTCATGCTCCAGTGGTACTTCTGACGCTCCGCTGAGGAAAGAGGCTGGGTTCACAATATTAGTTATGATTATTTTAACATCGTCTTGTTCGGCTAATAGCGCCTGATATTTCAAGAATCTCTGGGGGGACAACCAATGAGCCCCTTTTTGCTCCAAGACTGCTGAGACTGTGTGTGATACCAACACCGTCATTGATTGCCCCAAAGTAAATTTCCGAGCTTCGTAAATGTTCATAGCAACCGCTGCCACCGCCCGTAAACAAGAGGGCCATCCCTGACTTACTTCATCCAATTTCTTTGAGAAGTAAGCTACGGCGCGTCGATATGGTCCTAATTGTTGAGCCAATACTCCTAAGGCAAATCCTTGCCTTTCATATGAGTATAATAAGAATGGTTTACTAATGTCCGGAATCCCCAACGCAGGGGCACTCATTAATTCTTTCTTCAACATTTTATATGCTCTCTTTGCCTCCCCTGTCCATTCCAACTTCAAGTTTGACTCTTTTAGTAATTCATATAACGGTTTCACTATTATTGCATAATCTTTTATCCACAAGCGACACCATCCGGTCATTCCCAAAAAGGTCCTTAATTCCCGAACAGTCCGTGGTTCTGGCATCTGGCAAATAGCTTCTTTTTGCTCAACTCCCAACTCCCGCCGTCCCCCTGATAACTCTATTCCCATATAGGTTACCTGGGTTTTCACAAGTTGTGCCTTTGAACGGGAAACGCGATATCCCTTCATTCCCAAGAAATTCAACAGGCTCACAGTCCATGCCAAACATCTTTCCTGTGAACTGGTAGCTATCAACAAATCATCCACATATTGCAAAAGCACACCCTGATCATCAGGGTTATTCCAATTCTCAAGATCTTTAGCAAGCTGATTTCCAAAAATGGTGGGACTATTTTTAAATCCTTGAGGTAACACAGTCCATGTCAACTGAGTTTTTCGTCCCGAATCTGGATTTTCCCATTCAAAAGCAAATAACTTCTGACTTTCTTTAGCCAATGGAAGGCAGAAAAAGGCATCTTTTAGGTCCAAGACGGTAAACCAAATTAACTCATCTCTTAATTTAGTTAGCAATGTATAAGGATTGGCTACTACCGGATGTAAATCCTCTACTATCTTATTTATTGCTTGGAGATCTTGAACAAGTCTATAACTTTTACCATCAGGCTTTTTGATGGGTAAAATAGGAGTGTTGTACTCAGATTCACACTCTTTCAACAATCCATATTGCAAGAATCTTTCCACTATCCCTTTTATCCCTTCTCTATCTTTTAATCGGAGGGGATATTGTTTAATCCTAACTACTTGAGCTCCTGGTTTTAAGTGAATTTCAATAGGCTTCACATGCTTTACCTTACCTGGGACTTCACTCGCCCAAACTCCTGGGTATACTTGATTTAGGATTTCAGAGGGGATTTCTTCTTCCTTTCCCGGAGTTTGTAATATAGTCAAGCTTAATAATGAGACTAGTTCCTCTTCCTTAACTTTCAACTTCATTTGACCATCCTTAAAAAGTATTTCTGCTTCTAACACTTCTAGCAAATCTCTTCCTAACAAAGATTTTGGAGAGCCGGGCAGATATAAAAACTGATGTAACCCTATATAATTTCCTATTCGGTACCGTAAGGGCTTTAAAAAATGTGCTCTTTCTGTTTGCCCCGTCACTCCCACCACCTGGACGTAATTGTCATCTTCTGGTATTAATTTTTCGTTTAGAACTGAATAAGTTGCTCCGGTATCAATTAAAAATTCCATTGTTCTTCCTGTGTTCCCCAGCTCAATATTAACCAGGGGATCAGCTGGGGTTTGATCTCCAGGTCCCCATCAATCTTCCTCCCCCAAGCTCCCAATTACACTCGGAATCTTAGCCCTTTGCTTGGGGCATTCTTTTTTCCAGTGACCTGTTTCCTTACAGTAAGCACACTGATCTTGCCGCAAGGGGGGGCGCACGCCCTTTGTTCTTTTACCGTATTTAATTCCTTCTCGTATCTGAAGTGCTGCCACAGTTGCCGTAGCTATGGTTCTTCCTAATTTATGTCTTTCATTTCTTTCCCTATTTCTAAATACTCTCCAAGCTCCTTCTACAAGTCTTTCCAAGTCCCGAATATCGGGCTCTTTCATTTTCTGTAATTTTCGTCTAATATCCTCTGAGGACTGACCCAAAAACAAAGATACCAATTGTAATCTTCCCTCTTCTGATGCTGGGTCAATCGTTGTATATTTTTGCATTCCCATTCGTAATCTGTCTAAAAATTCCTACTATGTCTTTCCAATGTACAATAACACATCCCAAAGGGCTTTTTTTCGGAATTTCCACCGAGACCTGCCCTCCCATTATCCAAATGTTTGCAATCGAGCTCTGATTGACAAACCCAAAAGGTATTATTTTTATCTAATACCCCCAAATACAAATGCACAGAACAAATTCTTCCGTGCCCCAAATAACCGGTTATACAATCCTAAAATAAAGAATATACTCACTCGCAATGATGGGGTCCTTGTCTGTCCCCGCAGTGATCCGGTGAGTCGAGGAGTCCCTCCGGGAAATCCCGGGGGTACCCTAGGGAGTCCTATCCTCCACGGGTCCTGCGGCTTGACAGAGAGGAAGTCCCATCTGGGTCGCCAAATTGATTCACAAATCGGATCAAGCAGTATATTCTTTATTTGCAGCGCTGGATGCACGGGGGATCTCTCCACCTATCGTGCATACCTGTGACGAAAGTCATCTCACATTTATACAATTAAGTAATGAATACTCTAATAACGCCTATACATATTCATTATCTGACCACGCCTGTCCTCGCTTCTCATGCTAATTAGTTGCGTCTGCGCAGATCTTCTAAATAATTCTGGGCCGGGGTCGTTCCGATGAAGGCCGACAGTCTTCCTCGTCCCCTTTCACCTAGTTGGCACCAAGTTTCTTTGCTGGTCCTTGAATAATGTATCTTCTTGGTTTCTTTGCTGGTCCTTGAATAATGTATCTTTTTGACAAACTCTCCCATCCTTGGATCCGGAGTAATCAGGCCATCCTTATCCTAACTTAATTTACAGCTTAAACATACAAAGAGCAAAGTTGGCATTTTAGTCTCCTGCTTCTTATCCCATAGATAACAGGCGAATAACAAGCAACACGTCATCTTAACCTCCCCGTTATCATCCCAGCTTCCTAAGGGCAGGATCACCCCAGGAACAAGCCAAGAGGAGGGGGACGCCAGGTCCCCTTCCCCAGGCCGCGGTGCCATCTCCCAGCTTCTGCTGCTCTGCAGGTCTCTGGGGAAGCCCTCATCGCCGCTGCAGAGCTCCTCAAGTGGCAACAGCTCAAGCACCTTACCCAGACAGAACAGACATGGAGGATTGGAGAGTGCTTGGTGAGGACAAGGCCCAGGGCCTGGAGACTCTGGCCCATCTGGGCCTTGCAGCGGGATGGAGGGCTCTCCGCATGCCTGGCAACCCTCTGCCTGTGGCTCTCTCTCAACCTCAGCCCCACAGGGCTCCTGGCTGGGAGAGGGGAATGGCCTGGGCGGGAGGGGAAAGGGAGGCGCTGGGAGGAGGGCCTGGTCCGGGCAACTGGGGAGGGACTGTGACATGCCCATGTCCTCGTGCTGTCCCCAGCTGGTGCAGGGCAGGAGCAGGGCTGAAGAATACTGGAACCAGATCCTGCCGTACCTGGAGGATGCTCAGGTCGCCTTGCGAGAGGCGGCCGTGAGGTTCATCGGTGAGCCACAGCCCCCGGGGTCTCTCTTTTGGCAGCCTGGCCCCAGTCCCCACCGCTGCGCTGGCAGCAGGGAGCAGCCCTGTGCCTGCCAGAGCAGGGCCTTGGCCTCCCTCTCCCACCCCTGCCCACGCAGGTGGGCTTGGTGGCCACCTTGCTCAGTCCCACCCGCCTCGGCCACTGGTCTTCCCTGGGGTCAGCCCGGAGGAGGCCGTGCAGCCGAGCCGGCAGGGCCGGGGGCTGTGCTGCTGGGAGCATGCTGGGGAGCAGGGGGTCTGACGAAGCTCTGTGCCTAGGGCTTGCTGCGCGGCCCCTGAGGGACCAAAGCAAGGAGAAGCTGTCCGAGATCTGCAGCGGTGAGTAGGGGCAGTGCTGTGTTGGCCAGGGCCGGTGCGGCAGGGGACAGAGCCTGGCTAGGGTGCTGCCATGCCTTGCCCTGCTCCAGGGAAACGCTTCAGGGGCAGGGGAACCTGGCAGGGGCACTTGGGGCACTCCTGTGCAGCAGCTCTCTCCTGGCCAGGGAAAGAGGCGCGTGGGGCTGGCGTGGTCAGGAGGGGATGCCTGGGGGTCTCTGCAGGCACGGCGGTTCATCTCGGCTCTGTTTCTTTCTGTCGCAGCCCTCCAGACCGTGGCGAAAGACAACGAACCCTCCCTCTGTTCCCTGGCGGCTCAGACCATCCTCATCCTGAGCTGCCCAAGGGAGCAGCCGAGATCGAGACGCACCCTGCGAGCACTGTGCTGCTGGTGCTGCTAAGCCAGGCAGAGGTGCGACTTTCCTCAGGAAAATGGCTGTATTTTAATAAAGCGGGAACAAGAAGCCCAAACCCACGGTGTCCTTCAGATGTGTAGTGCCCCGAGCGTGCCGAGCAGACGGTGTCATTCCCGGCCTCTCCCGCTGCCTGCAGGACAGCCCCCGCCTCGGCACACCCTGTCCCCAGGCCTGTTTTACAAGTTTACCCCTCGGTGAGGCTTTCCTCAGAAGAAACTGCGTTTGTTGACCCCTGGGGAAGTCTTTTCTTTAGGAAGGGAGAGGGCAAAGGGAAAATGGAAGCCTCTAAAGCAATCAGGGTTGCCCGGAGAGCTGCCTGATGCCCACGCTTTCCAGCAGCTCATGGCAGCACAGCACCCACTGACCCAGGGTGACCTTGTACGAAAGCCCCAGCTGTTTGTTGGGGGTGGGGGGATGCCTTTGACCCGGCAGCGTTGTCTCCAGCACCGGTCTTGAGTTTCCATCAGGCATCCAGAGGCTGTCAGAGCAGAAGGAAATTATTGCGTGGTCCAGAGCCCCCAAACCACGGGCTCGTTAGCACACAGTTAAAGGCTTTGGGAAAAATCTACAAAGCCCAAATGTTTCTGTTTATGCCCAGTTCCAGAACTTGGAGAAAGAGGAGCTCTTCCTTTAAGACATATCTGGCTATTTTAGTCAAGATGTAGTTTTAGCTCCCACCGCATACTTCTCTTAAAAATGTTGTCTTCTACAGTCTATTTCTTCTATCACTGTTTGCCCTAAAAAAGGAAAAAAGAGACCAGCTAGCAATAAGCACAAACAAAAGCTTAAGAACACTGTTATGCCCAATACAACAAAGGTTTTGCACTATGGACAGAGTCTTCCAGACTGAAATGAAGGAGTCTTATAAAACAGACAGCTCAGCAGTAAAACATAGCACTAAAGAAGCGTGATATCCAGCGTGCACACGTGCTGCAGAGAAGTGGTAGAAAGTGCTGTAAGACAAAAACATTTACCTTCGCTGGTCTGATTTTGACATACTCACAAGATTTCACTGGAGGAAACGAGCCAATGTTTCAACAGCCGGTATTGTCAATTTTAACAGCTGACATTAGACTAGACTAGACTATCTCAGTTGGAAGGGACCTACAACGATCATCTAGTCCAACTGCCTGCCCACTTCAGGGCTGACCGAAAGGTAAAGCATGTTATTAAGGGCATCGTCCAAATGCTTCTTAAACACCTGTCGCGGATGGAGTGAGACTGCACTTCACTCGTAAGAGAGAAGCAACAGTACTTTATTGATAGAAAACAGTGAGTTAAAGCGTGAATTAACAAAGTTCAATGGAAAATGTGACAGTGAACAAGATTCGATGGCAAGGTACTTGATTATTTACTGCATAGAGGACAGGGTCAGACATTACTGTCAGGGAGACCCTCCCGTTGAGTCATGAGGTTCAGAAAGGACCCCCTTGCTTTCTAAACTTCTCAGAGAGGAGTTTAGGTGCGGCTGGATCCAATCCTAGTCCCAGTCTTGGTCAACGGTTTATGTCTAAAGGATTATCTATGCGCAGTTCATCCTTTCCATCACTTAGCTAAGATTTCAAAGTTTAGCACGCTGTCAGTCACTTCCCGAGGACCTGCTGCGGCAAGGAATCTCTCAACCTCGAGGAGTAACCTTGAGAGGCGTCCCTACTCAAGAGGAGATCCTGCCGTGCAGCCCGCTGCCGTGCAGGAGAGCTCAAAGGGCTTTTGGGCTGCTCACTATTTATGGGGTAAGATGATTGACTCACAGTCATATTTGCATACCGATAACTGTGGTCAGGTGGGCGTATTTCACACAATAACCAAGGGCTATTGTGCTGTTATCTGGCTCCCGAATCCACTTCATTAATGGACGAAGTATCACCATCAGCATCCATTAACGACCGCCCCGGTAGTTCTCACTTAGGCAGGGTTACAGGAGATAAAGGTCAGGTTGGGCGGGGGGCACACCGTCACAACACCGTCAGGCATGGGGCATCGACCACCTCTCTAGGAAGCCTGTTCCAGGGTTTGACCACCCTCTCTGTAACAAAATGCTTCCTCATGTCAAGTCTAACTCTATTTTACAAGTCCCTTTCAGAGCACCACCAGCACCCAGCTCCCTTGCCCAGCTGGGGTACTCGAGCCCATTTGACTGAAAGGCTCCTCTGCCTTATTGTCCTTTCTTCTCAGCTTCGCTTCCCTTCTGGGAGGCCATAATGCAGTTTTCCCAACAGGATGGTCTGGAATCACAAGTCTGCTTCCCCCGTTTTGCTCATCACTCACACTGCTCAATGCCTTGCTGGACTGACAGCTCTTGTCCCGGGGGGGAACACGAAACTCAACGTGCTGCCCAGCCTGAGAGCTCTGGCAAACCTGACCATCACAGGCTCTGCAGCTCTGATCCGTGGCTCCAGAAGCACCTGGAAGAGCAACCCAGCACTGGCACCCGAAACCCAGCAGATATCAGCAAGGCACTAATGGCAATTTCTGCACTCAAGGGAATGACACGTGAGCCAGGGTAGCGGCTTTCCTAGAATTTATTCTTCTGAGGTGGTGATGCTTCAGCCTGGCGGATGGACCTGTGGACAAACTGCTCTGTGCAGCTACGAACTATGGTCTGAAGTCCTCAGCAAAGACCTGGCTGTCCACCCTGAACCCTCCGCTGTCAGGTTTGTTAGGCTGTGGAGCTCCACAGCAGCTGCCAGTGCCTGGTGGGCACAGAAGAGGACTCTTCAGCCAGGGGACCAGTCGCTGGCGCTCGGCAGCTTGGTGCTGGCGCAGAAAGGCTGCTGAGCTGTCAGGGTGGCAGCCACCATGGGGAGCCCTAAGGGAGGGGGCTTCTCCACTTACCGCAGGTGAGTAATTTTCATGGATGTGAGTAAAATAAATGTTTCCCGTTAGCATTACAATAACAGGTGGATTAATAGTCCTGTTCTGCGGCTACGTCTTTTTTTTTTGGGGGGGTGGGGGGGTTGTTTTTGTAAATACTCTCCCAAAGACTTTCTCGGGTGGCTATTAGATTGCAAAGAAACGCTTACAATCATCATCATTAGTAGCAGTATTATACCGCTGTCATCACCATCACAAGCATCAGTCAAAACCTCCAACAGCTCAGTTGTAGAAGGTCCCAAAGAACATGCCAGAAAGAGCATTTCCAGCTGATGAGTGGTAATGCTGCTCCTGAGAAATACCATAGACCTGTTCCTTGAAGAGATACTGCGGCTACACTACATGAGGTGCTCTACTGTTCGTATAAAAAGTCAATGTTACAACACTGAAGGCAACCTCCTAGGGAAGGGGTGGGCCATTTCACTTCACAATACCTTGAAGCAAGTTGATTTGACCCACCCACACCTCCTTCTCACCCACCCAAGGACAAGAGCCGCACCACGACCGTGCACGTGGTCTGCTCAGCACCACTTGGGTATAACGTGGAGATTTTTAGCAATTCCACAGCCTATGGTTTGTTTTCGCATGTTCGCAGTTTCTTAGCATTACAGGCTCTTTTGCTGGCGGGCTAGCAGGAAAAGCGGTGACATGTTGGGTGTGCGGGGACCTTGTTGTCGTCCTGCTCTTGTCATCTTCTGCCAATGGATCACCTGTTATTAGCAGAGGGCAGGACAACTGATCTTGGTGGAAGCAACTCGTTCCTCAATTTTTCTGAGGACTGGCTAAGCCTACAAAATTAAGCCCGATGAACCCTGGAAGAAATGTAATGGGTCTAATTCCTGCCCAGAGCAGATGAGTAACGCCCAGGTCTTGTTCAACAGAAATAGTTGGCTTTGTAACAGCTGTTACTGGGAATCAGCTTCACCAGTCCCCCTTCACAGGAGGTGGCTACAGAGAAGGGATGAACCCATGTATCCAGAGCAGTGGTGGAGGGTCCTGGCTAGTAGGGGCCAATGTCCGATTTCAGAAGCTGGGCTCACTGCCATAGCCCCTGAAAAGAAGTCTTCCAATTCATTTCCTAACAGTGCACAGTATTCAAGACATCACCAAGAAGATGAAGTTTCCCACAGTTTAAGTGTATCTTTTGTCGCCACAGCTGGAGGCTCCGTAGCCTCCTCCTGGGGCCACTATGGGGAGGGAGGTGAAGGGAAAATTCAAATTGTACCTGCTCAGCCACGGTCACTCATGACCAAGGAACGATCTGGCATGGAGGGCAAGAAGGCCCAACTGCGGAAGGGCTTCAGGGATGCCAGGGACAGAAGGACTCCATGTCAGGGAGCAAAGTTTTCCTTGGTGATAGGACGAGAAAGGCCACGGTGTTGTCTTGGAGCAGCGGTGCAGGGCAGATGCCCAGGGGCCACCTTGGGCAGCAGAGCTGGTGCTGGGGGGTGAACCCAAGGCTGGGCTGAGGCACCCCATGATGATGCTCACAGCACCCCCATGATGCTGCTCACAGGATCAGTGCAGGTCAACTAAAAAGGTGTATAAGGTATATAAGGAATATATAATGTGTTGGCTCGTGATGCATCTTCGCAGACTCCTTGTAGAACTGCTTATGGGTGTGTTGGTTGACAGCCGGCTATATGTGAGCCAGCAGTGTGCCCAGGTGGCCAAGAAGGCCAATGGCATCCTGGCCTGTATCAGAAACAGTGTGGCCAGCAGGAGCAGGGCAGTGATCGTGCCCCTGTACTCGGCCCTGGTGAGGCCGCACCTCGAATACTGTGTTCAGTTTTGGGCCCCTCACTACAAGAAGGACGTTGAGGTGCTGGAGCGTGTCCAGAGAAGGGCAACGAGGCTGGTGAGGGGTCTGGAGAACAAGTCTTATGAGGAGCGGCTGAGGGAACTGGGGTTGTTTAGCCTGGAGAACAGGAGGCTGAGGGGAGACCTCATCGCTCTCTACAACTCCCTGAAAGGAGGTTGTAGTGAGGTGGGGGTCGGTCTCTTCTCCCAAGTAACAAGCGATAGGACGAGAGGAAATGGCCTCAAGTTGCACCAGGGGAGGTTTAGATTGGACATGAGGAAAAATTTCTTTACTGAAAGAGTGGTTAAACCTTGGAACAGGCTGCCCAGGGAAGTGGTTGAGTCCCCATCCCTGGAGGTATTTAAAAGACGTGTAGCTGAGGCGCTTAGGGACATGGTTTAGTGGGCATGGGGGTGTTGGGTTGACGGTTGGACTCGATGATCTTAGAGGTCTTTTCCAACCTTAATGATTCTATGAATAGAATATTTCAATTATCTTCAATAACAGATGCTGTTAGACAACTGGAAGAACCATGGGGATAGAACCGATACAAACTTCCTCCTCCTTGGGCTGGCTGGGTGGACACTGAGCCTGGCCTTAATGTGACATGGTGGAACCCATGACTGGAAGACCATGATGGCTCAAGAGCTGCAGAAGTGGGCGGCCTTTATGGGAACCCCTGAGATGGCAGTTCATCGGAAGGAAGAGCGGGTAAGGATGGGCCCAAATGGCAAAAGCAGGTCAGAATCGTAAGAAACTACGGGAGGAACGGCCAACTAAGGGAGGAAACCCCAGCTGCTGGCCCAGGCAGGTCCAATGACCCCTCCCAAGCGGCCAAAATTTTTGGAATTAATAGTAGTAAAAGCCCTCGTATACCATTAGTGGCGAATGACAAATATTCTCTTTACTCATAGCCACAGGAGTCTCAATATCAATGATTAAAGCTAGGGACGAGCCTGGCTTCATCTGGAAACCTCGAGAAAGGGTTTATATAAGGATTGACGGAAAAAGACAACGGCTCCCAGTAGCTAGGATAAAGAATCGAAGAACGCTAAGACCCACAGTGGCGCTCAGGCCCTTAAATATATTAGGCGTGGATATATTAAAAGTCCAAACCATGAACAGTCTATTAGGCACTTGGATGCCAAACCCTCATCGAAACTCGACAGTCTCCGTAGACAAAATGCCAACCGAGGGCTCGACTGTCTTTTTATTACAGGCTGCAGCTAAATTCCCTAAAAGTGGCCAGGATTAAAGAAGGGACATCCCAGACCATATGGCCTCGTGCTCAGCAATAAAAGCTGGGGGAAGGCGGGGGGGGGGGGGGGGGGGGGGATGTTCGGAGGGATGGCGTTTGTCTGCCCAAGTCACCGTTAGGTGCGATGGAGCCCTGCTTCCCTGGGGATGGCTCAACACCTGCCTGCCGTGTGCCCCCTACCCGTGTGTCGTCCCCCCCCCGGTCCCAAACAAGGTGTCCCCCCCGTGTCACTGCCCCGAATCTGATGCAGGATGTCCCCACCTGTGTCACCCCCCGAGTCTGATGCAGGGTGACCCCACCTGTGTCACCCCTCTAGTCCCAAGCGGGGTGTCCCCACCCATGTCACCCTCAGTCCCCACAGCCCCCACCCACCCCCTGTGATGCAGAGGACGGAGACCACCAGGCGCAGCTGAAGGCTTTTTACTCCCCAGAGAAGCCAACACCTTGGGGTGACACCCGCTGTCACCAGCTGGAGGGGGGGTCATGACACCGCGGGGAGGGGGGGACACCCTGGTGCCTTGCTCGTACAGGGGGGGACGGAATAGGGGATGGGGGAGCAGCCGAGGAGGTGCCTGCCAGCAAGGGGGACCCATGCATCCAAGCGGCTGGGGGGGCTGGGTCCAGCTGAGGGCCCCCCCATGTTCTCAGGGCACCCCTCAGACCTTCTTCCGCTGTGGCCGCACCCTGGGGAAAAGCTGGGGGAGGGGAAGGGTGTCAGGGGGAGGGTGTCAGGGGGAGGGTGCCCCCCCAGCCGCCCAGGACCACAAGCCACGGAGGGGCCAGGGAGGCCATGAGATCCACCCTCAGGGCCATGAAAGGGCTGTGGGGACCATGGGTGCTGTGGGTGCCCCCCTGGGGCTGTGGGGTGGTCACTGATGCTGTGAGACCCCTCTGGGGCCGTGGGTCCCCCCATGTGGCCATGGGCACTGTGGGTGCTCCCCCAGGGCTGTGGGGTGGCCGTGGGTGCTGTGGGACCCCCCCTGGGGCCATGGGTGCTGTGGGACCCCCTGAGGGATGTGGGTGCTGTGGGTCCCGCTTGGGGCCATGGGTGCTGTGGGTACCCCCCTGGGGCTGTGGGGTGGCCATGGGTGCTGTGGGTACCCCCCTAGGGCTGTGGGGTGGCCGTGGGTGCTGTGGGATCCCCCTGGAGCCGTGGGCGCTGTGGCACCCCCCCCACTTACCCCAAAGTAGTTCCGGGGGACGTAGCCCTCGTGGCCGTAGAGGGACCCCCACCACCAGTCGAGCTCCTCCTGGGGCTGGCGGCGCAGGACGGTGACGGGCTCACCCTCGCGGAAGGACAGCTCGTCCCCGAACTCAGCGCTGTAGTCCCACAGCGCGTACACCACCCCGCTGTTCAGCACCCCCATGCTCTGCTCCACCTCTGCAGGGACGGGGTTGTCAGCACCCTGCACCCGCCCAAACAGCCCCCGTGGCACTGCACCCCCTAGCACCCTGTTGCCCTCAACCCGCCAGCACCGCGTAACACCCCCAGCACCCCCATGACAGTGCACCCCAGGCACCCCCCCTGCCCTGAACCCCCTCAGCACCCTGTAACCCCCCCAGCACCCCCATGGCAGTGCATGCCTGGTACTTCCCTGCCGTGAACCCCCTCAGCACCCCATAACCCCCCCAGCACCCCCATGGCATTGCACCCCTGGCACCCCCCCCGCCCTGAACCCATACCCGTTCTGGTATCCCCTCCCAGTATCAGTACCCCGCCCAGTACCCCTTCCCAATATCCATATCGCCCCCGTACCTCCTCTCAGCACACCCTCCCAGTACCTGTGTACCCCCGATACCCCCTCCCAGTATCCATGCCACCCCAGTACCCCCTCCCAGTACCTGTATACTCGCAATACCCCTTCCCAGTACCCGTGTAAGCCCCAGTACCCCCTCCCAGTACCCATATAACCCAAATACCCCCTCCTAGTACCCATACCCCCCAGTATCCCCTCCCAGTACCCACATCCCTCCTTCCAGTACCCATACCACCCCAGTACCCCCTCCCAGTATCCCTACCACCCCAGTACCCCCTCCCAGTACCCATACTTGCCCAGTACCCCCTCCCAGTACCCCTACCACCCCAGTACCCCCTCCCAGTACCTGTACACCCCCAGCATCCCCTCCCAGTACCCATATCCCCCTGATACTCCCTCCCAGTACCCATACCTGCCCAGTACCCCCTCCCAGTACCCATATGACTCTGATACCCCCTCCCAGTACCCGTATCCCTCCTCTCAGTACCCATACTCCCCCAGTGCCCCCCCCAGTACCCGTACCCCCTCCCCCCGTACCCAAATACTCCCCGTGCCCCCCGTGCCCCGGTACCAGTGAGGTAGTTGTAGCAGTCGGTGTAGCCCTCCCGGTACGGGTCGCACTTCTCCACGGCCAGGCTGCCGTCGCTGGTGGTGGTGGCGAAGATGGCGGCGCCGTGGCGCACCAGGGCCACGCACACCCCCGTGTCGTTGCACGAGGCCGCGCAGTGCAACGGTGTCCTGGCACCATCAGGATGGAGGGAATTTTGGGGGGGGGGGGGGGGGGGGGGGGGCAGAGGATGGGCTTCCCTGGGACCCCCTCCAGTGTCCTGGAGATGAGGGAGGCCCCGTGCCCATCCCTGTCCCTCAGTTAGTGGGGGGTCAGGGTCCACCGTCCCTCCCCACCCCCAATCACCGAGGGCTGTCAGGGGATTACTGGGGCTCCCAATCACTGGAAGCTGACAAGAATTATTGGGGTCCCCATCCCAAATCACCCCATGCTCTGGGGGGTTATTGGGGTTCCCATCCCTGTTCCCCACAGCTGTGGGGGTCCTTGAGGTGTCTGTCCCCATCCCCTCTGGCTGTGGAAGTCTGGGGGGGGTCCCAGGTGCCCCCACCCCTCCATGTCTGTGGGGTCCCCAGGCCCCACCCCCTGTCCCATCAGCTGTGGCTGGGGGTCCCCCACGCCCCCACCCCGTGTCAGTGGGTCCCTGTCGCACCAGCTGTGGCTGTGGGGTCCCCCATCCCCCCCCCCACCCCATGTCGGTGGGTCCCCGTCCCCATCCCACCAGCTGTGGCTGTGGGGTCCCCCATCCCCCACCCCATGTCGGTAGGTCCCCATCCCTGTCCCACCAGCCGTGGCTGTAGGGTCCCCCATGCCCCCCCCCCCCCATGTCGGTGGGTCCCCATCCCACCAGCCGTGGCTGTGGGGTCCCCCACCCCGCCCCCCCCCCCCACCCCGTGTCGGTGGGTCCCCATCCCTGTCCCACCAGCCGTGGCTGTGGGGTCCCCCATCCCGCCCCCCCCCCCCGGCCCCGTGTCGGTGGGTCCCCGTCCCCGTCCCACCAGCCGTGGCTGTCTGGGGAGTTGACATTGGCCCCGCTGGCGATGAGGAAGTCGACGATGCTGTAGTTGGCGCCGCAGATGGCGTTGTGCAGCGCCGTGATGCCCTCGTCGTTGGGCTGGCTGGGGTCGTTCAGCTGGGGACACACGCACCTGTCACCACACCGCCACCCTCTGCCACCCCCACTGCCACTCCCCGGCACCCCACTGCCACCCCGTGCCCCTGTCACCGCTAAGCACCAGGCACATTGCTCTCCCTGTCACCCTGTCCCCCATCACCATGTCCCCACTGTCCCCCAGCCCTTGTCCCTGCCACCCTGTCCCCACTGTCCCCCAGCCCTTGCCACCCCAGCCCTTGTCCCTGCCACCCTGTCCCCACTGTCCCCCAGCCCTTGCCGCCCCAGCCCTTGCCCCTGCCACCCTGTCCCCACTGTCCCCCAGCCCTTGTCCCTGCCACCCTGTCCCCACTGTCCCCCAGCCCTTGCCGCCCCAGCCCTTGCCCCTGCCACCCTGTCCCCACTGTCCCCCAGCCCTTGTCCCTGCCACCCTGTCCCCACTGTCCCCCAGCCCTTGCCGCCCCAGCCCTTCTCCCTGCCACCCTGTCCCCACTGTCCCCCAGCCCTTCTCCCTGCCACCCTGTCCCCACTGTCCCCCAGCCCTTGCCGCCCCAGCCCTTCTCCCTGCCACCCTGTCCCCACTGTCCCCCAGCCCTTCTCCCTGCCACCCTGTCCCCACTGTCCCCCAGCCCTTGCCCCTGCCACCCTGTCCCCACTGTCCCCCAGCCCTTCTCCCTGCCACCCCCATCCCCTTTCCCCTGCCCCACCTCAGCCACTGCCTGCTGCACCACGTCCAGCTCCCCAGTCAGGGCCGCATCCAGCAGCAGCACCAGCGGGTTGAGGCGCACGCGGGCCCCGGGGCGCCTGCGGGGCGAGGAGGGGTCGCGCAGGGCCGAGCGCCGCTCCTGCGGCAGCCAGGGGGTCAGGGGGGCCAGGGACACCTCCCGGGGCACCCGGTGCTGTGTGGCACACGGGGAACTCTGGGGACACCTCCTGGCGCACCTGGTACTGTACAGCACATGGGGGACCTTGGGGACACCTCCCGGGGCACCCCGTACTCTCTGGTACCTTGGGGACCATGGAGACAACTCCCAGAGCATCTGCCGCCACACAGCAACCGTGGGACCATGGAGCTCCTTTCGAGGCACCCAGTACTATAAGGCACCCAGGGACACTGGGGACACCTCCTGGGGCAGCCAGCACTATACAGCACGCAGGTGACCTTGGGTACACCTCCCAGGGCACCCACACTCTGCGGCACCTGGGGCACCTTGGGAACACCTCCTGGGGTACCCGGCACCCTACAGCACCCGAGGGACCTTGAGGACACCTTCTGAGGCACCCAGTGCCATGTGGCACCAGGATGACCTTGGGGACACCTCCCGGGGCTCCCAGTACTATACAGCACCCAGGCAATCTTGGGGACACCTCCTGGGGCACCCCTTACTCAGGGGAGCTTGGGGACACCTCCTGGGGCACCCAGCACTCTATGGCACCCGGGGGACCTTGGGGGACACCTCCCGGGGCACCCAGCGCTGCACGGCACCCGGGGGACCTTGGGAGACACCTCCCGGGGCACCCGGCGCTGCACGGCACCCGGGGGACCTTGGGAGACACCTCCCGGGGCACCCGGCGCTGCACGGCACCCGGGGGACCTTGGGAGACACCTCCCGGGGCACCCGGCGCTGCATGGCACCTAGGGGACCTTGGGAGACACCTCCCGGGGCACCCAGCACTGCACGGCACCCGGGGGACCTTGGGGGACACCTCCCGGGGCACCCGGCGCTGCACGGCACCCGGGGGACCTTGGGAGACACCTCCCGGGGCACCCGGCGCTGCACGGCACCCGGGGGACCTTGGGAGACACCTCCCGGGGCACCCGGCGCTGCATGGCACCTGGGGGACCTTGGGAGACACCTCCCGGGGCACCCAGCACTGCACGGCACCCGGGGGACCTTGGGGGACACCTCCCGGGGCACCCGGCGCTGTACGGCACCCGGGGGACCTTGGGACAGCTCCTGGAACGCTGGCTGGCACCACAGTGCACCCAGGGGGACCGCAGGGGCACCCGCAGGGCACGTCTGATGGCACCAGGCACTGCTTGCCATCTCTGGGGACACCGGGGGAAAGCCTTGGGGACACCGAGCACCCCAGGGGACAGCAACCGCTGCCTGGCAGCCCAGGGGGCTCCAAGGGACACCAGCTGCTGCGTGGCATCCTGGGGGGCTCCAAGGGACACCGGGCACCACGTGGCACCCCAGGGACCCCAAGGACCGCAGACACTTACCGGGGTGGGTGCGGGGCTGCTGGGGGACTGCGGCGGGGGGCTGTGGCGGGGCGGCCGGGCCTCAGGGGCCACCGGAGTTGCGGGTGGCAGGTCAGGCGAGGCACCGGTGTCACCGGGGGCCGGGGGCTCATCGCGGCGGGGCGGGCGGTGCAGGAGGCGGGTGATGAGCTGCTGGTACTGGCGGGTGCGGGTAGGTGGCAGTGCCGGCCCCGGGCTCTGCTCCATGGAGCCGCGGCGCTTGAGGGGCCGCGGCATCTCGGCCAGCACCCGCGCCACCTCCTCGAACTCGGGGACCCGCTGGGCCTCGGGGGGCAGCAGGGGCTGCAGCCGTGTGGGGCTGAGCGGCCGCTCCAGCCCCTCCGCCTCCCCGCCCTGCAGCAGCCGCTCCAGCTCCGGCTCCCCCTCCGGCGGGATGGTCTCGAGGGGCGCAGGGCGCCCCGATCCTGTGAGGGGGCTGGGGTCAGGGCGCTCCAGCACCATGACCCCCTGCCCCGGCTGGGTCAGCACACCGGAGCCCCACGCCCCCCCCCAAAACCACCCACGTCTCAGCATGCTGCAGCTGCAGTGCCCCCCCTAAGAATCCATACTTCTCATGCTGCAGCCCCCTGGTCCCCCCCAAACCCATGTCCTGTTGCCTGCTCGAGCCCCACAGACACCCCCCTCCCAATAACCCCTACGTCTCCCCACCCTGAAGCCCCCCAGCCCCCACCCCACAGGCACCTCACCTTCACCCCCGGGCAGCACCGGGGGTGCCTGCGGCAGCGCCGGGAGCTGGGGCTGCTTTTGGGGTGCGCGGGGGCCGGCAGGGGGAACCAGGGGAAGCCCCCGGGGACCGCCGACCCCCTGCTCCCAAAAAGCGTTTTGCAGCTTGAAGATCATGGAGAGGGGCAGGGGCTTGTGGCGGGGCGGTCGCCCACCCTGGGGGGGCACGGGGATGCGGGAGACGGGCTGCTGGGAGAAGTGCCAGCCACGGGGCAGGGTGCCGGGTCCCGAGCGCCGAAAGGGTCCCTCCGCCCGCCGCTCGCCCGCCAGCGGGGACACCTTGTAGTTACGGGGCAGCGTGGCGCTGTGCCCCCCGTAGGCACCGTCCTGGGGGGTGGGAAACAAGGCGTCGGGGAGGGAGCCAGCCCATCTACCCCGGCGTCAGGCACCGGGGCTGGGGATGGTGGCCGGACGCCCCCCCAGTGCTCACCTTGCCCTGCCCGCCGGCCCCGTCTAGGCTCGACTCCCTCCAGGGTGCCAGCGCCAGCCCCAGGGACGGCCGCAGCACCGGCTGCCCCTCGCCGGTGCCTGGGAGACGGGGCGGGGACAGACCTCAGTGCCGCGCTGGGGTCAGGGGGGACACGGTCCCCACCCCAGAGGCACCCCGACACACGCCCGTGCGGCGCTCTCAGCCCAAGCACCCCACACCCAGCTGGGCAACCTTGGACCCTCCTCCCCTAGTAGCCCTAGACTGCCCCCCCCCCAAAGCCTTAGATCCCCCCAGCAGCCCTAGCCCCCCCCCCCCAGCACCCAAACCACCAGCGCCAGACCCCCACATGGTGCCCCCCAACCTCCCAGCAGCCCTGGACCACCCCCCAGCAGCCCCGCCCCCTCCCCCCCCCCCCGCTGTACCCCAACCAGCAGCCCCAGACCCTCCTGATCCGCGCCCCCCTCCCAAGCCCAACCTGCCCTTGGGCACCCTGGCAGCCCCCCCAGTTCCCTCGGGACCCCCCCATCCCCACGGGAAGCTATATCCCCCGCCCTGCCCCTCAAAATGCCCCCCCCCCAAACTTTCCTAATACCCCCCAAGCCACTTCAGACGCCAGCCCTGGCTTCCCCCAGCCCCCCCAGTGCCCCCCAGCCCCCTGTGTGCCCCCCCCACCCCTCCGGCTCACGGTCATAGCCCCCGGAGCCGGGGATTTCTTCTCGTAGGCCACGTCCAGGTCGGACTCGTTCCAGCTCTTCTGCGGCCACCGCTTGATCACAAGGTCATCTGGGGGGGCGGGGGGACGGACAGGGGCTGAGGGGACCCCCCCGGCATGGCCCGGACACCCCCTCCCCCACCCAGGCCCTCAAGTTGGGGTACAGGGGATGGATGGGGGCACCCCAGGGTGGGGCGCGAGCACCCAGTGACAGGGATGCCCCGGGATGGCTTGAGGACACCCTGGGATGGGGACAGCCCAGGGTAGGTTGGGGACACCCTGGGATGGGGACAGCCCGGGATGGGACAGAAGCACCCTGGGACAGCCTGGGGACACCACGGGATGGGGGATACCCCATGATGGGGTCACCCTGGGATGGGGACAGGAGCACCCTGGGACGGCCTGGGGACACCCTGAGATGGGGACAGGAGCACCCCAGGATGGGAACACCCCAGGATGGATTTGGGCACACCCGGGGCAGGGATACCCCGGGGGGCTCGGGGACACCCCGGGACAGAGCGGTAGCTCACGGCGGGGCTTCCTGAGGCGGCACAGGAGCACCCCAGGACGGGGACACGCTGGGACGGGGACACCAGCCCCACCCCTCCAGCCCAGGGACTGTCCCCACCGTGTCCTCCCGCCACGGTGGCCTTACCCTGCGCCCGGAAAGCGACGGCGGGGCTGCTGATGGAGGGGTACAGCCCGTGCACCTCGTAGGGCGGGGGCGCGGGGGGCCGGGGCGAGGGTGCCCGCTCGGGGAAGAACACGGGCCCCTCGCCCGGCCGGGGGGACCCCCCGAGCCCCAGGAACTCGTAGGGGCGATGGGGACGTGGGGAGGGGGCTCGGCCCCCCGGGCTGGGCAGCGCCAGCCCCTCGTAGGGCACCGCCAGCACCTTGGGTCGGGGCGAGGGGGCCCGTTCCTCCCCCGGGAGGTAATGGGGGGTCCGGGGGGAGCCGGGGCGCCCCAGTGGGTCCCCTGATAGTTCCGGGCTCTCTGGTGCCAGGCTCCTCCGGCCGAGGGGAGAGCGGGTCCGGCTGGGGCTGTACGGCTCCTGAGGAAGGGGGGGGGCACACCAGGAGAGGCGGGTTGGGTATGGGGGGGCGGGGGGGAGGGGGGGTAACGGGGTGCCCCCCAAGTGCCCCCCCCCAGCCCTAGGTCCTACCTTGGGGGGTCCAGGGCCGTCGGTCCAGAGGGACTCGAGCTGCCGGGAGAGCTCGTCCACCTTGGCCACCGCCGTGTCCAGCTCCACCTGCTTCAGGTCCATGTGCTGCATGGCCAGGGCTGGGGGGGGGGGGGCACAGACACGGGGGGAGGGGCGTCAGGCTGCACCCCAAAGGGGTTCCCCCCCCCCGCCCCGCCGCCCCTCACTCACACTGGAAGGTGAGATCCAGCAGGTCCTGGGCGCTGCGCAGCCGCTCACTCGCCATCCTGCCACCTGGGGCGGGGGGGGGACACGATAACAGGTGACCTAGGGTGGGGGGCACCCCCCCCCCCATGGGGGGGCACCCTTCCATCCCCACCCTGCGCCCCCACCCTGCGCCCCAGCCCCCTGGGAATGCGGGGAGCGGGGACGTGTTGTGACCCGTTCGCCTCTCGGGGATCATCATCATCATAATTACCGGTAATTAATCCATCGCAAGGAGCGGGCGCCGCCCGCCCCCCCCGGGCAGGGCCCTGGTTGGGGGGGGGGCGGGGGGGAGGATGCACCCCCCTGCTAGAGGCGGGGGGCAGGACCCCCCCTTTCCACTGGGCTCACCCGGTGCGGGGTGCAGGATGGAGGAGGCTCTGCCCCCCGCGGAGAAGGGACCCCCCCCCCCCCCCTCCCTCCCTGCCATGGGTGCCCCAGTGCCAGCACAGGTCGGGGGGATTTGGGGTGTCAGAGGAGCACCCTGTGTCCCCCACACCTGGGGACAGCAGAGAGGTGTTTGGGGGGGACACCCCCCTCAGTGCCACGGCCCCACCCAGACAGCCCCACCCGGCCCTCACCCCCGGGGAGACAGGGACAAGCCCCAGCTCGCCCCGGGTCGGGCGGCGAGACGGGAGGGGAGCTGGGAAAACCCAGGCGTCTGGGCACCCGAGGGTGCACCCCCCCACCCAGCACCCCGAACCGGACCCGGGCACCCGAGGGTGCACCCCCCCACCCAGCACCCCGAACCGGACCCAGGCACCCGAGGGTGCTCCCCCCCACCCAGCACCCCAAACCGGACCCGGGCACCCGAGGGTGCACCCCCCCACCCAGCACCCCGAACCGGACCCGGGCACCCGAGGGTGCACCCCCCCACCCAGCACCCCGAACCGGACCCGGGCACCCGAGGGTGCTCCCCGTCCTGAGCACCCCAAGCCAGACCCCAGTGTCCGGGCACCCAAGGGTGCTCCCCAACCCCCCCCCCCCAGCACCCCGAATCCAACCCAGGCATCTGGGCACCCAGGGGTGGACCCCCCCCCTCCCCTCCCCAAACCAGACCCAGCCATCCCAAGCGCCCGAGGGTGCTCCCCCCACCCAGCACCCCGAATCAGACCCCAGTGTCTAGGCACCCAAGGGTGCTCCCCAACCCACCCAGCACCCCGAATCGGACCCGGGCACCCAAGGGTGCTCTACTCCCCCCCCCCAAGCACCCCAAACCGGACCTTGACATCGGGGCACCCAAGGGTGCTGTCCCAGCACCCCGAACCGGGCCCAGGCACCCAAGGGTGCTCCCCAAACCCCCCAGCACCCCAAACCAGACGCAGGGGTCCGGCCCCCCACCCCCCCCCAGCCCCACGCGCCCCACGCGGGGGTCGGTACCTGGCGGGGCGCGGGTCGGGGTGCCGGTGGGGTGCCGGTGGGGGCGCGGGTCGGGGTGCCGGTGGGGGCGCGGGTCGGGGTGCCGGTGGGGTGCCGGTGGGGTGCCGGTGCCGTGGCGCGCCCGCGTCCCCGCGGCCTCTACGCCCAATTCCAGAGCGCTGGGTCACGCGGGGGAGGGTGCTGAGCGGGGGGGGCCGCGCCCTGCGCCCCAGGGTGCCGGGGGTGGGGGGGGGCAGATCCCACGGGGGGGGCGGGTCCTGCGGGGAGGGTTCCCACGAGAGGGGGGCAGGTCCCACGAGTGGGAGCGGGTCCCACGGGGGGGCGGGGTCCCACGGGGGGGGTCCGCTCCCACGGGGGGGGGGGGGGTGTCACGGGGGGGGGTTGCGGGGGGGCGCAGAGCCCCGGGGCTCCCCCCGCCTCCGGTACCTGCAGCGCCGGCACCTCCCAGCCCCGCCCCCGCCCCGCCGGGCCCCGGTGCACGCCGGGAGCCGTAGTCCGGGCCCGACCGCCCCCTCCGGCACCCCCGACTCCCGGGTGACCGTGACCCTGGCCCCGGACCCCCCCCCGGGACCCCGGCGGGGTCACTGGGGAGGTCTCTGCACCTTTAAACGCCGCCGCCAGCCGACGGCATTCCGGCCACGCCCGTTTAAGGGCGGGACGAGGGCGGGACCCCGCTTTAGGTCCCGCCTCCCCGCCGGACCGCACCAACTGCCCCGCCGGGATGGGGGGGGGGGAGGTCCTCCCGCGCTGAGCGGCTGGGTGGGCGCGGCCGGGGGCGGGGCCAGGCGGCGCACGCGGCGGCATGGAGGGTGAGCGGGGGACGCGGGGGGGGCACGGTGGGCAGGGGGATATGGGGGGACCTGGGGTCGGGGGGGGCTGGAGGGGCGCATGGGGGGCACACGGGGGACAGGAGGGGGCTGGGGGCTATGGGGGACATGGGGGGGCCACGGGGGCAGGAGGGGGGAGGTCGCAGCGTAGCCCCCCCCCCCGCCCCAGCCCGTGACCCGGCTGTCCCCAGGGCCGGTGCGGTTCCGGTGCCCCCCCGAGTTCGAGGCGGTGACCCCCTCGCCTCCCCCCGGGCTGCGGGGGGCGGCCCTGGGGGGTCCCTCCACCGAGCTGTGGCTCATCCGCGCCCCCGTCGACTTCTGCCCCGAGAGGTCAGCGCGGGGGAGGGGGGGGGGGGCGGGCGGGGGGGCGACAGTGACATCGGGGGGGGGCGGGGCGGGCACGGGTAGGCGGGACAATGACAACTGAGGGGTTCACAGGGAGGCAACAGTGTCATTGGGGGTGGGGGGGGTCACAGTGCCACTGGGGTGGGCATGGGAGGGGGTGGCAGGGCTGGTGACATCGGGGTGGGTTTGGGGAGATGACAGCGCCATGGGGGGGTGACAGGGAGGGAGCGGTGCCATCGAGGGGGTCACAAGGCTGGTTGCAGCACCGTTGGGGAGGGGTGTGGGGTGTGACAGGGCCAGTGGCAGCATTATCGGGGGGGGGGGGGCGGGGGGGGAGGTGACAGCGGCAGTGGCCGTGTGTGCCCCCCCCTCACCGCCCTGTCCCCGCAGCCTGGAGGGCTGCACGGTGCCGCTGGATGGCTGCGGGCAGCTCGAGCCCCCCAGGGACAGCGACAGTGACGGGCGGCTCTATGGATTCCGGGGGGGCCCAGGGGGGGCCGGCAGCACCCTCCTCCTGGCCCCCGACTCCCCCGCTGGCCCCCTGGCCTGCGCCCTCCCCCTCCACGGCTGCCTCACCATCACCGAGAGCTTCAGGCCTCCCCCCAGCGCCCCAGAGACCGTCCCCACACCCGACCCGCCACCGGCCAAGAGGAAGAAGAAGAAGAAGATGAAGGAGCCACCAGAGGCGCCCAAGGTGTCGACCCCGGGGAGGACGGCGCCCAGCGAGGGGGGAGAGCGCAGGCCGGGACCTCCCCCAGACGTCGGGGTGACCCCCGGGGAGCCAGAGGCGCCCAAGAGGAAGAAGAAGCACAAGCGGGAGCGGCCAGAGTGACCCTGGGCGCAGCGGGGGGGTGTGTCCCCCCTCCTTCTCCCCGAGGCCGTGTCACCAGTAAACGCCATTTATTATAGAAACGGAGATTCTGAGGGTGGCCGCTCATTTGGGGACCTTGAGGAAGGGCTCGTGCAGGACGTCGAAGAGTCGCTTTGCCTGGGGGGGGGGGGAGGCAAGGGAGGGGCATGAGGGGGGCTGGGGGGCGAGGGGCCGTGTCCCCCGTGTCCCCTCAACCACTCACCTTCTGGGGCCCGACGCCGGGGCAGAGAGACAGGTCCTCCCTGGAGGCACCCACCACGGCTGCCAGCGACTGCGGGACGGGCGGGAGGGTGAGGGTCTTGGGGGGGGGGGGGGGGGGGGGGGGGCGGGCTCGGGACGCGTCCCCGTCCCCAGTGTGCCCCAGGGAGGGTGGGCTCGTCCCCACGGGTGACTCACCCCGAAGGTGGTGAGGAGGCTCAGCGCGTCCGTCTTGTTCACCGACTTGACGCTGGTCAGGCAGTCGGTCATCTGGGGGTGACAGGGAGGGGGGTCAGGGGACCCTGGGGGTCCCCAAGGTCCCCAAATCGGGGTGTGGGGAGGGGACGTAGCTCACCCGGGAGAAGAAATCCTGCTCCACCCGCTCCTTCAGCAGGTCAGGCGGCTTCTGCTCGTAGGCTTTGTAGGTCTCCAGGTACCGCCCGGCCTCCTCGGGGCTGGGAGGGCACAGGGAGTGGGTGGGGGGGGCCACCCACGGGTGACAGCGGGGTCCCCCACGGGTGAGGCAGGGACAGCCCCTACCTCCAGGCCACCAGGAGGGTGCAGTCGGCCAGGATGCACACCTTCGCCAGCTCCTTCAGCGCCTGGTGCGGGTCCTTCTGCGGCGGGGCAGAGCCGAGGGGGACAGAGGGGACAGGAGAGGGAGGGGACAGGGACCAGAGGTGAGCAGGAGAGGGAGAGGACAGGGACAGAGGGGACAGAGGGACCAGGAGAAGGAGGAGCCAGGGATGGGAGGGGACGAAGAGAGCAGGAGAGCGAAGACGGGGACAGAGGAGCCCCGAGCCCAGAGGGCGAGGGGACAGGGACCAGAGGGGATGGAGGTGACCAGGGGAGCGAGGGGACAGAGGGACGAGGACAGCAACGGGACGGGGACAGGGAGCCGCTCACCACATCGACCTGGAGCAGCAGCAGCTGCAGCCCGTAGCTCCTGCCCAGGTGCCGCAGGCGGTCGTGGATGTAGCCGGGGTTGAGGTGGTGGTACCGCAGGCTGGGGGAGACACAGCAGGGACGGGGTGACACTGAGGGGACCCCCCCCCCCAGACCCCCCGGAGCCCCGGCTCACCTCAGGAAGAGGGCGCAGGTGCTCTGGCCCAGCACGTAGTCGGGGACAACGTCACCGAACTCCCAGGGGACGTTGCGGACAAACTTCAGCACCGGATTGCCCCGCTGTGGGGAGAGGCGCGGGGGGGAGGCGCGGGGGGGGGGGGGGGGGTCAGGAGGGTGGGGACAGTCCCCCGGTCCCCCTCCTTGTCCCGGGACGCCAGGGGACAGGGCTCTTCCCTGCCCTGGGACGCCAAGACAGTCCCCCTCCCGTGCCCCCAGGCTCCGGGGGACGGTCCCCCCGAGCCCCGGGATGGTCCCCGCGCCCCCCCCCGGCGCCTGCCCCCCCCTCACCTGCCGCGGGCTGACGACGATGCCGCTGCTCTTGGCGCCCGGCTTGAGCACGGGCAGGGGGGGCAGGTCCCCGGGGCTGCCCCCCCCCGGGGGGCCAGCGCCAGGCTCGGGGGCCGGGGGGCGCCGGGGGGCAGCCCCCGCCGTGCTGACGGGGGCCGGGGCCGGTTCGGCGGCTCCGGGGCCGGCCGTGGCGGCCGACTGCCGCACCGCGTACTCGGCGTAGGAGCCGGGTCCCGGTGGCGACGGGGGGGGCCCGGGGCGGGCCGCGGAGGGTTTGAAGAGCGACGGGACCTGGCGGGGGGGGGAAGCTCTGCGTGGGGCCTCCCACACCTCCCCCGGTCCCCGTCCCCCCCCCCCCCCCGCAGCCTCCCGTGGGGCTCCCCCCGGACCCAGCGCCCCTCCCGGCCACCCACTGCCGCCGCCGCCCCCCCCCCCGCCTCAGCCTCCCCCGGTACCGCGAGGTCGGCGGGATCCTCCTGCCGCAGCGTGAACCGCCTCCGCTTCCCGGCCGGGGCCGGGTCTCCGGCCGCCTCCATGGCCGGGGCGGGGGGCGCGGGCCCGGCCGGGAGCGGGAGCGGGAGCGGGAGCGGGCGCGGGGGACGCCGGGAGGGCTCAGGTGCCACGGCAGGGGCGATTGGCCGCCGCGCTGTCAATCAAAGGGCATGGCCTCCGCCTTCCCAGGGGCTCCTCGCGCATGCGTGCTGCCGCGTTCCCCGTACGGCCGGCCCGGGGCCGCTCCGGTCCTCCCGCCTCCGTGGTGGTGGGCGGGGTTACGACCCTGGGGCCACGCCCCGCGGGGCGCACGTGGGCCCGGTGCCGCGGGTGGGGGCGTGTGACAGCCCGGGGACACAGGGGCAGGACACGGGGGGGGGGGGGGGGGGACGGACCCGGGGCCCACAGCGGGGTGGACCCCTGGGGCCACCGGGGAAGGACGGGGGGATCCGTAGGGCCACCGGAGACACAGGGACAGGACATGGCGGGGGGACCCCGGGGGCCACCGGGGACACAGAGGGGGACCCTGGGGGCCACCGGGGACATGGAGGGGGACCCCTGGGGCCACCAGAGACACAGAGGGGGACCCTGGGGGCCACTGGGGCAGGACACATGGTGGGGGGCGGACCCCAGGTGCTATTGGGGACACAGAGGGTGACCCTGGGGGCCATCGGGGACATGGAGGGGACCCCTGGGGCCACCAGAGACACAGAGGGGGACCCTGGGGGCCACTGGGTCAGGACACATTGAGGACCCCAGGGGCCACGGGGGACACAGGGACAGGACACGGTGGGGGGACCCCGGGGGACACCACAGACACGTTGGGGACACCCCAGCACCTTTATTCCCCTGCACCCAGCCCCTCCCCAAAAGCGGGGGGCTCCTGGCAGGGGGCGGGGGGCACCGGGGGGCCTCCCCCCCCCAGGGTGTCGTGCAGGCAAGGCCAGGCGCGGGGGTCACGGGCGGCGCGGGCCAGCAGCCAGGCATGCCGGCGCAGGGCAGCGATCTCCCGCTGGGTGCGCCGGTTCTGCCGGAGAAGGGCCCCCGTGCGCAGAGCCGCTGCCAGCAGCCCCCCGCGCCGCAGCAGCTCCGCCGTCGCCCCCAGCCGCTGCTTCGGCACCCCGGGCTCCCTCCGGGGCGGCTGTCGCGGTGGCATCATGGCGGGGGGCGGTGGGCGGCGGGGGCTGGAGTAGGAGAAGCTGAGCCGGCTGCCAGGTCTCTGGGGGGCTCCCAGGGGCTGCGGGGAAGAGGGGAGGGGTGAGCAAGGCCGGAGCCGGCCCGGTGCCGGAGAAGTGCGGTGCCGGAGCAGGCTGGTGCTGGAGCCACTCGGTGCCAGAGGCACTCGGTGCTGAACCAGCCAGGTGCCGAACCAGCCCGGTGCCAAGCCAGGCCAGTGCCATAGCAGTGCGGTGCCAGAGCAGTGCGGTGCCGGCATAGCACGGTGCTGGAGCCACGCAGTGTTGAACCAGCCCGGTGCCAGAGCAGCCCAGTGCCAAAACTGCATGGTGCTGAACCAGCCCGGTGCCAGAGCAGCCCAGTGCCAAAACTGCATGGTGCTGAACCATCCCGGTGCCAGAGCAGCCCAGTGCCAAAACTGCATGGTGCTGAACCAGCCCGGTGCCAGAGCAGCCCAGTGCCAAAACTGCATGGTGCTGAACCAGCCCAGTGCCATAGTAGTGCCGTGCCGGAGCAGACCTGTGCCTCTGCAGGACGGTGCCGAACCAGCCCGGTGCCAGAGCCGGCAGCGCGGTTGCCATTACCTGCTGGAGGAGGAGGTTGTGACGAGGTAGACGGGCGCCAGGCGGCCGAAGGGGTGGCTGGGTGCCGGGCGGTGAGCAGGTGCTGCAGCGGGGCCGGCTGGGTGCCGGGGCCAGGCGGCTCCTCCGTGTCCGTCTGCTCCCGCCCGTTCAGGTGCTCCGAGCTGGTGTCTGCCGGGGGGGGGGGGGGAGTGAGCCCCCACTGCGCCTCGAGCTGGCCCCGGGGACCCCCAACGCAGGGCACAGGGGCCCCCAGCCCTGGGGACGAGGACGGGGACCCCCAACGCAGGGCACAGGGGCCCCCAGCCCTGGGGACGAGGACGGGGTCCGCCAGCCCGGGGGATGGGGACAGGACGTGGACCCTACCTGAGAAGCCGGAGTCCTTCTCGGAGTCGCTGGCTGGGGGGGCTGTGCCCCCCGCCCACCCCCCGTCTTCTTTGGGGGGGCGCCGGGGGGGGGGCGGAGGAAGAGGAGGTCGGTGGCCACCCCCGGCCCCTCCAGCTCAGCCGGCATCGGGGCGGCCCCTCCTGTGGGGGGGACATGGGGGGACATGGGGACCCTGGGGGGTCCTGTGGGCACACGGTGACCGAGGGGGGGGGGGGCTGGGGGGGGTGTCGGTGTCCCCCAACGTCCCCGTCCCCTAAAGCCTCCCCATGTCCCCTGTCCCCCCCCCCCCCCCAAACGTCCCCATGTCCCCCCCATGTCCCCGTGTCCCCCCGCCCCCCCCGTACCTGCCTGGGTCCGGAGCCGGTGCCGGTACCGGACGGGGGGGGGGGGAGGGTGGCGACTGGGCCCGATCCGGGAACGGGGCGTGGAGGCCCACGAACAGTACCGGTAAGGGGGGAACCCGGTAACGGGCAGGGGGCTCCGGTACCGGGAGCTCCGGTACGGGCTGGGGAGGCTCCGATTTCGGGGTTGGGGGCTTCGGTGCCGGGCAGGGGGTTCCGGTACCGGCCTCGGGGGCTCCGGTGCGCGGATGGGCCCGGGGGCGGGTGTCGGCGGGCGGTGACAGCGGCGGCCCCGAACAAGCGCTGTCCGGGCCCCGCCCCCGCGGCAGACGGACGGCACCGACGGCCAATGGGCGCGGCCGCGGCTCGGTGACGTGGCTACCGGCGCCACGTGCGGCCGCGAGGCCGGTGCTCCGCCACGTGAGGGGGCGGGGCCGCCGCAGCACGTGGCCGCAGGGAGGTGCCGCCACCGGAGCCCCGTGACGGGCGGGAGGGGCGGACACGGGACCCCTCCCCCTCCCCCGGGCCCCCCCCGGGACACACCCCCAGTCCCAGCATCCCCCCCCCGCGCCGTAAGCACCGGGAGGGATCCCCGGTCCCGGGATGCCCCCGGTTGCACAGGGAGGGACCCCCGGGATACACACACACACCCCCCCCAAAAAAAACCCCACTCCAAGAGAGCCCCGGGACCCCCCACCAAGCACCGGCGGGACCCCCAGCCCCCCCACCAGCACCCAAGGGGTGCCCCCCCCTTTTGTCTACATGATCGCTGGGGGTCCTGCTCCGGGGGGGGGGGGGGGGGGGCAGGGATAGGCCCCAAAAGGGGAACCCCAAACCCTCTTGGGAAGGGGGGCACCCCCAAATTGGGGTGGGGGGGTGTGCAGGCGAGGCGGGAGGGTCGGTTTTGGGGTTAAATCAGCTCTTTATGGAAGAGGCGACGCCGCGAGAACTCCGTGACACTGTCCTACACACCGGCACAATGGGATGGAGCGCACAACGCTGACGGGACCAGGGGGGCGTGAAACACAGCGGGGGGGGAGGGGGGCCGCGTGGCTGCCCCCCCACCCCCCAATCCCAAGGGAGATGGGGGGGGGAAGGGGAAACCCACCCGGCACGTCCGCTCTCCCCCCCCCCCCCATCCGGTGCCCGGCGAGGACGCCGGGTTTGGTAAAAACCGAGCAAGGGGGAGTCGGTTAATCCTTCTTCTTGTCCTCTGGCGGTTTTTCCCCCCCCGGGGGGCTCAGGGGGACCCCAGCGGGCAGCGTCGTGGGGGGGCTGCCAGGCAGGGGGGGTCGGGGGGAGACCTGGTCCTCCCCGCTGACGCCAAATTCGTTGACGCGTGTGAGGTCCACCCGGTAGATCCAGCGTTGGTAGAGGTAAATGAAGAAGACGACGTCTGGATTGGGGGGGGGGGGAGGGGGGGGGAAGAGAGGGGTGAAGGTGAGGGGGGGGCACAAATGGGGCCGCCCCAACCCTGGAGAGGCAGGGGGGGCAACAGGGCGATAAGCAGGGAGGGCACAGGGTCCGGCGTGGACCCAGGGGGGCCGGGAGGGACCCCGTAAACACCAGGAGGGCCCCCCGGGACTCGCCCCCCCCCCCCCCCCCCCCCCCAGGCCGTACCGTCCCGCAGGCAGCCTATCCTGTACATCATGGGCATCTTGATGACGAAGGCGAAGAGGTCATCGATGAAGGTGTTGAGGGCTTTGTAGGTCAGCATGCGCCAGGGCAGGTGGGCGACCGACTTCAGCTTGTAGTTGATGAAGAGTTGGGGGGTCATGGTGATGAAGCCTGCGGGAGGGAGGGCTCCTCGTTAGCGTAACAAAGCCCCGCTGGTACTGGTGAGACACACACACACACACACCCCCCCCCAGAAACAGGGGAGCCCAGGCGGAGCGGGAAGGAGCCGCAGAGGAAAAGCTGCACCCCAGAGTGTAACCCGCCCCCCCCCCCCCCGCCTTCCTCATGTCGGGGGGGATTTTCAGCATCTCCCGGCGGCGAGCGCGGCACTCACCGAAGGTCAGGAGGAAGCCGTAGAGCATGCTCAGCACCCACGAGTACCAGCCCTTGTGCTCCAGGTAGAGCAGGCTGTACACGGCGTAACAGCCCAGCAAGGGGAAGAGAATCCACGAGAGGTACCGGAAAGCCATCTGGGGAGGCAACGACACCCAAAAAATCAGCTGGGAACGTGCCAGAGCCCCAGCCCGGCGCTTCCCCGGCTCCTGAGCCTCGGACCAGGGAGGGGCTGGGCAGTGCCGGCAGCTCGTTTCACCGCCTGCCCTGCCCCGGGCGAGTCCCACGGGAATCGGGGAAGACAAAGCGAGCGAGACGCGTGCCGAGGCATTCGGCCGAGCCGGCAGCCGCCTGGAGCCAGGCTCAGCAGCGCCGCGCTGTCGCCGGCACTCGCCCCCCCCCCCCCCCCTCAACTCACGTCGTCGTACACCTTCGTGGAAGACTCGATGTAGGTCGATTTGTCCTTGAAGGTGACGCGGGGAAACACTCCTGCCACCTTGTTCTCACGGTCCAGCTGCCAAAGGAGAGGGGAAAGGCGTCACCAAGCAGGGCTGGGGGCACCGCCAGAACCCTCCCACGGCCAAGCCGGTGCTTACCCGGACGTCCATGACCTTTGTGATCTTCCAGAGGTCGATGAGGAGCCCGATGAAGACGCTGACCTGCACCACGAAGTTGGTTTCGTTGTCCAAGATGTAGAGGAGGACGACGAGGGACTGGAAGACACCGAAGAAGACGGAGCGGACAGAGAGCCCCTCCAGAGATTGCCGGCTGTTCCAGAACTGGATGTCTGTTGGGAAGGAGCCCAAGCCGTCACCCTGCCAGAGGGGAAGGGGAAACCCCTCCGCGCCGGAGGCTCCGGAGAGCTACCGCGGCACGCGCCCCGGCGGAGGGAGCGAGAGGAGCAGGCGGTGCAATCGCCGGAGCTGAGCAGACACTGCCAAAGCACCGTCTGGCACCAGCACAGGTGGCGAGGGACCCAGAAAACCACAAGTTTCCGGCTTTCTGCCCTTGAGTCGGCCCTGTGGCACGGAGGAGCGCGGCTGAGGAGTGCCGGATGCCTCAACATGCGCCACAGCGGCCGCAGCCTGCCCAGGACGTGGTTGGATTTGGCTACGGCTGCTGAAGACGTCGCAGCCGGGGAGAGGAGGGCTCGCGGCAGCGCGTGGCGTTCAGCCGGCCGAGACCGCGCCGCAGCACGAGGACGTCTGCTCTGCCACCGCCACGGGGACAAGACGAGGAGGAGGGAGGAGCGGGGAGAGGGTTTTAGGCCACGCCACCGCCTTCGCATCCTTCCCCTCTCGGCGGATCCCCAAGGTCCCGCCGCGGTGCTCACCGTTTTTGAAGGCCAAGAACTCAAAGATGCTGTGCACGATGGAGACGACGATGGTCAGCGCCAGCAGGTAGGGGTTCGTCTCCAGGAGAGCAACCTGGAACAGGCACCAAAAACTTCTCCGAGGCTCCGTCCCACCCTCCTGCTGCCCAACGCTCCGGCACGCCAGGGCGAACAGGGAGGATCCAGCCGGTTACAGGACACCGGAGCACCGAGGAGGACGAGGGGTTTAATTCCTCTCTATCGTTACGGCCTCCAAGCTCCCTTCCCCCTACGTAGCCAAGACAGGCAACAGGCAGGTACCCGCGCACCCCTCCCGCTTCGCATCGCAAAGGTAATTAATAAGGAGCGATGACAACGAAGAACGGGCATCGAACGCTCTTCCGGCAAAGCTGGGGAAAGACATGGAACGCGGGGAAGGAGCTGCTACGAAAGAGGCCCCGATCTACGGGGACGAGCAGGAGAGCTGCAGCCAGGAGGAGGGAGCCTGCGAGCGGCTCTCACCTTCACCGAGTCCTGCTCCTCGTCCGACTGCTCGTAGAGGTCCTCTCCCAGGAAATTCCAGGGGGATTTGGTGCTCTGGGCGGCGTAGAGCTGCCAGCGCCACAGGGAGAGCGGGCAGAAGGAGAGGCGGAAGGGCAGGCGCTGCAGGGTCTCATTGATGGGGAAATAGTCCTTCTGCAGGTTCCAGTAGTCGTTGAAGTAGAGGATGGGGTAGTAGTCGCCGCTGATGGCATCGAACTTCACATCTGGGGCCGGGGGAAAGAGCAGAGGGAGGGCTGAGCAGGCGACGGGGAACCGCCAGAGCCGTCGTCACCGCCATCCCCCTCGGCAGCCACCTGGGAGAGGCTGCCAAACCCCGGCCCAGCCCAGTACAAGCTCCGGAGAGGTGGGGGTCCCGCTGACGATGGAGAAACAAACCCCCGTTCCCCACAGGAGCCCAAACACATCCTCTGAGGAGAGGGGACAGCAGGGCCAGCCCCGAAAGCCACCCTCGCGCAGGGGAGCCCCGGCGCGTCCTGGCCCTTACACTGGTCCAGGGGGGCGGCACGCTGCCCTTCACCCAGGGCGTGTGGTCGTCCACCATGTTGATGGTCAAGTTGGGGTGCCAGTGCGAGATGACCTCACGGGACCGTAGTCTTCCGCCCTCTGCAATGAGAATACCACCACCGCCTCCGTCACCGGCACGGCGGCTGGCGTCCCTCCGTCTCGCCCAGCGTTAGCCCCACACCACCCCCACTTAAACAAGGCAGCGGGGGGGGGGGGGGGGGGGGAAGCGGGAAGGAGCAGAGCCAACCCTCACGTCCCAGAAATACTACGAGGAAATCATCATCCTCTTCCCCCTCTGCGGAGCAGGAGGGACATGCCCCAGGCAGGAGGGGGAATCCTCCGCGGCGCTTCCCAACAGCTTTGCGACCGGAGGAAGGCGCGTTGAGTATTTAGGAGTTTGGCCAACAGGGGAAAAAAAAAAAAAAAACAAACCACCCACAAAAGGAAGAGCCGATTACCTTGATCATTTCGGGATCCGCCTCCGTCTCACCTGTCAGGAGGTTCTTGGTTTTCTGGAACCGCCGGCGCTTGTATTTGTTGATCACTGGAAAGAAAGAGGAGAGATGAGCGTTTCCAGCTCCGCACAAGAGAGCAGGGAAGGAAATCCAAGGAGGTTACGGCCTGCCAGGACAGGCACAAGCTGACCGGAGGAGCCCGTTTCCCTCTCGTCACCCCCCAGGAGGACTAATTAATCCAGACTGCCTCACAGATCTTCCAGTTATCAAAGGGAAAGGCTGTAGTTTGGGGACAAGAAACCAGATTAACAGCCAAACCTTTGGGATAATTGCATCGCTTTTGGGGAAAAACATCTGAGGTGAAGTGCCTGGATCTTCCTGTCCTGCAGGAAGACCTGAACGTGGCAATTCCTTCCCCTTCTCAACGCTGACGTGGTTCCGCACCCCCCCCATACAGGTAGGGACCCCCCCCTCCCGCGTAACGTGGACGGAATCCAAGAGCTCGCAGAGATTCCAAGAGGTTTTTCCTCTGTAGGTTCACGAAAGACAAATTCCAAGTGCGGAAAACATCCAGCTCAGGGAGCAGCCGAGCCAGCGCGCTGGAGGCCGCGGGGAGTCAGGTATTTGCCCTAATTTTCCCCTTCAGGCACCTGCCTTCGCTGAGGCAAAGCCAGAGCTCAGCCTGCCTCCTTCGGGCTCCCGTTATGACACGGGAATTGGGGTGCCCCTTTCCCCAGTACCACCCCGGGGCCGCCACGCGCTGCCCTCCTGCCCCGGGCCGTACTTCGTGACGTGTGGACCGTGGCGAGGCGCCTGTACAGGTTTTTCTGCCTGGGGTCGGGATGGAAGCCACTCTTCGTGAAGTACACATGGATGTAGATGGAGCCGTTCTGCTGGACGCTCTGAAATCACACCCAGACAGGGCGGTTACGAGTCGGATGCGGTCGGAGCACGGCTGTCATCTCCCAGCCGCGGTCACCGCCTCAGCGCCCGCGTTCGTACAGCGCCCGGCACCAACGCCAGCCATCCTCCCGCAGCCATTCGACCCCGTACGAAACCGAAGCATGAAGAAGCAGCCGCTCCCTCACGGCATCCGAAGGGCAGCACGCCTACGGCTCGCACCCTGCAATGGCGCAGACCTCAGCCGCTGTACGGCTCGGGGCAAACCTGAAGCCTTTAACGGCTGGTCACCGAAACGACGGCTTCGAGCCCCGTCACCTCCGCAGCACGCCCGGAAGAGACACCAGCCCACTCACGGGGTCTCACCCCCCGTCGGAAGCGAACGGGGTACGGAAAAAGGTGATGGCAGGGATGCGCTGCGGCAGCCAGCGCTGCTCCACGCCTCAGCTCCGCTCAGAGCTCCAGGACGGCTTTGGGCACGATCCTGGCAATCCCCGCCAGCCCCTCGATGATCCACCCACCTGGCCTCAAACCCCCCAGAAAGAGAAGTGAGCGCACCCACCTGCGAAATGTCGACTTCCCCGTAGTGTTCGTAGCACCCGTCGGCGTTCTCCCCGCTGGTCCAGTCCCCGTAGACAAGATCCCGCTTCTGCCAGAACAGCGCCGAGCTGACGTTGAAGTCTGTAAAGTGCTCGTGCTCCGAGATATAAACGTAGAGGTCCTGTGGAGAGAGGCGGACGTCGGCTGCCGGTGGACGACTCAGCCCGACGGCGAGATGTCGGTGCCTGAACCGCTCCCACTCTGCCATACGGCGCCACAGCATCCCCTCCCAAACGGCTCGGCGCTCCGGTGAGCCCGAGAAATAACTCTTGGCTGACGCCGCACCGCCAGGACACTGCAGCCACGGGCAGAGCTACGATTTGGCCCCGCTAGATTTAAGATCTAGCTCAGAGCTAGAGCAGCAGGTCCAGCCACGGAGCCACCACGCGGTCACCGCGCTGCGGTCACCCAGGACGGGACGGCGCAGCTTCTGCCGGCGTTACCATTAAAGTGTCCTTGGGGAAGAGGTTTCGGCTCGGGCTCGCGGCGTCCCGCCCGCGCTGCTCTGCTCCTGCGGTGCCGGCCCGCGGCGGAACCAGCTGCTGATGGCCCAGATGATGAAGATCCTGCGGGAGGAAGGGGGGGGAGAAGCCGCTCAGGCCCTTTAGCTGCCCTCCCCAGCCGAATCGGACGCGGCCTCCTGCGAACAAACCCCCCGGTTCCCTGTGGCGGGGAGAGGGGAAATTGTTAGTGCCGGACGTACAAGTCCGCGTTTCAAAACTCGCCTTCCGTCACGGCAGGCATTTGCCCTCGGGCGAGAGGCGCCGGCCAGAGCAAACTGGTTCTGGGCCAGTTCAGACCCAGCGCCAGGCACGGCGGGAGCACGCCGGAAGCAAAGCAAAGGCGCCGGGAGCTCGCCTCAAGGACACAGCGAGAAAGTCACGCTCCGAGGTATCGCGGAGAAGGCCGCCGACGGGTGTGCAAGGCATCCCTGGCACAGGACGGGGACGCTGGGGGGTCCCCGGATGCCGGCAGACACCCCGAGTCACACATCCGAGGTGCTCAGCCCTCCGTAGGCGAATCGACGTCGAACCAAGGGGACGCCGAAGCCGCAGGACAAAGCTGGCTTCCACGCACGCGTGGCAGAAGCGATGGGGTCACCTAACGAGCGAGGGGCAGACCCCAACGCGCTCCCGGCCACGCAGAGACCTTCCAGCGGAGCCCAGAGCATCCCCCGGCTCGCTCGCCACCTCCAAACCCGCAGCCACGACGGTTGCCGACCTCCGGCGCGCAGCTGCAATCGCTCCCCAAAGCTCCCCGGGCTGCTCCTCACGCAGAGACCGGGACAGGTCCCTTCCACACGCTCTCCGCAGCCCTCTGCGAGCCGAGCCAGGCAGCAGCGCTTGAGGGTATTAAAAGAAATCGAGCCTTTTTCTCCCCCATTTTGGAAGGTTTTCGGCAGCACGTCCCAAGCTACGAGGGTTTCCAGCTCTGTTTTTCCTTGCGGGTGAAGCGTGAGGAGTCTTTCGTATGTGCCCCAGGTGCCGCTAAATCAGACTTCCCCCTCCCGGCCTGCGCACGGAGCGACCGGATTACAAGCTTGGGAACGGCGGGCAGCACCAGCGACCGAACAACGGCTCCCGCGGCCAAGCGACGGCCACGGCTGTGCTTCCGCGCCGTGGGCGGAAGACTCCGGAGACCCCAAGATTAAGCTGGGAGTTAATTCAGCATAACTCTTCGTTAGGCCGAGCCGCAGCGTTTTGGAAAGCTCGAGAGCCCAAACAAGTCTCCCCCCCCGCATGCTCCTGGCCGTGCCGCCGAACCGGAGGGAGCGCGCAGGGCTCAGCGCAGAGCCCGCGCTGCCGGCTCTTCTGCAGCCCCATCAGCCGTTGTAAATCCGTGGCCCAGGACATCGCTGTTTGCTCAGGAAAGAACTCGGGAGGACGTTTCTTCTTCCGAAGGTTTCGGGAACCAGATCATCGCGCTTTGCCTGTGGCACGGGGACGTCACACACTCGGGGCCAGGCGACGGGGCTGCCGTCCACGCGTAGGTGTAAGTTTTCCCCTCGTGCCTCCTCCGTCAGCCGACCACGACGGGTAGAATATTTCCGAGCGCTTCCCAAGGGCACGGCTCCATTGGCGATGAGACGACGGAGCGTTCCTCCCCCCGGCTTCGCCGGCCAGGACACCGGATCCGCCGGGGGAGACGGCGCTTTGGACAGGAACAAACCTGCCCTCAGTGGGACGGGAAGGAGGAGACGGTCGGAGGAGAAGCGGAGCGGGAAGGCAGCTCGTGGATGCAAGGAGGAGTCACGGCTTCCGGGAAGTGATTCACAACCTATTCGGCACCGCTGGTCCAAGAGCCGAGACCTGCCAGCTCCGGCATCGGCATCCTCACCGCAACGCAGGCGAGGCCGGGAACAGCGCATCCAAATGCACAAGGCCGGCTCCAGGCACGCCAGCGGAAACGTCCCGACCTTCTCCTTCCCTGCAGGAGAGGGATCCCCTCTTCACGGAAGCAGGAGCAACCCAGGGCACGGGCTCGGCACCGCGCTGGGAGCCATCCGTGCCACGGCGTGGACTTTGGATCCTCCCCGGCGAGGCGCAGGGAGCACCGGTGGCTCCTCAGAGGAGCCCAGGAAGCCTCGGATGCCCCTGCCCGGGCTGAGCCGGGCACCGGGCTTCCCGGGAAAAGCCGGGAAGGAGCTCAAGAGCCCGGAGCTCTGGAAAAGCCCCGTGCCGGGGCAACAGCCCCACGAGGGGCAGCCCCACGGGCCTCCCTCCTCCCGGCCGCACGCCCGAGACGTGGGGACAGGCAGCACCGTCCTCCCACGCCCCAGGGACCCCGCTGTGCCCCCGGGACGGGGGGGGGAACGAGCCGCCTGCCCGCCCCGGGACTCCGCTGTACCCCCGGTTTTGGGGCCCCGGTGCCACGGCGGAGGAGGCCGGCGGCCGGTGCCACGGCGGGGTAGGGAGGACGGCGGGCCGGTGGCACCGGGCGGGGCTCACCTGAAGAGGACGCCTTTGATGACCTGCCAGGCGTTGGGCGCCGGCTGCTGCCGCTGCGTCTCGGCCGCCGCCGCCTCGCCGCCACCGGCGCTCCCGTTGCTGGTCACCTGCGGGGAGAAGGGGAGCGCGCGGTGCCGTCAGCCGAGCGGGACCCCCCCGGTCCCGCCTCCCCGGCCCCGAGCCCGGCCCGCCCGTACCTGCCCCGGGCCCGGCACGGGCCCCGCCGCCGCCGCTACCTCCGTCCCCGGCGCCGCCATCTTCCTGCGCCGCCGCTCCCGCCGCTCTCGCGAGACCACCGGCGGCGGTCACGTGACGGCGAGGGGCGGGGGCGGGGTGTGGGCGGGGCGGGAAACCACCACCCCGTTCCCGGCCCGGCCTCCGCGGCGGTGACGTCACCGCCGGCGGCCAATGGCGGCGCCGCCCGCGCGGGGTTTCCCGGCCCGCCCCGCGGCGGTGACCTCAGCGGCCGCAGCCAATGGCGGCGCCGCCCGCGCGGGGATTTCCAGCTACGGCGGCCGCGCGGCCTCGGGCTCCGGCGGGCGGGGGCGGCGGCGGGCGGGGGGCACCGGGCACCGGCGGCGGCCCCGGCGGGACATGGCCCTGCCGCTCGGTGAGCGCGGGGCCCGGCCCGGCCCCGGGGAGGAGGGGGCCGGGTCTCGGCCGGGGGGGGGGGGGGGGGGGCGACCGGGACCTGCTGGGGGCGGGGAGGGAGGGATCGGGGCCTGCCCGGGGGAGGGGGCTGAGGTAGCCGGCTCTGCGGCAGGAGGGTCCCGGTCCCGGTCCGGTCCCGGTCCCGGTCCCGGTCCCGGTCCCTTCGTGGGGGGAGGGCCCAGGGGACGCCCGGTCCCTTCTCGGGAGGGTGGTAACGGGGGGGTGGGGGGGGCGTGGTCCTGGGGACCCCCCGGTTCCTGCGCTGGGTGGGGCTGGAGGGGGGCGGGGGCTTGTTCGGGGGGGGGGGGTGTTATCTTGGGGATCCCCTGACACCTCCTGTGGGGGGGCGACCCCCGTCCCCGGGGGCTGTGTCATGGTCCCGGGGACCCCCTGATCCCTGCGGGGGGGGGCAGATCCCTGCTTTGGGTGGATCCTGGTCCTGGGGATCCCCTGATTTCTGTCGGCGGGGGGGGGGGGGGGGTGGCACGATCTCGGGGGTCCCCCGATCCCTCTTCTGGGGGAGCTTTGATCCCTCCACGGAGTGGGGGTGCAGTGACCCTGTGGGCCCCCCCCCCAAGTCCTGCTCTGTGGGGTGACGGTCGCGTGTCCCCGCAGGAGCTGCCCTGCAGGATTCCGGCCTGGCCATGGCGCACACCACACCCGTGACCGGTAAGACCCTGCCCGCGTCCTCCCCCCCGGATCCCCCTGTCCCCCTCCGGTCATGCGTCCTGGGGCGGCGGGGAGGGGGGGCTCCACGGGGGGCTGGGACACCAGGACCAGAGGTGATCCCAGCTTGGGCCCCTGCAGGCTGGGGGTCCCCCTCAAGGCCCCCCACGGGTCGGGGGGGGGGTGCTGGAGGGTGACTCAGGGGGGTCTTTTGCCTTTGCAGATGATTTAGGTGAGTGGACCCCAGGGTACGCGGGAAGCCAGTAAGTTTTGCCACACGTTTTCGGGGCACCTCAGCCAGAGCAGGACCCTGGAGCCTCAGGTGACGGAGCCGGCGATGGGGTCTCGTGTCCCCCCTCCCCACGTGCCTGGACTGGCTAAATCCATCCTCCCCGGGGCCGTCAGCAGGATTTGGGGTGCAGAGCTCTGTGCCGTGAAGCAGTGAACCCCCCACAGGGATGCGATGGGGTTCAGGGGAGGGGACAGGGCATCTCGCCCCCCCGATGGCTGCTCCATCCTCTGCCCTGAGCACAAAGGAGGCATTTGTGGGTGGAAACGAGGCAGGATCCGGCCGCTCCTGTCCCCTCCCCTGGCTCAGGGCAAACGGGGGGTCGCGGCAAGCCCAGAGGGGTCTCACCAGGGACTCGAGGTCCTCCCCGTCCCGGGACTGCCCTGACGTTCTCCTCATCCCGCAGAGATCATCGAAGAGGTCATGAAGGAGGACGGTTTCCAGCCGGATCCGGTCCCCATCCTGCCCAAAGCGCTGCCCAAAGGCTCGGCCAAGCTGGTGGCCCGTGGCTCCAGCCCTGTGGTGGCCACCCGGCCGCTGCACCCAGCTGAGCCCTGCCCGCTGGCGGCCGGACTGGCGCCCTACGGCACCACGGTCCTGCCGGCCGACACGCGGTCCCCGCAGCTCGCCCAGAGCCTCAGCACCCTCTCGCTGTCGCCCAAGCTGGTGCCGCGGGGCACGACGGGTGCCGGCGGGCGGCACCGCTGGTCTCCGGCTGCCGGCCACGGCAAGGACCAGCTGGAGGAGCTGCTGGAGCCGCCCAAGCTGGTGATCACGGAGCAGCCCAAGCAGCGGGGCATGCGCTTCCGCTACGAGTGCGAGGGCCGCTCGGCCGGCAGCATCCTGGGCGAGAGCAGCACCGACGCCAGCAAGACGTTGCCGGCCATCGAGGTGAGTGTGCCGCGCAGCTGGTGGCCGGCTCAGAGGCAGCCCCGGGGCGGGCAGACTGAGGCTTGGGGGTGGCAGAAGGGTGCCGGGGGGGCTGCCAGAGCCCCGTGGGCGCCAGGGGGATGCGGGAGCCCTGCGGTTGTTGGGGTGCTCAGTGCCCATCCGTGAGCGTGGGGGGCCTCCCGTGTTGGGGAGGTGCTGATGGCTTGTGTCTCCCCGGGGTGACGGGTGCCAGCTGGGTGCTGGAAGGTGCCTGACCCCCGTGGGATGGTGCCAGGGCCTCATGGGTGGGGGGGGTGGTCGGACCCCAGTGGGTGCTGGAGCCCGTGCTGGGGTGCTTTCCCCCCCACACCCCGTGTCTCTGGGCATGGTGTGTGTGTCCCCCCCCCCCCGTCAGTGTACCCGGGATCGCGCTGACGGCTCGTGTCTCCCCAGCTGCTGAACTGCCACACGATCCCCGAGGTGAAGGTGACGGCGTGCTTGGTGTGGAAGGACTGGCCCTACCGCGTCCACCCCCACGGCCTGGTGGGCAAGGACTGCAGCAACGGGCTCTGCGAGGTCGTCCTCAAGCCCCAGACCAACCCCAAGCACAGGTACGCGATGCCAGGATGAGTCCCGCCGCCGGCAGAGACCTTGTGCCGGGCCGGGGCAGAGACCTTGCACTGGGATGCCGGCATCGGCTTATGCTGAAGCTGGCGCTGGCAGGGCGAGGGCTGTTTTTTGGGGGGGGTTCCCTGGGCAGCAGGAGGCTGGGAGGACACCTGGGTTCCCCTGGGGTTTTGGATGGGAGGAGCCGCCTCCCCAGCGCGTCTCTGCTCCCCGGCAGCTTTAGCAACCTG